>JAPZDY010000011.1:5176704-5212272 GCA_029783645.1 Ctenochaetus hawaiiensis
ACTTCATGTGGAAACTGAAATACTTACTACACTGAAATAAACTCTGCATTTCAATTTTTCTACTTATAATCTTATCATAATGGGATTTATGTCTGATGTGCTTCATATTCTTAATAATATGAACATTACATGCTAAGTTAAATGTAAAGAAACAATTGTTTGTGTGGATCGCTGCACTATATAACCATCACACACTTATGTAACTGGTGTAAAATTTTATAATAGGATACATTAAAACAGCTTAATAATAATAATAATAATAATAATAATAATAATAATAATAATAATAATAATAGTAACGTTTTCCTGGACTTAAACAATATTCTTATCATGATTGTAACTTATTTAAACTAAAGAAAAAATCCAAACATTTCAATGAAAAATATCCACTCTGTTCAACCAAAGGCCTTTTCAGCTTTTATTGACATGGAGGGCAAATATTTTGCTATTTCTTAAATGATTGAAAAGCTTCTCGGCGTGTTATGATATTTGAATATCTCTACCTATAAGAAATTCGAGTGGATTATGTTTGGATGTTCTTCTGCTAGTCCCACTTTTATAATCCCATCACAAGGATAGGTCTGAAATTTACTTTATCCGTTTCTTCCCTGCTTTGAAATAACTTATATTACTGCATAGTGTATAAACTTTTTTGCAGTGACTCTTTCTTGTTTGCTGAAGCTCTTAATGTCATAGCACCTGTCTGCATATCAGTATGTCCGGCCTCTTTTTTTTTGCTGTCCCAAAAGAATTATGTTTCTGTATTTTACACAGACATAACTTGACTGGTGGGATTAATTAAAAAAGTTGTATTTTTACAAACTTCTCAAGCTGTCATAGAGGGGAAATTGAGGAGTATATTGAGACAAAACTCTACATATATGAAAGGTGTTTTCTGAAAGTGTAGCTGCATGTGTTCATGTTCAGATGTTGTCCTATTTACACAGAAATTCTATTCAACTGTACCATTAATAAAGAAATGGCTCTGAGGCTTGGTTTGATTTGGCATGAGATTTGTTGGCCAGTATGAAAGCATGTTGATAGGCATGTACAATTTTAATGCCCAGACACAACAAACACACATCAAAGAACCATCAACAACAAAGGTTGGCTGAACAAAACAAAACAAAAAACTACCGTACTTTTCGGACTATGAGCCGCACCTGTATATACAAGCAGCTCCCGCTAAATTTAACAACTAAAACCACTAAAGCTGTCTTCTTCAGTGTCAGAATTTAACAGCCTTGGAATTACTTTATCACACATGTTCTCGTTTATATTCGTCCGTAAATTAGCCGCATCGTAGTTTAAGCCGCAAGGTTCATAGCGTCGGAAAAAAGTAGCGGCTTATAGTCCGGAAATTACGGTACTAGGAATGCAGATATACAAATTATGATAAAACAGCTTTTGCTAACTGTTTATAAACCATTCTTCTCTTCTAGTTTGTTTTTTTTTTCGCAGTGTTACTTCTTCTAAACAAGAATATGCTTGATATGTTGTCTTATATGGCACTGACTTTGCCCCTTGGTCTTCTGATCTTGGAAGAGGAGAGAATGAGGTATAAGAGAAGAGTAAGGAGAAACCATGGCATGGATGCTATAGCAAAAGGGCCTCTCCCAAAATTGTGTCAAGAGCTAGAACATTTTCACTTCTGATTTAAAAATAAGTTTGCTCTGCTTTTTCATGTTTATTATCACATGATGAAGGACTTATCATTTCAGTCATCCAGTGGCAAAATGTTACCAACTACAATTTTATTTTCAAGAGTGTCTTCACTCCCTGACGTACTTAGTAGCTGATTCTGTCAGGGTTGTTATGGGAATGACCCAACAGCACATGACTTAACACTACAGACTTGGAACAAAAAGGTAGGATTTAATAAAAAGCTGATTACACAACCAAAACCACCAAGGCAAAAGGCAGCAAGAAGAAATCTAAAAACTAAGGACACACAAAAACTAAAATAATATTACAAACAGAACCAAGTAACAGAAACAGGACAGAAGAACAAAAACAGAGCCAAAAATTACAACAAACAAATTGACAAAGAAGACACACAATTATATAAAAACTGGGAGTAATGAGACACAGGTAGGGTAATCATCACAGGTGAAACACGTTAGGGCAGGGCAAGTCGTCATACAGGTGTTACGGTATGGTCTAAGGAACCAGGACCCAGATGCAGAGACGTTCAAAAAGAAAGAGTTTTATTTTACAAATAAAACTCACTGGAAGATTTTCTAGAAAATGCAGCAATCATAAACACCGGAAACAACACGAGAGTGGGGAGATTTACTCAGAAGCGAAGTCACTAGGAACACAGGCATGGACACAATCGTCTTGCATGGAAGCCAGAGCGTGAGTGGTTTAAGTAGGAAGCATAATTGTCAATGAAAGGCAGGTGTGCCTCATGAGCCTCGCTCCTGAGTCAATCAGCCCCGCCTCTCTGCATCGACCTGCTGAGAAGGAGAGGGAGAGAGGGATCAACACCGGAAACAACACAAACAAAATCAGAACCATAACAACAGGAGGGAAACTTGACTGGACATGGGGGAAAAAAACAAGATGAAGGTTTACATAATAAAACAGAATGTACAACAGGATAAATACTAAGAGAGACAAAAAAAAACAAAAATAACAGGACAGCACATGACAAATTCAAGATGCTAAGTCAGCAAATAAACAGCTGATAAGGGCTGACTGAAGCTACAAGTTTAGATTTAATGTTTCAAACTGCAACCGAGCTGCACGTCCTTTATATGTAGGACAAACAGAAATGCTGAGAAAGCGAATTCCGCCTGTGAGGAGAGCCTCCATGCTGTCTCCACCTTTAAAATGGATGAGATTTTTGCTACACATGTAGAGAAGAAGTTCTTCAGCTTTATTTTGTCAAACCATCACATATACTCAGCAATTGTAAGAGTTAAAATATGTAATTTTTTAAAAAATATTTGACAAAATTTACAACTTGCAGAGAGACTGAATGTAAGATTGTTTTTAGAAAGGTAGTCATCCTGTCATCCACCACTGATGGTCTTTTTTACAGTCTGCCACCACTGAGAGCATCCTGATGATGGCAGAATCCCTCTGTTTCTTCTAATGCTGCAGTATGATCCATCCTTAAGGTGTACAACTTCACAAAATCCAATTAAGTGCATTTAGCATCACAGTTTTTTTTTTTTTTGTCAAAGTTTTCTTGTTGAAGGCCTATAGCAAACAATTCATTTTGCCTATGCCGAGTTAATAATATGAGCATTATGAGCAGAATATACTCCAATTTTAAAAAGTACAAGTACTGTGCAGTGCAATTGTCTTTACTCTTTAGGTATACTTTATGCTTTGGGATTTATACATACTTTCACTTTTTTAACTGTGGGAATGTATCATTCTGTAAGATTATCATATGTTTGTAGTTTTGCTGCCCTGTGAGAACCATGTCTTTCTAATACTGTATGGCATGCCTGTCCATGTGCATTAAAAAAAACAAAAAAAACCCCATTAACTTGCAGTACAATAAACTGTTATTTTAGTGATACTTTTGGTTGCTGTGTGTTTAGGGGAGAGAGAGAGAGAGAGCAGGATGTTATGCATGGCAAGTTGAAGTAGTGTAAGTTATGTAAGTGTATAAATATGCTGGTTAAGGACCTGAATGACCTGACAGCAGAAACTCCTTCTTATTTTCTCTGTCTTGGCCTTCACACAGCTGTAACACCTCCATGACTGAGCAGAAAGAAAAGTCCCATTTGTGCAGATTGAGGTTTTTAAAACCTGATAGATATAATCTTCACATGGCAGGTTACATTCAGCTGACTAAATAAGACTGTCAATTTCAGCACATCAATTTAACTGAGTGAGGTCAGGGAAGATTTCCTGGTGAGATCTGCACTCCTGCCTGCTGCACCACAGTTGTGGCTTGTTCTTAGCCGTTAGTGAAATCAAAATCTGGGAGTTTTAAATTTATTTTGCAGCTGGTTTCATTGTGTGCTTTGCTGCTATGTTTACCCTTACAGGCTGAGTTCCAAAGTTTAAAGAGGAGTGCAATACAGATAAGAGCAGCCATGGGTTTAGCTCCTAGCCTTTGCCAGGGGTCCTCAGCATGAGTCAAAGCAGCAGCGCGGATACCTGAGTCTAACTCTGCTGTTGTAGAAGTCACAGCAGGATGTAATAGCAGGACCAATGAGTCAAGCTGCTCATCCTCCTCGACCTAGAACAGAAGTTTCTCCTTGTATTTCTTTTATCCCCTTCATGTAACATGCATGGCAATAGGCAATAGGCAGACCCCCCTCAGGAGCCATGGCCTCATTCACCTGGAACATAAAACACTGCATGCAGTACCATGAAGCAAAGGGTTGTTCATGAGCAACTGCATGTTGAATGAACACATTTTTTGGCAGGATATGTGTGGTTTTTTTTAGTTAAACACAATCTAAAAATTACTATTGCCTCTGACCATGTTTGTGTAAAATTAGTTTGTACTAATCAAACATACTAACAAGCAACTATGGTTCGACAACACTTACATCAAGTTCTTACATAGTACGTACTCCTCCATCAGGAGATTCTTATTATAAGAGAAAACAGACTGGTGATGAAATATTGCCTGGAATTGGTTGTGACAAGACAAAAAGTAATGTATCGGTCATGTGGCAGCGATGCCAGATGGCGTGATTCTGACACAAGTCAGACAGCTGCCACCGTATGAAGATTCATGAAAACTGAAACATTACGTGCATATAAAAAAAAAATAAAGCCAGTGGAGCACAGAGGAAAGATGGCAGATGGATCGCTGACAGCTACGCTCTCCTTAAAATGCTATGATGTTTCCTTTTTAAGTGATTTAGGATGATTAAAGGAAAACTGATGTGAACTGTATAAGGAGGCATAACTATAGGCAACTGCAGCATCATGAGTGTTATGTTAACATATGCAATGCAATATAAGATACACAAAATATCCACAGAGACGCTCATTAAACACTCATGTACCCCAGAAACAAGCTTTAATATGTTAATGAGTTTCTACAAAATTACAACACTGCTGGTACACTGGTAACATACATTCTCAACATCTACTCTAATATGGTATGCTGTTACACAATACGCAAGTAGAACAGTGAAGACATGCATATGCGCCGCATCGAGAAAAAGTCCCTCAAGGCATATCCGTTAGCAAGTCTACCAATGTATGATGTATAATGCATTGTCTGTAGTATAATTTACACTCTTTTTAGTCCTTGGCACAGAAACATGTCTCAACCCAACACACTGTATTTTAGTAAAGGGGCAAGCCTTGATGGCACACAGTTCTTCTGATAATCATTAGTTAAATGCAGTGAGATACATATTCAAAGGCTTTTTGGGACCTTCTGAGTAAAGCTGAATGCTTAACTTGGACTGATGTGGAAGATATAGGATACACTAAAAAAAATAAATTCTACTGTATATTTTGGCCAGTTCAAGAAAAGAAAGTGGTCAGAACTGTTTTTTCCCAGGTTGCACTATGTAAATTTATCTTTAAGAATCTGTTACTTGTAAAAACTTACTTTAATTCAGATTCTTTGCACATAAAACCAGTCTTAACTTCAGAAAAGTTTGGGCAAACTCTCAAAGAATCCTGAAGTTCCTCTAGACTTTTTTTTTTCACATCACCACAAAAGGTGTCACCTTTGGCAAAGTCTCAGGATTGAAGAGACTTGAGAAGCTGACACCTACAGTGAAAGAAAGTAGCGCCACTGTCATGCTCCAGAAAGAGACAATGGTGCATTACACCGCTGGATATTCAAAATCATTACAATAGGCTCTACTGTGGACGTGAGAGGATGAACCAAGTAATGCTCTATAATTGCTAAAGGCCAAAATATGGGCCAAAAAAACACACCTTCGCCAGACCTGCAGCATTAAATAAACAACACCGCAGAGAACAGCAGAGACAGAACTATGGATTTGTTTTACTGATTCCACATCCTCATCTTGCCATCAGGTTGTCACAAACAGACACTGGGATTTGTAAGAACAGGTGGTGTGTACAAAAAAAAAACAAAACTCAACGATTCTTTTGTTGATTTTGTGTTCACTTACTTTATCTGAATGACCCTGTTATTATCTGTGGGAACTGAAATCCTGCCTGGTCTCTAACTGCTGCTCATCTGGCTCCAGTTTTGATGAGAGGTGTGTTGAGGTGACCTTTTGCTTATCGCTGTCCTGAGATATTACACAGGCACCTGTGGGTCTTAGAAAAGTACCCTTTTCTCATGATAAATCCAGGAAAGAGCAGGGCACGAAACAGCACTTATATGAAAGTTGATGTCAGTTGTGTCATCCTTGCATTTATCACATTGCTGGTCATTAAAACAAAAGCTTCATTCTAACACAAGTAAGTTAAATAGTAAAAACTATTCATTAAGGAGACTTCAGTGCTTTTTCAGAGGTCAGTGATAATCCCAAACCAGATGTGTCCCAATTAACGGACTGCAGGAGTATTTTTCTTCACAGCTGTGAGTAACGAAACATTTTATTTCAAATACTTTCACAGTCTGGGAGAAAATGGACCAATCAGATGAATCCAGGTTAAAGTAACCAACCTTTAGGGCCTTCATTTATTAAAACCCAAGATATATAAGATATTTAAAGAGCTTTTACAATAAACTGTACAAATAGACCCTGAAAGAAAATGGTCCTAATTTTGTTTAATTAGATAAAAATCATGTGTGTGTAAATTGTACATATTTTTCATTCTGAGTACAACTAATCACATGCTTTTGACCTTGTGTCCTTTAAGACCTAACAGTATGGGTCGAGGCTTCAAAGAACAAAAGAAATAAAAAAAAAACCCAAAATAAAACATTTTCCTCAGCATAGCCACCAGCAACATGAGCAACATATATTAAGATGCCATAGTCAAGTGCTAGGCTATAATGGAAAGAAGGGTCATTAATAAATAATGCAAAAATGTCACCAAAGCTATGGGAGTCTGGCAAAATAGGACTCAAGGATGTAGAAAGTCTGAATTAGACACATAATGCCCTCCCCGCAAATCAAGAATAGTTTGTGAAACAAATATTTGATTTTTAAATTTTGTCAAGTTATAGAGAGAAGTGATTTGAAGCATGTTGACTGGAGAAAACACAAACTGGCATGGGATATGCACAAGAGCTCAGAGCCAAAAGAATATCAAAAGACAATACCCACTCCAACCACAGCCTGTTCACTCTGCTGCCGACTGGCAAGATACACAGAAGTATCTGCTGTCTTACCACCAAGCTAGGAGACGACTTTTTCCTCGGGCTGTGAGAATTTTTTTTTACTCAGCCTCTACAGTCAAACATCCAAAAAATTGTTTTATTTTCATGGCATTATCCATACTAAATTCTGTTTTAGCAGGACTACAAACTGCAATTAGTTGTACTACTTTGGGTTAATGAATGAATCTTTAGTGAACCACATCTTTGCCCTTTCTTGTTTGACTTACCCATGATTCACTTGTTTCAGCTGGAGTGAAGCTGGTCTCCATGTGCTCATTCCCATGCAGTCTCCTGCAGCTCCACTTGAGGGCAGTGGAGCATCAGTCATTGCGCTTACAAAAGCCTTCTTTTTCACTCTGCATCATTAAGTACCCACACAAAACATGCGCACAATAAAAAGCTGCACTGTGCCTTCTTCATTATGAATAGCACAAGCACACTGGCCTGCAGCCCACAGGTGTGTTTGCGGCTTTGGCTCTGACTCAATCAGCCTGATAAAGCCTCATGAAATACTTTGCACAAACGCAAGCACTTCTGTTACCTTGGACAGAATCTCAGGAAATGATGTATGTTGTTGTGAACTTTAACAACTGGAGTAGGATCTCTGCCAGGCACTTACACACTTTGGGCAGTAGTCTGGCACCTACACTGTTCACAACAAACTGTTATAATAGCAAAAAAATTCTCATTTAAATAGAATTTGTTGTCTCTTTCTCCTTTTTTTCTTCTTTTTTTCTTCTCAAGAACCTATAAATGTTCTTATGCTTGCTTTACCATATTAGAAAATATTAATTTTATGAACTGAAAGCATTAATACATTATGCAAATAAAAAAAGAAAATTATGCACCTTGGAGTATGTCTCATATATTCTACTGAGGTGATATGAGACATAGCCCCTGGTGCTAGAGTAGAGTACACAGTCTCGAGTGCATTAGTTTCATACTCCACTGCTGCTGCTGCACAGCACATAGGTGGAATGCATATGCAGTATTTATTGCATAAAAAAGAAAAAAAAAAGTTCCCATGTGGGACAGGAGATTGCAAGTTAATATATTCTCATCCCACAGAGCACTAGGAGGGACACAAAAACTCAAGTGCTGTTGCTTAAATCGGCTCATTTTGCAGTTGCGTGATGCTATATGTTGACCGTGGAGAGGGCAGGTCAGGATAGCTTATTTCCTATAATGCATGGCATGATCCAATTGGTGTTGCTAGCAAAGCCCTTCAGCGATCCACTAGATTTCTGAATTATTTAAAAGGCCTTGCATCACGAGAGCCTCAGATGGTAAATGAACTCTGTTAATTAAACAGTGTATTAACTCTAAGTAGGTTTGCACGCATGATGAACTGTAGTGTCACTTAATAAATGAATTAAGATAGACAACAGTACAATTTTGAGTATTGAACAAAAAAGGTAACATGCTCTTTTTTTTTTTTTAGCTTTATTTAAAATATTTTTGACCAAAATTAGGTGATTTCTCACAAAAAAAGAGAGACAATTAGTGGTTTTGTGACCCTTTCTTCTATGTAATAATCCAGCATCTTTAAAATAGAATTTCTTGCAGTCACATCAGAAATAGATTTTGCAACGTGACTCTTATGAGGGAAGGGTACTGCAAAGAGATGTAAGCAGCTGGGCACAAGTATGTTCTGAGCAGTATCGCAATCTGTTGAACTAATACATTTGATGTTACTGTTCTCCATGTCAGTGTTAGTAAGTCATCCTCGCCTCGGAAAGACACAGTCGGATTTGAGCAGCTTTCAGCTGAAAGAGATGGTGAGTGGATTAGCCACGCAGTAGTCAGAAGTATATTAAAAATTCCTCTTTATTTCCTTATTCCCTGTGATGGCGTTTGATCTTGCCCCTTTTTTTATTTTTTGTATCCTCACTCATCACCTCTATCATTTTCTCTTTTATATGTAAAAAAAAAAAACCCTTGAAACTCATTGAATTATTGTGCACTCCCAAGCTCTCAAATGGACTTTAATCATCCGAGGATCACATTTCAGAGGAGACTTTCAGTCATATCTAGGCTCCCTTTGTTTGGTAATGGACAGGTATTTCATTCTTTTGATGAGTAGAGAAAAAAATGTAATTGCATTTGTGCATGCTCTTAAAAAAAAAAAAAATCAAGATTATTGCGATGGTGTTGATATATATACCTACAACTGTAGCGTAGTCATTATTTGATAGAATGAAAAAAATATATATAAGTAAGTGAGTATCTTAGTGATTATAGTTAAATAAACAATAACTGGCTTATATTAAAGACAGTTATAAAGGAAAACATACAGATGAAACAGTAAAATGATTTCAGAAGGCAGACACAGGAAAAGTTATTATAAGAGGAACACAGTGTCTCACATTTCTTTATATTAAAGTCTGAAAACCTTAGCTGTAATAGAAAATGAAAAAGTGCCTCTTTTGCAAACTTAACTCCTTGGTGAAAAGATGTTTCAAATGTTAAATAATAAAGTGCAGACAGGGCTTTTGACCTGAAGGTACAGTGTTTTTATAAGATATCATAACACCGTTATTTACCTTTGCCTTTGTTGTGCCCGCTCTTATATCTGCTCGATTCAAACATTAAACTGTGAACATCTACACTTCCTGCCATCAAAGGATGAGACATATTGAAACCACCTCTGTGTCTGAGTTTGGGCAACACACTTTTGCACTGATAAGGAAGTAGAAATCAGAGGTTGGCAAGTAATTTGAAAAGGATGAGAATGTTGGGCAAAGTATCGCTTAACTTTTAGGTGAGTGTGAAAGTTCATTCTAACCTTGGAAAAATAAGTTTGATAAAATAATTCAAACTCAAGATCTTACCAGCTTTTCTACACCCCATCTTGCTCATGGCCTTCATGGCCATAAGTGGATGGAGTTTGCTCAGTTGCCATGGAGCTGAGCTTTAGTTGTTTTGATTTTGTACTACAAAACACTTGATATGACACATGCAGAAGATTCTGTACCAATACTGCAGAGAAACTGACAGCTTTAAAAATATGACAACATTTAAAGGAATAAATGCAGAAAAACTGTGTTTCACGCATCTTGACTCTTGCCAGAAGCTACATGAGAAGATTGATGTCCCTTTTATGAAAGCTTTTTCATCTTAGCTTAGCAAAGAGACAGAAACAAGGGAAAACAGCTAGCCAGTTAAAAAAACAACAAGTTCCACCAAGAACCTTAAAACCTTCCAAAAGCCAATGCATATTTTATACTGTTTATTTATCTATTCATCATTTCTGATGAATCTCATCTTTATCTGAATAGCTTTCAATAGAGTATACTGAATTATGAATACATTCCTAAATTGTGTGTATTGTAATCTTGGAGTTGGGGTCAGAAATGGGGCCAGGTTGAAGTTGACCTGAGATCAGAGATAGAAGTTACAATTACAGAAGTTACAGGGAAAAGTCTAGTCAAAACTTGCTTATTAAGATTATTATTAAATTTTTCCATTTATTAATGAAGAGAGACAAGGACTACTTTTAGTTATTAAGCAGTTATGAAACAAATATATTCCGCTTTTCTTTTTGATAAGAAGTCATCTTAAATGAAAGTACCAGTTTGATGCACATGTACTTGTGTGAAGTAAATTGGCTTGATATAGCAGAAAAGGGTAAGCCCTCTATCTTGAGGCTTTTCCTGGATCATAGAATCAAGTCTGAAAATCTTATCTCACTTTCAATTTTTCCGTGGCATATTGGCGTAAGTTAATTCCATGCCTCTTTCTTTTCTCCATCTGAATTTCATTGTGTCTGCCTAATCAGCCAGAAGCTGAAATGATCTGCTAACATTTCATTTCTCCATGAATATTTGATTGTCAAAAATTGCCCAGAGGGAATGAACTGGGCCCAAGGTTCGGTTTTGATTTGCGATTAAACTATCAAGAAATCAATTTCATCTGCTTTGAATAATTCAGGGTTTAATGGAATGAGAAATGGCAAAAAGGGGCATGGGTTATTTGATGGTCTGAATGGTGTGTATGACTGTGTACGTGTGCACATGTGTGAACTAGGAGGAGGTTGGTGGGTGGTGTGTGTGGGGGGGTCACCCCTTTCAAAATAAAAGCAGGGTCCTGAAATGCGGCTGGGGAGCGTGCTTTAGGACCCTGCTTCAAAAACATGTCTGTATCAGTAATTTGATATTTATTTAGACAGAGTGTTACAATGCCATTGATTTCTTTCTCTTTTTTTCTAGGAATTGGAACAGATCATGAGCAAAATGCAGAAGGAACATTTTATATTAAATCTGCCCCATAATTGGTCTCAGAAAAAGCTTTCATGTTCTGCAGTCCCTCAGTCCACTGAAGATTTTTTACTACCCTTGATGAATCTTAACTGGTGATATTAGCCCCAAGTTAAGAATCTAAAAGGGAAAACAAGAATGAAAAAAGAAATGGAAAGAAAGGGGTGGACTTACTTCAGGGTATGAAAATGGTTCTTTATAGAGAAAGTGCACATTTTGCTCATCTCCCAAATGAACATCCAATGGCAAAGGTTCAGAAAAAAACTTTTGATGTCATCTAGTTACTCCATCCCAAAGTGACGAGCATGAATATGTCTTCGTCTGCTCTTGTTAGTTAAAGAAGACTGGCGGCATCGGTGTTTCTTGACATGACACAAACAAATGGAGCTGCACTGACTGCATGCAGCTCAACCTGACAGTCACTGAATTAAAAAAAGGTGGCTGTGTTGTCAGAAGGCTAAGACGGCGACTGGAGCCAACAACATTGTCAAAATATTCTGCGTTTCTATTTGAAATAAAGTTAGCAAACTAACTCCTGCAAGCTTGCTTAACCTGCTGTTCTTCAGTCATCTTTACATTTAATTGATCTTTTCCTCATCTTTATTTTAGGATTTCACCCTCTGAATCTTTTTTAGAAGACCTGTGAAATATGGGATGTTCGAGGAAGGAGGATGCTTTTAAAAAAAAAAAAAACATCCCTGCATCCTATTTTAAGGCTAATCATTAGCTAACTATCTCGCACATCAACAGAAGTTGACATAGCCTGCTGGAATATTTTGGAAACATCATCATTAGTGTGTTTGCGGGGTGATATGGGAAGCATCTTCTTAAAGTTTACGAGCTGGAGTTGACGAGGTAGTTGACAGAAAGCAGGTCACAGTGAACATGCGTCTCAAGTAGAGGTGGTGGTCACGCTGCAGTAAGGAACGGGCTTACTGTGGACTTAAGGTGAAGCTGATGACGTCAAACTGTCTTAATGAACCGCTGCAGTGTTATCAGAGATGGCTAGAGTGGTGGATGGTGGAGCATGAACTCACCTCTGATAGGAAAAAGGAAAAAAAAACGTCTTAGTGTGGTCAAGAGGAAGGGCAGAGGGGCAGAGTGGAAAGGAAAACTGGCTATATGTTTTTGATAATGTTTTACTGGTTAATTGTTGTGTTTATACCATTGCAGGCGCATGCAAACATATATGTACTCCAGAGAAGACTTGTAAAACTGACTTTGCTTTAAGAGACTGTAGCTATTTTTTAGCATTTTCACATAAGTATGCTGGTGTACTTAAGGGAGAATATTTGGCTCAGATAACTTGGTGCTCAGGTGACTGGGCTCTCCAACATTAGAACTCACCCCAAAGAACAACTTTTCTGATCCCCATCAGCCCTGTTCGTCGCCAGATTTGGATCCCTGCAACCTTCCCAAAAACAAAAATTGGTCTTTGGGTAGTACCTATAGACCCAATTTTCCAATCCATGGTAAAAATGGCAAATATGCATTTACAAACCTGCGTAACTCAGGTGCCAATCATTATTAAGCACGATTACTTGGAATATTTACTTACAAAAGTCTTTGCTTGCACTTGCTACATGCAGGTTACTGTGCACAATTTGTTGCGTGCTACAGTGAACAGTTGTGAACAGCTGTGTGAACAGTTTTGGAGCTTTGTTTTCACCTCAGGGTGAGGGAAGTGTTATTAGTTTTGGTTGTTATTTAGTTGTAAACCAAGTACTAGACAAACTTAAATGGAAACCTGTTGGTGTTACCAGAGAAAAGTCAAGAAATTATAAAAGTCATCAGCATTGATCATCTGGGATCCATTAATGACAGGTACCAAATATTGGTCCAAATCAGTACACGTTAAGAACATTGTTTTACTGGAGAAGGTAAAGGACGGTGATAACAGTATAAGAGGAAAAGTAAAGAGATTGCTGCACTCTTTGTAAAATGTTCAAGTATAGCAGAAAAACATAAAACCCAAAGAAGAGTACCATTAGAATGCTGTGCATGCTCAAAATGTATTTTCTCATCTGACTCTCTTTGCACGGCTCATTTCACTTCTGATGTGTCCTTGAGCAAAACACTGAATCCTCCTCTGATGGCAGATTTGTTACTCTGTAGCTGACCTCTGACCTCAATCCTGTAGAGAAAGGCAGAGAAAAAAAGCATTACTTTTTCATTTAATAAAGCATCAAAAAACCTCATAACCCAGGTATTAACCCAAGTATTGCTTTTTCTCTGGAGACTGCACTGTTAAGATGTAAACCTTTCAAAAGACTTTTGAGAGTCTATACTCCATTTTTCCTTTAGAACCGTGGTTGTTAGAGTTAATGCATGTTATTTAGTTGCAAAAAAGAAAACTCCAATGACAACAAGCTAAATTGATCCTTTTTTCTTTTTTCTGCAAAGATCAGGAATATTTGGTCCTCTCCTGTGTGCATGAATCAGATCGATGTCATCCTGAGCTACAGAGGTTTAGCTAAGTCACACACGATGAAATCTTCAGTAAATTTCAGATTGTAGACACAAGCAGGTCCCTAGTTAAGGGGGTGGGGGTTTAGGGCTTACCCTTTTTAAAATCTAACAAATATATTCTATTTTGCTTTAACGATGTGATGCATTATTAGCACACACAAATGTAGGGCTCCATTTGATTCTTTTTTTTTTGTGCGGCTGTAACAATACAGGCAGCACAAAGATTGTAACAGGGCAAGAATACAATTCAAATTATGGGAGGACCTTATTAAAGAGGGCCTTAAAATAGCAGAGAAAGGGTACAGTTGCATGTCATCAGAAGACTAATGTTACACCTGTAACCTTTTAGTCAAGAGCAGGCAGCTGTGTTTGCTAGTAATGTGCTCTGTGCATGGTTTAACCGCTTATATGAACCTAAACCCCTGATTTTCTTTTGCATAACGATTTGTCTTCTCAATAAAATGCATAATTGATTTCTAACGTTCATTAAGCCAGTCGATTAGTTAGCTAGAATGACACATTCACATACCAGTCTCTGTGAGTTTTGCAGAAGTTCGATGTTGTGGTTCTTCTTTTCAAATCACATTTTCTCCTTTATTTCACTTTCACTACCCACTTTCCCTACTAATTATTTTTTCTGACTGACAGTCCATCAGCTCCAGACTATTTCCTTCTTTTTGAGATCTTATCCACATCTATTTCTGTCTGTAAAACGTTCTACCCAGCTTTTAAATTGCACTGCATCCTAACACGTTATATTAAGCCAGCAATATGCATTAAAGTAGTCCATTTTGGGCATTTATCATGGGAGGATAACTAGCAGAGTGTCTCATTTGAATCCACACTTTTGTGATATTTCATAACTCGACTTCTGACCTCTTGTCAACAGTTTCCTCACACTTGATTGCCGAGACTACAATGATTAAAATTAAGGCGAGAGTGCAAGCTTTTATGGATGCTGAGTATGAATACAAAATTAGTGATGCAGCTCAAGAACAGTTTGGGAAATAGGACTGACAAGGAGTGTTGACACATCATCAAACTGAGACTGATTGCTTGAATAATTGGTTTGTACCTAATTATATTAGAGTGCCCTCTTGGGTGTGTGTATGATTATGTGCGCAGAGCATTCAGTGTTCCTCTACCGCCCGTGTAGTGGGAAAGAGGCTGGCCGGGGGGAGCTTTGCTCCGAGGAAACCAGCAGATTTGCTTTCTAGCTGGGGCTTCGATCAAATTCACAGAGCAATTCTCCAGAACCACAATTAAATTTGAAAAGTTTACAATCACGTTAGGGAGCTGTAGAGAAAGAGGGAAGCGCTGGAAGGGCGACTTGGTGTTTTTGTTCTGAGCCTGTGATAAGAAGGCAGACTATAAGTGAGTTAAATGAGAAATAGCATCGGCACAGCTGTTGTTCCATTAAACGCCCTCTGAGGAGGCTTTAGAGGGGGTCCAAGAGGACCAGATACAGGCTGTGTGCCAGCGGGCCTCTGGCTCAGGCATCTGTTACTGATTCTTCCTCTGGTGATAGAGCCTCTCATTCGGTGTGTGACCATGACCTATTCACTTCAAGACTTGTAAACATCCTGGGGTCATTCACCTCTGTAGGTGGACTGGTGTGATCAAAGCTGATTTTTTAAATCAGAGCCTTCATTCATTCATTTGGTTGACTGGCCTGGTTTCTCATTCTTCTTCTGAGCATTTCTGTGACCACTTTAAAACTGCTCTCTGCATTTTGCCAGACACAGAAATTTCCATCTGGCATTTGTTGCATTACAGTACAGGATTTTATTTCCGAGCCTGTACGGAACTGTTGATCCTATATAAGTGAAAGGTCTTGCAGGAAAATGAGGAGCTTTGCATTGCTCAACCGGAGCTTGTGACCTGAATAGTAATGTTTAGTTTTATGTCCATTTTTACCCACCTCTAAATGTTACATACTTAAAACAATGTTCAGTTTCATGTCCATTTTTTTCCCCATTTCTATAATGTTATATACTTAAAGTGACTATAATCAATATTATAATAATAACATTGGATCAAATGACCGTGTAATGGGAAAAAGAACGCTTAAAGTGAGATAATTATAACCAGGGCTGCCAGCTTTTTAATTTAATCTGGAATGATATTCACTTTAAAGTTGGAGTATTTTACGAGTCTTCTATGACAGTAACCACCCCAGGGGTCGAGGTCATCACTTCCTGTTCCCTAGAATTTTGTTTATAAAGTTTAGCTTCTGAGTTCCCAAGAATTTAGAAACCTAACCAGTGTACCTGGGGATCTTCCACCAATTAATTTCTAATTTCAAAGACTGGACACCCAGGGATTATGTCTCAATAAAGCAACCTAGCACAACGGGTTGTTCTTAGTACTGAAATTTAAAAGAAAGTAGAACATTTTCTGACAATTTTCCCTCAAGGTTACAAATAAATCACAATAGACATAAAAGGTATTCACAAAGCATCTGAGCCTTTGATGGAGCTCCTGAGGTGAAACACTGTTGGTGTGGGACAAAGGAGTTTTAAGAAGCTTAAGAGTTTGTCAAGAAGGGGTAAAAACGACAGGAAGACAAAGATGTAAAAAAAAAAAAAAAAAATCTCCAAACACTGAATGACAGTAAGTTAATGGAATGCTACAGATTATATAGTGCAGAGATAATGCTGGTAGTCAATCTCATTAGTGATGACATCTCCCATCCATTGCAGAAATGCTGTAATGGCAGACATGAGAGTGAATACCACAATGAAATGTTTAGGAACTGGATAAATGCAGCAGTGCAGCAGCTGTGATGACTTTGGTCTGTCGCAGCCTTATCAAATATCAGCATAGAATAGTTCTAAACTTAGCAGCAAAATAAATAAACAGAAGCAAATATATACAACAACTTTCAGCATGTAACTTCAACACTCTACAAACAGGTTATACCATGTAGCATTCAGACACCATAGAAGCTTAATGATGCTATGGCTAACCAATGGACCTGTCTGATTAAAAGATCTAAGAAAGTAACCAATGCAAGATGATGATTTGCAATTTGATTTTCATATTTGTAGTTCTCACCTCTAGGATTGCTGCATATTTCACATTATTGGTGAACCTGACCCAACCTGTGTTAATTATTCTAAAATTTATACATTTATGAACATTGTATTAACAATAAAGTGAGGCTAATCTCTTTATATATGTAAGGTGATTTTATTTTATTTTTTAATGATATGTATGCACCACTGCCAAATAAAGTCCCTCAAAATAAAAAGTCTGATAGACCGACTTGATTCTGAAAAGCCTTTTTATATAAAAAAGATTATTATTTTCAAGCTTGAAGGCTCCCTTTCATTTGTTGTGAGATTTGTTCGGGGAGGGTGGGGTGATAACCATGTGTAATCAAACCTCAAAAATGTAAAATATAAAAAAAACAATAATAATAAAAATACATATAACATAAAAATAATAACACAACATATTGAGGTACAGTTGCATCCATCCCTTTCATTGGAAATTGATGAGAGGGGTTTTGAGTGACAGAGACACAGTGCGTCCCTGTAACCATAGTAACTCAGGGTCTTTCCTGCCTGTGAGAGGAGAAGCAGAGAGACACGGTGCTGCTGCCAGAAGAGCTGCTGACTGAGATAACAGCATGCATGGGGATAAATTACAACATAATACATTTGTGTAAATTTCTCGCTTCTCCCCTGATGGTCCACATAACTCACTGCTGCAAGGTGCTGCTGTTGCACTGTGTTGCCCTGTCTTGTCTTCCCTTGCTCTGTCAGCTTCCTCTTTTTCGTCCCTCAAAGTTATCAGGAATGAATTTGTTTTTCATTGTGTGAGAAAATAAAGGTATGTCTTCAGAGATTGTAAAAAGTGTCCATTACAGATTATTTTACAGTATTTGGCTCATGCTTTTGCCTTTTTTAGATGTGTCTTTGTGATGCCCAAGCAAATTCACATCTGATAGTCTAAACACTCACTTTACAATTGTAATGCACCTGAAATTTGCTTCATTTCCTCCTCATTAAACACAATAAGCTAGCTGCCCATCACTTAACAGCACACAGACAAAATTAGCAGGCATGTAGCAGGTAAAGTGTCACACATTTCTTTCAGAGGTGAGAAAAAAAACAAAAACAGATGCACATCTGAATAGAGAGGGAATTGTACATTAATCAAGAGGCTAAAAAACATGGCTCCAAATAAATGCAAAGCTGCCCTTCATCTGCTTGACATGTAAATAGCCACCTGCTCGGCAACACGGTAACCACATCAGTGCTAAAGGTGATAATCAGTGTTCTGTCTTGTTTGTTTCTGCCTCCCACAAGGGCCTAAAAATCACTTACTGCAGGTGCAAAATGACCATGTTAATTTCCTCTTACCTTCTTTTCTTTCTTCCTTTCTTTCTACAACTAATTATAACTCAAAAAGGGATATATTTATGTATGTTTTTCTCAGTTTCTCCTGGGGAGAACATGAGACTGTTCGAAGAGACAGGCTTTTAGTTGTATAGAGTAATGAGAAGGATTATACCGATGAACACAAAAAAATAAAAGGATCTGCTAGTTCATCATGCAAGTCCCTCTGACTAAAAAACTGTAATTTAAAATTAAAATTGCCCGAAATTGTTGATTTTTTTGTTCTTAAAAAACACAATAACAAGCCTTGTGAATACTACTCGCAAGATCTCTAAACAAAAAAAAACAAACAAAAAAAGTGAATGTTTTTGAAAAGTTAGTATGTCTACTTTAGTTTTATGTTCATGCACATCATTGTTCCCTGGGGGTCAACTGCACAGAGAAAGCCTTAATTTGAGCTCTTAGTCAGACTGCTAAAGATATCTATGTCAGAAGACACATTTATTTTTTCACATACACATTCATATCTTTAGCCCCTGTGACCATAAAACTGTTCCAGCATGTCACAGGAATCTCTTCTTATGAGTAATATCTTTGTGGGCTACTTATCTTGATTTTCTCTATTGTCTGAATAAAACATTGAGGCCAATCCAGAATATATCCTAATTGTAGAAATTACATCTGACTTCGCTGCCTGAACTCAACTCCCCCTCTTATCCTTAAGCCTATTTCTGAAAGTGATAAAATGTTTTTCGGCTTTTTCTCCCTATTTTTGGTTCACTTTCATTATTTCAATTGCTTTATTAAATCCAAAAGAAATGCCCCGTTGTGCCATGTGTTATAATACAGCCCAAATCTTTTTGCAGTTTTTTTTTGCCCGTCTTGTCTGCAGTGATTATATGTTTTCCACTTTGGTATAGCTTTTGACAACACCACAGCATTTTGTGCAAATACTGTAACCATCCTTTCATATGCAGACTTGTTTTCAACCTCAGTAAGTCCAAATGTATGTTTTCGTGGTAACTTTCTTCTTATGCATACTGTATTTATCTTTTCCCATTAGACTTTTTTTTACACCGAGGCAAGATCCATTTCAATATCTGGCTGAAATGTGTCGGACTGATCCCAAAGGTACTTTCTATCATCACACGCTCCTTTTCCCTATTTTCTGGTCAGAATAATCAAAACCTCAGAATATCAAATACCCCTTATGATGCTTATTCCCTGTACTTTTGCTACTACTGCAACCAGCTGTTGATTTGTTTGACAGGATGTATAGCCCATGTAACCCCCCTCTGCTGCTACACCACCAACAGACATACAAACCCATGTCAACCCATAGCCCTTTTTTTGTGATATGAAGGGTCTGGGTGCCTTGTGGTGCCAGAACATATTTATTCTGCAAAGGAGGAGTCTGATATACTCCTCCTGTTGCGATCTATATTGAACTTTATTGGCAAGGCTACCAGACACTCCTATGCGTAAGAGTGGACAGGCAAAGAGAAGAGACAAAGAGAGGGGAGAACATGGAAAACAACAACAACAACAACAATAACAACAACAGCAATAACTGCATTTACAATAGCATTTACATTAGTAGTAAGAAGCAAATACAAGCATTTACATTTGCAATGGCAAAATACTAAAATACTAACCTAAAATAACTGTAAATATGATGACATCAACATTTGTAACCATTGTGCATCTGTGTGTGATTATGAAAACATTTCATTTAGCGTGTCTCTATGATGCTCTCACTCTTTGTTCAGTACACATTGCTAATTGTCATTTTGATTGTGACGATGAATCGACTCTATATAGAGTATTTGTCTATTTGTTGTAGTTCAGAACTAAATATTTTATAGCAGAGGGTATTACATCCAAGACAAAACTGACAGAGGGCCAGGACTGAGAGAAAAAGGCACATAACAAATCCCTCTGCTGCTACAGCACTACAGACTGAGCTATTATTTTATCAGTAGTACATGGCACGAGTAGGGCTCATTTTAGAGTTGCAGTCTAGGCCACAGAATCTAACTTTTTAGTCACAGGATCAATGATTTATGAAAACCAGACTAACTACAAGCCCCATGTGCCTCTGCACTCACTCTGTATTAGGGGATAGAAAGGCGGGATGACTGGTTAACAAAGGAAATGCATTTTGTCAATTTACTAACAAGGGGGAAGGCATTCCCTCTCATTTCCTCCCAATTCACTTACTAACTGTGACATTTACTAATTGCATGTAGTACCACATGTAACGCCCTGCTGTTTCATGAAGTTCAGCAAACAAGCGAAACAAGCAGGATTGTGATTGGAACTGTAATTAATGGCCATGGTGAATAAAGACAGATTGTATACTTGGAAATATTGGACACAAGAAATATTTGCATAGGTTTAGTGAAAATGAAATTTCTCAGACTCACCATAATGCCTCCCTGAGCAGGAAGCATAGAGTGTGCACGGCTGGGGATTAGCGTCTGTAATGGGGTTTTGAGGATAGTTGGGATTTCAGATCTGGAGCGATATGGTGCCAGGGGTAAACACCAGGCAGCAGACTAGAGGATTTAGCAAGCAGAGGCTTTCCCCTCCACGTGGACCGAGTATCACTGTGTTCTAAAGTACACCCATTTCCCACGGTCATTTACTCAAGCATCTCCAGTGGGGATTTAGTTATCCTCTCTGAAAGGGCACTGTAGTCTTATAATACTGCCCCTGCACATGCTGTGGAAACAGGCAGCGAGATAGATAATGATTCATTGGGAGTGAGACATGAACAGAGAGTCACTGAGAGGGCCAGATAGAAAAAAAATAAAAGACAGAGAGAGATTGAGTGCTCACGTGGCCATAATACTGAGGGGAGGCTTTTCAAACCAAAAGTCAAAACCAGATTGTGTTAAGCACATTTACTTACAGTAACAAAAATTAGTTTTTTTTAAAAGCTTGGTTATTCTAAATCTATTCTACTTTATACTTTTTACTTCTCAGAGTTTAGAGGGAAAAATTGCACTACCCTTTGAAAGCTTTTTTAACCCGTAAAACGGCACTTTCACAAAAGTGAAGGACTCAAAAAAAGACACATTTCAAATAAAAGTCAAAATCATAAGAGCAGAAGCAGAGTTACTTTTACTTGTAGCTGCTCAAATGGGTCAAGTTTCAAAAAAAGCTGAATCCCATCGATTTTATCTCCATAGTGTCTCTACTGCATTAAACCATCCCTGCCTCCAAAATACCATTTTATTTCAAATTCAACCCTTTTAGTGTGTTATTTTCTCTGTTCAAGTGTTTGAGTCCAGAGCCTAAGCCAAGATAATCTTGGTGACATCAGGAAACCTCTCTACAGTGCAAAAGAGGACATTATAGAACTTATTTCACTGGATTGTGATTGGTGCACAGCATACCACCTTAGAGACTGAGCTTAGCATGGTGCTGCCCAGTAAGCTTAACCTAGCCTAGCTATCGGTTAATACAGCAATTGATACAACCTTTCAGTCCTTCAGTGTTTCATTCACTGATCACCACAGGTTGTACAAGTACAATCCCCCACTTAGCTTAGTAATTACCTACTTTATTTCACTGTAGAATCTCACTTTAGCTGGCCACTGCATGTTTCAGCTGACAGTATATGTTGCCTGTCATTTGTTCTATGCAATCTTGATATTGATTTGGGGACAGTAACATGGTTGAATATCTAGCTAGTCTGGTTTTAAAATGTTTTATTATATCAAATGATGACCAAGGAGGGAAAAAAGGGTAAAAAGTTCATCTAATATGATATATTTTGGAAAATAAACGAGATTTTGTCAATGCGTTGACCTTAATTTCACTAAAATAATGTTGGTCCTTTATATTAGTTGCTTTATTTATCATTGCTCTTAAGAAGGATTGGCCAGAAAAAAGGTATGACAACTGCTTATGTAGTAGAAATGTTTAACCCTGCAACACATTTTCTCCCATTTGTGCAACCTCTGTGCATGAAATAAATGTGTTCAGGTGTTTTTCTACATGATTGGACACTGTAGTCAAGTATACAAACCCTTCCACATTGTTTACTTTAACTTAAAAGACCAAAGCACTTCCTCCAACACAGTTTTTAATTGTAGAATTCAACACTTTAATAATGATCACTTTAGTTTCCTCAGCAGGGGGCACACTCCTACCCCTTGGCCCAGAGGTGTTATTGCTCCGTTTTATCTTCTGATTGGCTCAAGCTCACTAAAACCACAGCTCCCTCACACAGAGATACAGCCGCTCACCAAGCAGACATGTTCGGAGACAGATGGAGTCAGAGAGCGTGTTGAGACTGTCTGAGATGAGCTTCACATCTGCCGCTCACAAGGAATCGGGCCACAGCCGGTCGGGGGGATTACACGGTAGAAAAGAGGGAGTCAGTAAGAATCTGAGTTCAACTTTAACCTCTCTGCCCCAGAAGTAAAAGAGAGGCAAGCGGCAGGCCAGAAAAGCCAGAGAGACAGGTTGGGTTGTTAAGTCAGTGAATGCAACCATGCAGGAAAGGTGAGCTGAAATCTGTGCAGTCCGACCTACACGCAGATCGACTCTGCAGTTTCTTGCCAGCACACATTTAGTCAGTGATGATAAAACACACATTTAACTGCAGATTTGTAAAATCTATTGGTACTAAATGTATTAATCAAACAATAATTGATCAGTTAGAAAGTGTGGGGTATTGTAAAGTACGCTAGAACACAATCATGCACATTAGTAGCATGTGCTCGTTATTCATCAACGTAAACGGTGTCATGTTAGATACTATATTAAAAACAATACATTATTGTGATATTTTGGACTTTGATGTAGTGTAAATATGTCAGCTACAGATGTGCATGACATGTGAGATCAGTTCAGTCAGCAGAAGCTATTTTAATCAGGCATATTGGTGGGATGCTGGTAAATAACAGCAGATAAGCTGTCACTTCAAGTCAGACATCACAACAGATAGAGCGCCTACATAATAAGAACGTGAATATTTATTTTCATTGATGTGATTCTTGAAGTTTTTTGGGACTAAAGTATATTTAAACAGCAAACAGGAACACTTGCCTCTTGAATGTAGGAACCCAGGGGAGAAGTTTGATGCCTTGTGTCTTCAGCAGAGCACAGACGAGAGAAAAGTGTCATATATTCTTCTGATGTTGCTGTTAAGATCACTGCAACCTCGTTTTTCCCAGCTACAGTCACAAATACTTGTAAATGTTGCTATTTGTTGTATACACAATGGTGCACACTGAGCTATACTGAAAACCAGGAAAAGCTAAATAAATACATACATATATATGGTTTCTGCTTTTTCTTAACTATTTACAGTGAGCATCTGAAGTATTCAATACTGTAGGTGTTTCAAGAATCAAAAGACATCACTTTACTGATTTTTACACCTAAACATACCTGGTTGATCACTGCTGAGAGCCAGTGAAGACTAAGTTGAGGTTCCAAAAAGTCACTTAAATGCATAAACATTCATGGAGAGCCTAAGGGAAGGCAGAGCAGCAAAAGACACCCATGGGGTGCAGAACAGAGCAGGCATCAATGACGACAAAATGACATTGATTAAATGAGACCCGGCGTAGAACTAGAAGATGGGGTGGAAGTGGTTTGCAAAGTGGCCTGCAGAGGAAGTATTGAGAATGGGCCGGCTAAAGCAGTTTAAGTAGGGCACCTTGAACTAGCCTAGCCAGCTGTGCAGGTAGCAGATCACAGCTTCAGTTTGACTTTGTAGCCTGAACCACCACTATACTTAGTTTTTGTCTTGTATTTGTTTAAATAAAAAAAGAGAAAAAAATGATAAACAAATGACAGCTCATTAAACATTTTCTTTGCATCTACTTTTTTTTAAACAAATTGAAAGTCAGTAGTGCTACACTTGTTCAAGCCTCCTTTAACTTTTACTTTTAATTGTTGTTGAAACTTTTCTTGATATTTTCATACAGCTGAATTATTGAGTTTGTTTTTCTTTCATGATAATTCAGGCTGTGTATCTCTTAAGATTCAGTCTCATTAAGCTTTTAAAAAAGATCTTGATATCAAGGGAGTTCTCTCTCTCTCTCAGGACTAACACATAGCAGGCAGAGTCAAGGTCAACTCTATCACACCAGTGGCAGAAATGAGAATAACAAGACATAAGCAGAACTAGCAGCCAGCAGAGCCAGCCACTAACACTTTTTGAGCTCCTTATCCATATATCTTAACCCTTGGACAAACCCCCTCATTACTGGATTTAAAAGTTGCTGATGGTTCATTAACAGCAGCATTAATAAGTAGTTTGTAGGTCAAGCGTTTGATGCACTTCATCTAAGAAAGGACCTTTGATTTGCAGAGTCATGATCACATATTCCGAGGCATTTGCGCTCGGCTCATATGGATTGGTTCACTGCCAGGGAAGCAAGTTCGAGACAATGAGCTACACTGTAACCCCTGACCCCAGAGCTCCCAGACCAGAGCCTCCTAATTGGCTGCTTTTCCCCCTCAGACTGCAATACCCATTCCAATTATAGGCCAGTGTTTGCATACTGCTGAGCCCAGTGGAGTGCTGCAGACAGATCAGGCAGACGTCGGGAGGATCAGACACTGGAGCAAAGACATGAGAGTGCAGAGTGCTTTTACTTAAGAGGTTTTCTTAAGTATCATGTTTTTTTATGTTGCTCTATACCTCCACTAGAGTGTATTTGAAATTTAAATTCAGGGGTGCTTTTGCAAACATTCCTGCATACCTTGTGCTAATATTAACGATGGGGAACACAAAAAAATATGTATATTTTTTGCCATTCATGATATTTTTACAGTCATTAAAGGATGGAAGAGTTTCTGTCTGTTTTTCTTTTATTCATAGTGGTCCAGCATAGCACTTATTTTCAGGTTCATATTAAACCGCATTAAACAGGATTAAAAAACACATTAAAAGGCTATTATAAATTCTTACATCCCACAGTCAGCTTCTTGTTGTTGTTGGAATATGGTCATTTGTACTATGTGCATCTATTTGTTCCCCGAGAAAAGTGCAAGGAAAGTATTTTCACTTAAGTTACAGAAATTAACATTTGACATTAGCTAACCAGCGGAGAACATAAACTGCAGTCCAATTATTTAGGGCAAGCTGATTGGCCACTTATTGGCCCTCCTTGACCAGTAACTAAAATATGGTTGCACTTAGAAAAAGGTCCAAATGAAGGGGAAAACACATTTATTTCTGTTAATGTCAGGCCAACACAATAGACAGTATGCTCTTTTTATAAACAGCTTATCACAAGTTGAAATGTGTTTATGCCTTGCAAAGACTCCTCTGTCTATACTGCTCCCATCTCTGGTCAGTGACTGTATGAGCTGACAGCAACTTTACCAAAGGTCAACTTTTACTGTAGTCGTCTAGCATCCAGCGCTGTGGGTTTTTGGCAGACTGCTGTTTCTTGCACAAATTGTACCCAAGTAGAGATAAAACAAGTCGTGATGATATGTTGGATTCAGTTTTATTCTAACAACACAGACAGCAGTCTAAACAAGAGATCCGACTTCATGGGCTGTGACTGACAGCAGATGATAGTGGTGTTAGCCAGCTACTTCCTAAGCACAAGAATAAAGGATGTGTTTCATTTATTATTCCCATCCATGCCAAATTGTGGGCTGCCTTATTATTCAAGACATTATTTTTATCAGGCAAGGACAGATAACAAAGACAACAGTAATGATGGTAATACTGATGATAATGATGACGATGATAACATCCTACAATGTTCTGTGCACTTTGATTAAAATAAATAAAAAGAAAAATAACAACTGAATTAAAATATAAATGTAACATCTTAGAGTGAAAGGGAACAACCGAAATGTCTTTGCAGTGAATGTTGCATGGGGTCCTATTTTCTAGGGGTCATTCAAAATTGTCCTGCAAACAATTGCCATATTCTTTCTCACATTTTTATAGATATTTACTGAAATGTCATCATAATTTTTTTTATCAGATCAGGCAAATGTCAGGGGATCAGAAAAAAACAAAAACAAAATAATTTTCATGTTTTGGCTGTTGGGCCGGTAAAAATTCACAAGAAGCCAGTGAAAAAGATCAAAAACTTTTGGTGTTTCTATTAAAATTTTATCATCACAGCATTTAGCTTCATGTCATTAAATGTTTGATTCTGTTGACCAGGGAAGACTTTTAACAACTCTGTTCTAAATATCTGTCTTATAAAATGTTAAAAAAAAACTATTAAACCTACAGCAAGTGTGATCTTTGTATTGTAATACTAGCTCTGTCTGTTAATAACATGCTAGCAGGTTGACCTACAAGCCCTTGCACTAACTCAACAACATTAGCACAAGTTTCTTGCCTTGCTGGGAGTAGGCATTCATTTTAGTACATTTTTACAAGAACATGTTAGCAATATATTTTATTTCACTTTAAAGCTGAACTTTTGCTTGTAACACAGTACATTGTTAGATCTTCTTTAACTGCGGTAAAAGATCTGAATACTTTTCCACACCAGAGGAAGATAGGCAACACATGAGGGAACGAGATGAAACTGAGAAAAAAACAGCAGGGTTCAGAATCCATTCAGGGCTGGGCAACACCTGTCCCCTCCAACCAAAAAAGCAAAACAACAACAAAGAAGGACTAAGAGAGAAATGAAGGACAAAAGGTGGACGGGAGGGAATTGGAGAGCATCATAGAAAGACAGAGAGAGAAAGAGAGAGAGAGAGAGCACAAATAAGAAATCCTAACACAGAAAGGAGAAGATGGAAGTAGAAATGAATAAGTGCAGGCAGTTGGTGAGTCTTCTGATCAGGAGGACGGGCTCCTATCACACACATGCTGCCAGTGCTGGAAGGAGACAAGCCTGATGGATTCGTATGATAGATGTGTGGACGCATGGAGCCACGGCCCCAGCTGCTGGGCTTAATGAAATGTGTCCCACTACAAGATAGAGCGCCCTGATTTAAACACATCCTGCCACGCTATTCCTCTCCTCTCTAATACAGGCAGAAAGAGCCAACGCCACCATCAGGCCCCTCTCTCTGTTTGTCTCCCTATTTGAAAGTCGGCTTTTTCATTTGGAACCAATCCGCTGTCTTTCGCCTTGCCCCGAAATGAATCATGCATCTATTCAGTGCACCTGTAGATCATTGGCAAGTCAAACTCGATCTAAAATGTGCTTTGTTGTTTTTTGTTTCAAGCCCGAGTCTCATCTTCTGCTCCAGTGCACCTTCAGCATGTGTCAGGTTTAAAACTGTTTATTCTAAATCAACATTTAACATCAATGTAAAAGTAAATATACATAAAATACTAGACTCGGTGGGATTTTTTTGAAAATGTAGTTGTAAGAAAGAGAGAGAGAAAGAAAGAAGAGATGATATTCTTCTACTTTTGTCATTGGCTCTTATTTCTTCCCCCCTGGGGCATCCATCTTCTCCCTATTGCTTCCTCTCCTTCTCTGCTTATGTCCCTCTCTGTCACTTCGCCCTCACTACTCCTGCCTCTCTTTCTCTCCGTGTATCTTGTCCCTCGGGGATAAGTAGTCCTGTTTTTCTGCAGGAGTTCAGGGCATAAGGCCAAGGAGAGTCTTCGTCAGCCAAGTGTTTATAAAGCTTTCTGCCATGTCAACAAGGACAAACTGTTTCTCTCTCTTACTTCCCACATCCCAAATTCCAAACATGACTGTTCACCTTTTTTACTTGAAGGCCAGTTTTCATCTGTACAATCAGTGTCCTTTGCCACCTCATCTGTGTGTACATGTTTGTGTGTGTGTGTGTGAAAGAGCATATGTGTGTTTGTATGCATGGGCTCGCCGAAAGGCCTGCTTCTTCCCCGGAATAATTGATTTAACAAATTGCCGGCCATGTTTCATTCTGAGGAAGTGACAGGAGCAAAGCGAGGAGACGGAGCCAGGAGATTAATTAGGAAACAAAGTCATCTTTATGGAAATTAAATGCATCTTCTGATGATAGCCTTCCTTTCCCATCAGTCTGCCGGGTTTCCTCCCTTGTGCATGATAAAGGACTGGGAAGCCTCCAAAACATCACAGAGATGACTGTCGACGCCGGAACCCAGCGCCTACACAGCACCCTTTAGCAATGCCAACTCCAGCTCCCACTTTCATGGGTGATGGATTTCGGGCTACATCATTGGAAAAGCACTGAACCCTGAAAAAACAGCTGCTCCTGCAAACAATGCAGTATCCTCTTCCGGGGGAAAAAAAAAAAAGCAAAAAAAAAAACCAGAAGCCTGCATAAAAATCAAGCTCATATCTCGCAAGGCCGGTCCATGCATATGTGCATGGCTCTCTATACAGCATTTGGTATAACAAGCTCCCAAGAGACAGCGCATCAACTGCATGAGTGCTCATGGTAAAACTAGCATCCATTAAGTTTAGTGCACTCTTTCATGTGACACCGTGCCCTTATGATTGTAGGTGTGGGATTAAATCTGCTCAGCACGCAGCTTTCCAACAACCGGTCCTACTGGTTGCTTGCAGCTGCACATGTAACCATGATTCCTCTCTGTGCTTGCTTCTGAATATGCATGACGTTGTTGACTGAACTGGTCAATATCAGAGTCAGCCTTAGAACAGACTCAATTTAATTATCTGAAAGGGAGACTTAAGCCACAAAACCAACAACAGAAACCCCGGAGGACAAATATGGATCTGTCTGATGTGATCTGCGGTATCTGTTTTTTCCTGTTCTTTCTTTTTTTATCCACAACTTGATAGCAGCTCCTATCAGATTTCAAAATATATGACTTGAGGAAGGCCATTACCATAGACAAAATCAATGGACAATAGGCCACATTCAGGCTTGCCTGAAAATGCGTCATCAAGCTATATTTGATAGGAAGCCCTTAGAACGCAGTGGAGCACAACACACACACATCACAAATTTAACAGGAGATTATGGATACAGCAACACCACATCCTGATACTTTTGAGTAATAATCACGGCTGAGAAATCAAACATAACTGTAATTGGTTGGAAATGTCTGTCAAAACTGCATGTAGTGAAGCGTTCAAGAGCAACTTCCTTCCTGGCAGAAGTTCTTCAAATCAAACGTTCTTTGACTAAGTATAGCTTCACTTCAAATACTCTAATCTAGGCTTTATACTGCCAGAAATCATGCACATACAATTCAAATTGCCAGAAAAAATGCTTTTGTCTATCAGGTGTTAATTTTAGATGTTTCATCAAGGCTAGTGGGAAATAAAAGCAAAAAATCTAATTGCTCAAGCCTGTAAGCCTTTGTGGTAAAATTGCAGCTAGAACACTAAAGCTATATTTGTGTATAAAAAAGTTTCTTAAGTGTTAATTGACCAAGGATCCCAAAGGCTGTTGCTTAAGTATTAAAATTTTCCAAAAAATGGAAATTAAAGAATAACATTTAGTTGCATTTGAGTTTTCCCAAGAGAGGCATTTTCCAAACAATGCTCTATACATATAGTCTTGACCTACAAGGTGTGGGTGTATATTTGCATAAGAATTATTGCAGCATAGTTTCCTTTTTTTATGTGTATGTTGTTGTTTTTAGGAGCTCATGTTATAATGCAAAACTGGAGAGGCAAAGGGCCAATTAGAATAACCATCATTACGCCCTAATCATCTGGGGTTGCACACCGAGAAATGAAAATTAGGATGGTGCTGAGTTTGCCCATCCCCAGGGGTCTTGCGGCATCACTGCTGCACAGCCTCCCAAGCTGTTTTTGTGTCTCACTGTGCCATTTCTGCTACTGCCGTTTTCCTCTCCAACAGCCCCTGTCCCCCTCTCTCTGTATTTATTTTATTTTTTCCTCCTCTTTTTATTGTCCCCAGCCACCCATAAGCTCTTCTGCAGTTTCACTCTGAAAGATCTTTCAGGTGCAATTTCTCCCCTGGTAAATAAGTGTTGTGACAGGAGACAGGTTGGAGAAACGCTCGAGCCCGCTTAGAAGGGGAAAAACCACCTTGGAATTCCTCCTGCAGCAGTGTCTCAAGGCTTATTTTTACTTTTTACTTTTTTTTACAGAGTCTGTCTGGGTGTGTATCAATTTGTGTGTCTGTTTCTGCACCAGTCAAATACCAGAGTGCAGAAAATTAATTTAATGGAAATAATCACTTGAAAATAATTAAATGAATCTAATGGATGACAATTGCAGTTATGACTCTCACATAATAAGCAAGTGGGAAGAGAGAATGAGGTTAAATGAATATTGTCATCATATAATAGACTTATAGAAAAATCTATATAGTATTAAGTTAACATAAAGATGGAAGAGTGAATGCGTAATAATACCAACTTTGTAGCGCTCTGCTTGATGAAAGCCTTTGGTATCAGTTCTATTAAAGTCATCTGGAGATGCATGCAAAAGAACACTAAACGCTTATGTTTGTACTTTGTATGACCTCTACTGAGGAAATTCCTTGGTAAAAGATCCAGAGAATAGCCCACTGACAGATTTATTTAAGCAGTTTTGGTCTCCATAATACCCAAAGATGAGTATAGACATAAATTAAAGGCGGGTATAATTATAGTAATCACTAAAGTAAAAAAAAAAAAAAAAAAAAAAAAGTTAAATATTAAGTGTCCTCTGAAAATATTAATTTAAGCATTAAAAAAAACATTATTTCTCTGTTCGATTTCAATCCGGAGGCTGGTTTTGGATGATTAGCTGTGCTCAAATCAGCTGTGTCATAGCCTTTTCTGATATGAAAAGTACACTGCTGGGCTACAGACATCTTCAGTTTCAAGACAAAAAAAAAATCATATTTTTCATGGCTATCAAAAAACCTATAATTTAACAAGAGGCCCCAGTCTAATATAAATCTAGCATAACATCATTGTAACTTTGATGAATTTATTTGAATTTATGAAAAAAAAGATATTTATTGTGCCTTGAAAATGCAGGACACATTAACAGTGGAATAAAATGCACCAAAATACAGATACCTCCATTATCCAGACTGATAACCTCTGATATTAAGAGGGTAAAAATGAAGGAGTGCACTGCCCTTTTACCACTTTGATAATTGCACCAAGAGCTTTCAAGTGTCCTTGTGCTGCACAGTGACGTAAAGACAATTCTCTCTATTATAGTTCCCCTGTGAGGAAGCAAATTAGGTATCAGTATGCAGTAGGTATTCTAATGTTTGTGGGCTGGTTTAGAGTGGTGGTTAAACTTAAATGTTAACGGACAATATACAATCAGACTGCAATTTTTCTGTAGTTTCTAATATTCTTAGTGAGTATTGAGTTGGGAATCCCTGATAATTTGAGCATATTTATTAAAGGAATGCATGATATACATGGTGTAAAGCAATGTATAGATGCATAATAGGTTGATTTATAATAAAGAGGATTAATGATATATATTAAAGATGATGTAGTTGGGTTTTTGCCAGAGGCTTGAAGTTCACAAAGAAAGAAATGAGCAGGAACACACAAAAACACAAACACGTGATCACACACACACACATCCTTTTGACTTTATGGATGCAGAAGAAACTCTGCTTGTCCAAGTATAAGAGCTTTGGGTTATCATTTTATAGGATTATTAAAAAAATCAATTCTACATGTGATTAAAAAAGGGCAGAAAAGCAGAATTTCAGGTAGAAGGCACTGAGAAATGAGCCTCTGCAGTAAATTAAAAATAATTGCATTTAAGTAGCCTATTATCATAATTCCACAAGTACTTTCCATTAATATTCCTACACTGTGCTATTTATGACACACAATGTAATTGCCATATTAATGACATGAAATAATGAATTTGTGAATACCAATACACATGAATATGAATGAAGTATAACTAAATAATTGACAATAATTCATATAATAAATGCATTAAACAATGATTTCAAATGTGTCTGCATAAATAAATTCACCAAACAGTGTCAGAAAATCTCAACAGTCCCTCTTCTTCAGGTCTCCCTAAACAAATTTTATGAACTCAGTTGACATTAAGAAAACAATTACATATTCAGGCACTTTAATCAACTTTTGGTAACAGCTGGCTATAAAGTCAATGAGTCTAAAACAGGTTCTGGTTTCTCTGGACTCAGACACCTTGAGGTGGTTCAATAGAGGCCTCTTTGTTTTTAGACACATTTCAGAAGAGGATATTTGTATTGCTCTTAAAGGTATTGATCCACAAAAGTCCCCAGGAGTTGTTCCTGTTAAAGGCTGCTGCTGAAATTATTGCTATGCCAATAGCATGCGTCTTTAATTGCAGTCTGCAGACAAATTCGATCCCAAAATTATGGAAGAGAGCCCATCCGCTCCCCTTATTAAATGGAGGAGACCATTCAGATCTTAACAATTTCCGCCAAAGATTCAAGCGCTATTTTCTTGCTGCCTAAAACATGTTCTGGCAAATCTCATCACACAGCAGATAAACGGTAATGTTTTATTGCATGACACAGTACTGTAAAGGCACCTGTGCTGAATGATATTGTCAATGCCTTGGACGAAAGCATCTCAGTGCTCTCTTTGTTGATCTGTCAAAAGCATTTTACTCTGTAGACCATGACTTATTGCCATATAGATTACGTGATATTGGAATAGAGTACAGGGCTAAAACATGGTTCAGGAATTATCTTAGAGAATGCACTGAATATGTTTGTAGAGTCAGGTCTAAATTAAACTTTACAGAGATTTACAAGGGTCTTACCCATACTTTGACTTTATCTCTTACTATATTTTATAACATTGGGAAGAACACTCAAAGTGATAAATAACACATATAAGTCGACAGCATATTGTGCTCAGTTGCCCTCTCTCGAGCCAAGCCATTAATGAGCTTCAGCTGGCATTTCAACAGCTCCAAACTTCTCTACATGGGCTCAAGTTGATTGTTAATACCAAGAAAACCAAAGCCATGACTTTTTCTGGGACTCTTTCCCAATTATATAAGTTAGTGTCTTGAACTACCGTGATGTTTTCTACCTACATTCTGCCTCTTGTAAACTCTATCTTTTAGATTCTGTACACCACCATCCTCTAAAACATATAAACAACTCTGGTGTCCAAACTCAGTTTTATGATTTGGTCATAAAACATAACTTGTCTTCCAATTTGCTCCCAGTTTATTGAATTAATTTGCAATGCATACTAGGTCTGAATATTTGGTTCCGCTGGAATATTAAAAGTCATGTATAAATAAATTGTAACTAAAATATATATCTGTCTTATTTGAGCTAAATTTAGTCTATTCCTTGTCTGATTATTTTTTTTCTTTTTCTCCATTTAAACTGTGACTGGTGGGCTGTTTGCCACGGTCTAGGATAAGACTTGGAATCCAAGCCACCTTCTCTTGAAATAAAGGTTTAATACCAATAAACAAATAAAAATACAATAGAGAAAAATAAGACTTAATGCTGTCTTAAAAATAATACAGTGCAGGTACACAGTAGACAAGTTCTGTTGAAGTTCAGTGTATTTTGAAGTATACAAATACATATATCATAGCATAGATGTCAGTACAATCGTGTATTTATTATTTTACAAGCCTAAAATATTTTAATAACCCACTGGATAATTTGATATTTAGCTAGATGTATGCTCTTTCATATTCCTGTTAATTAAAGGTATGCTTCAAATATGTCTAAAATGTATATAAAAAACAGGAATTTCATACATTCACAAAATGTTTTGTACTTATTAAATAAAAGGACCAACAAAATATTTCAATAAACAAGAGATAATACAGTAATATTCAAATTGTATTATTACATCATTTAATTTAGCTTTTTAAGTCTATAGTGTGTCAATAAATATGATACAGTGGAAGCTTGTGTCAGTATCCTGCACTTACTGATGATCTCTTAGTCACAGGCAGATCATCAATTGAATTTTCTTGTTTGAGAAAGCCTGCGCAAGCTTGTTGGCTCATCTTATCTCATGAAGAAAGATGTGCTCTTTAGGAACAACAGACACATCAGCAATGTCCTGGGACAGGTCCTCTTAGTCCCTTTCAATGACAATGAGTAAGCTAGCATCCCATCCATTTACAGCCTCTGAAACACGCCGCAAAACTCCTTTTGTTCTAGTTCAAGAGACCCAGTTACTGACCTAGATTCTCATCTTTCTGCTGTTGCAGGTACTGACTGTTTGGCTGTGGCTGATGAACGATCTGATACAATCACATCCTGCTCCGTGTTGATTAAGAAGTATTTCATTTTATGTTTGTGTTAAAAAATGCTCTCGCTGCCAGCCCTTTCTGTTGTTGCTTGAGTAAAACTACCAAGATAAGAACAGAACTTGATTGAGGTCTAGGTGAAAAATTCAAAGACAAGATATTTTGACACAAATTCAATCCTCTTTCCAAGTTACGATGTAATGTCTTTTTTAAACTTGAAGCCAGAAAGGAAACGTCTCACTTGGGAGAAACAAGCTTCTGAACAACAATGAATTACCAGAACAAGACAGCCATAAAATACATAAAAAAGAACACAAAATGAAAGACAACTTTTAGTGAATAACAAGCCGCTCCAATGCACACGCCCTGACTTGCAAGCACACCCAGGGAGAGAGATAAAGAGACAGGGGGAGATGGACAGATGCTGAACCAGAAACAAGCTAAATAAGTGATGAAATGGTCTGCTCTCAGAGAAGAGATGAAATGGAAAATTTGTACAGCAGCAGACTCCAAACTGCACGCTGCATGCAAAAACAATGTCCTGGTCAATACAGGCTCTTTTCATCTGCAGCCAAATGTCACTAAAAGCTAATGCAGTCCTTTGCTGTAGTGTGCATATTGTATTACTCATTAATAAACAAATACATACACTTACACACAGGCCTGCTCATTATAAGTTTTTATTATTTAAGGTGTTTTTTCGTCTCATGTTTGATCTGATAAGTGTCTTCAGCAAGTGGATATTATGACAGTTGCTCCCATCTTGGCACACAATAGACAACCTGTTGTCACTCCCAACTTGTCACATATGGTAGCTTAGTCAGGACCCTGTGGCATCACTATTTAAAGCAGGGGGTTAGCATCTGTTAGCGACACACAGGGATTTAAACTACAGTGTAAACCCATCTGCAGCATTGTTGGATGCTCATTACAAGGCTCCTCCTGAAAAAAAAAAAGTACAAAGAGTCAAAAAGGCCCAAGAGGCAGAGATAGTGGTACAATGGCAGGTCAAACACATGACTTCCAGCCAGGAAGTTGCAATTTAAGTCCAAATGAGAGCAGAATTCATGTACTATTTTTTACTTACCAAGCATCTTTGTTTTCCTTAATAAACCAAGTAGTGGTTTTGCCTGAACTCGATCAAACTA
>JAPZDY010000011.1:5212372-5223981 GCA_029783645.1 Ctenochaetus hawaiiensis
AACTAACTTTCTTGTGACCTGCACTTCTTGTTTTGTGTGCAGGATAAAATCACATTGCTGGTTGCAATTATTTTTGGTTGACTTCTTTATTAAAAGAACATGAGTTTGTTTGACTGAACTGCAAACAGAGCAACCAGTTGCTCCTCTGTTGTATTTCAGAAAAAAAGTATGTACTAGAAGTGTTATTGCTGAAGTTTAATACTACACTTAGAGTTACTATGATAACTTGAAGTATCACAAATTTAACCAGGACAGGAATCTTAAGAATTTCAATTTTACCAGAGTCCTGTGAGTACAAATACAAGCAGAAAACCAATAAACAACAAAACAAACTCTAGACCCGTTAAAAGGTGATATTTATTGCTATGGTGGATTATATGACTTTAAAACATCAAGGGGAGATTAAAGTAATGATAAAAGGTGCTCAACCAACTATTCCCCTTAACTCTCTTTCTACAGACAATAACATTTAATGATGTTGTGAGGTGGTTTTTCTGCGGACATTTCTCAAGTAAATTTTAAAAAAGCTGAAATACTTTTGGATAACTTATACATGCAAAGAACACAAACATTACATGGGGTGCACTGAGTAGACCTGCTGTCTTTGGCAGCTGATCCTTCTTTATCCTCTGGACTTCAGTTAATAATACACTGGAGCCTTCTATTACTAACTAACTGAGTAAAATGTAAATTATCAAATCATGTCAATATAATGTACCAGTGACAGTCAGGTAAAGCAGCTATGATATTCCAAAGAGCTTTCAGAAAAAGAAAAAAATGTGAGCTAATGCGAAAGAAGGCCTCTTTACCAATAATAAAAAAAAGAAATAAAGAAAAAAAAAGGACCTTTTTAACAGTTTTTCTCATCCTCTCCACTGCTAATGAATACTCCCTTGGACATATCAGGGAGAAAGAATCTCCTCTATTAATTTCATCCTGCTCCCTCTTTATTGGTCCACCCACAGAACCCAAATGAAATAACCCTGTCAGGTCTAATTCTAGTAAGACATTGCTCTCCCACTAAAAAAAAAGAAAAAGGGACACACACGTGGTTGTTACAGAGGTGCATCTCATGGAAAACCACTCAGGACTTGTGCTTTGCATATCTGCTTCATGGTATAATCCTTGATGTATCAAAAACACGACACAGAAACACATTTTGTGTTTGCGGTTGATTTATATATGTTTAAAACCTGCAATGTAAACATATATGCGCAATGCATGTTGAGTTTAGGCTTCAAAGTGGATGGAACATGAGCACTTTAAGTGGCATTTTATGTGTCTAAGTGCATCTGCTGTACTTGTCCCAAGTGTTAAGGCACACTTTTTTACCTCAGTCTGTAAATACAACATAGCACATGTTGTACTAAAACCTTTGCAAGATCACAATTATAAGAGCTTCTTTGCAGTGGCTGCATGTGTTTAGGGATCCAGTTGAAACTGTACGAGTGTGTTCCTGTTAAAAAAAAAAAAAAAAATATCTGCAGTGTTAAAAGGCTAATGATGATTATAAGGTGACTTTTCATTCTACTCTGCACCTCTCTGTTTCATTGCAGCAGGTGCAGTTTAGCTCTGCTCGCACGTGGCTCTCCCTGTGCATAAATGTGCAGGGGAGGGGTGGCTTTGATGAAATACCATGGCACGATTAACGTCACGATTACAGGATGATTGTAACAGGTAATAGCTTCTTCCTCTTGCCTCCTGAGTCTTCAGCCTGGAAAGAGGGCAATCCTTGTTATTGTCAGGAAAGTGCCACGTCCTTTTGTAAAGCCCAGGGGTGGGTGCAAATCTCCTTTAGGCGACTCTTGTGTGCCGCTGTGGCAGGACAGACAGGAAGGTAAGTTGTTGGAAAAACTGGGTCAGAATTGTGATGGGGAAAAAAAAAATTAGTTAATAATTATTCTTCTCCTGCAGGATGACATCAGTGCAAGCCATTTTCACATCCCTGAGCAAGGTTTGTTCAGGTGCAACGTATCTGATGGTTTGTATATCATCCCACCTGTGCCATTATTTTTTTATGTCTCTAAATGTGTAAACAGAAATGGTCATTCATAGTGCAAACCCACTGAGATTCAGCATCTAACTCTGCAGGTCTTTGGAGCTCTTAGCTGTTTTTAGCTCATTGTTTTGCTTCACATGTCTGTATTTACTGTATGGTTGCCTCCCTGAGGCTTCCACAAACCTCCTCATATAAAACTGTAGACAGCTGTTTCTTGCAAACAAGCTCAGACAAACTGACAGTACCTGCCCTGCTGCACTACCTGCCCAGCATGAGATGACAGAGAGGATTCTTAAACAAGTGGCTTTTGAAGTCAACTATCTGTAGCAAGACAAAGAGCTATAAAAACATCAAGCAAAAAATTTAGAGATTGGATGGACCTGTCAGGTGAACAGAATATAGTCCACTGGGATTACCATGGTGCTCTTATCTGCTAAATAATATAAGAGGCTGATATTTACTAACACATAAATTAAATATCACCTCTTAATGCAGAATAGTGTACATTAAAAGGATTTTACCTATATTTCCAACGTCTTATGTATTTTTTTAATTGGCTCAGGAAGTTCAATGGGTCATATGCTGATACATGGTTAGTGGTTTGATCTCCAGATCCTCCCGTCCATATGTTTAAATTGTCCATGAGCAAGACAGTGAACCCTGGGTTGCTTTTCTGCCACTGGGATGCACAAGCCAGTGCACACCTAATTGTCAGCCCCAGGCTCACATAAATAGGTACTGCCTCAGGAAGGGCATAAGGCCTATGTCAAATCAAATATGCCGATGATTAAATTAGATAATACATACCTAGAAACAGAAAATGTGCTGTAGCAACCCCAAATAGGAAGAAAACCACAGAAGATGAATTTAATATAGAGCCAGATGCTTTGATTGTTTACAAGGACTTTGGAACAGTGTTTTCTTATATGTTGTGGTCTGGATGAAATGCTTGTTTTCCATGCAGTGCTCCCTAATTTGTGTTGCGGTGATGGTTTTTTAGTAGTTTCCTCCTCTTTCATTCTCTGCAGGTCTTTGGTGCATGTTCAGACTCATTGTGCGATCTGGAAGCTCCCTGGAGGGAGTAGCTGTGTTTGCACAGCAGTCAGGAGCTGGCTGCCCTTGGAGTGCTTTCCCCAGAGTCTTGAGTTTCTGAGGGATTAAACTAGTGTGTGTGTGTGTGTTTTTTTCCTTTTCCCCTTTTTTTTCCTTATGCTGCATTACTTATGAACTCTGCAGCTTGCTGCAGTGAGATGGGAGCTTTGAGTTATGAGCACAGAGCACTCAAGTGGTTACTCTGTAGCCACCCAAAGTAACATGGAGGCTGACAAAAGCTGTTCCCAGCTTGAACACATTTGAATGGGTGTGAAATGACAGAAGCATAAAATATGACCCCTGACTACATTAAAAGATAAAAAAATTTCGTGCAGGATATGGCTCTCGAAGGACCAGAGGGCCAAGTTAAAATCTGTTCCTCCTTCCTAAACTGGACAGTCTGGATAAAAACAGATTAAGCTAATGTTGCGCCAGGGCTTTCCATCACAACTCATGGAAGATTTTTTAAGCTTATGACCTTAAATAACAGCGAATGGATTTTAGTGGAAAATTAAACTGAACAACTGCCAGCCAGTAATATATCATAGAAACTCAAAGTGTTCAATATTAAATACAAAAAAAGGACATTAAACAAATTATGCAATCAAAAATGTGGAAAGCATAAATAAACCAATAACTTTGGAAATAATTAATATTTTTAAAACTTGACTCTTGATTATTAACTTGCTGATATAATTTTTATTTCATAGACATGGACAAATTTTATTTTAAAATGACTTTTTTCAAACTTCAAACTAGTTGATTCGTTTTTTCTGAATTTATGGACTTTATAACACATTCCATGTAAGGTTTTATCTTATAATGCAGATTCTCATGATGGTACATTTTATTACACAATGTCATTTTTCACTGCTATGGTTATAACTGCCCATTTACCTTACAGCAAATAATATCCCCCCACTTGTAGATATGAAGATCTAAAACTACTGTTAGCCTTTGTTAACAAGAGCTACATTCAAAGATATACATACTGCTAACATGACAACTTTTCTGCTGTCTTTTTTTATATGGTCCAGATTCAAGTGACACATTTATCAATAATAAATGAAATGATACTGAGACATATATCACATATTTGCAGGCGTACGGGTAAAGATCCCCTTATTAAAATAACCAATTGGATATGGATAATGGTATACATATACCTCAAAGTGTTTTGTTATTTTCATGCAACTGTTAATTATACAGGCAGCTCACAAAAGACAGCTTTCACACAGCACACTAAAAAAACAAGTTATTTTAGCTCAGAAGCTAACTAGCAAGCTTAGGAGGTGTATACTATTTTTTTTTTTTTTTTTTATATTTCAGCACTAAAACTTACAGCAAACTGTTCTTCTCATTACCATTTGCTTCAATCCCAATCCAGACATGTTCATATTGTGGACACTAGTGGATCTAATAGCCTACATAATAACTGTACACAGCCCTGCACTGTGCAACTCACCTCAGACACATCACTCGTAAAGTGGCAGCATCTCAAAACTGCCAGTGACATTTACAGACTACCTGTTATGACAGGATGCCCTTGAGCTAATAAATCTACACAGATACATGAATATCAAATACTGGCAAGTGGATTCACATATTATACCAACACTATTTCAAACACAGCTGTAGTGTTCCCCAAATTTCGAAATCGGAAGGCTGGATTTATCAGAATCATTTGAAGCAGCTTTTTAATTGGAACAGACTGGACTGTTTAAAACATATTTAGTCTAGAAATGAGAACTTCAGAGAATCAAGCAACTGAATTGGGACACGGAATCTGTCTTTGCTCCTGAAACATTCAGATATGGTCTGTCTGTCTGTCTGTCTGTCTGTCTGTCCGTCCGTCTGTTTACCACTTACTATGGTCCTGAAAAAGCAAAGCCTATATTGTGTCCCAATTCCGTGCTACTAATTACTTGTGTGCAGTTATTATTTTATAATGAGCATCTTAGCATACTATTTGTTTTGTTTTGCTTATTTCTACCGGCAAACAAGGAATGAAAATACTTTTTGTATTACACAAACAAGAATTATACAGTATTTGATATTAGTCATACTAAGAGTTTTTAAAAACTATAACAGTGTGAACATACTCAACCTAAATCCTGTATAAAACAAGTGCTTATTACAGTCCTCAAAACCAGTCTGCCTTCATGTCTCTCTCCATGGTTCTGAAAATGTAAACACAGACATACTGTATTAACCAATCAATGGTATTAACCCAGTGTTGTGTCTCTGTCCGTGGTGCTGAAATGATCAACTCTAGCTTTTCTCTCTTAATATTTCTCTTTATTTGTGTCTCACCGCTATTATTTTTCACTGAAAGAATTATTTAGCAGTGTTGCTACACACATCCAAGGCATGTTATATCACATTCCACTCTTCACTCTGGAGTTCCTTTTCTTTAATTTATTTATTCTTCATAAACACTGTTAGTGCTAAGTCTGTGGGCGATGCAAACATTTCATTCACCTTTTCAACCAGGAAAAGTTCAATTTGTTAAATACACAAAACATTTTCAAAGTTATAGTCTTTCATGAGTCACATTATATGTGGAAGTTCTTTCATTATTAAATTCACATTTAAATGCACAAAGGCTCATCAAAGTTAACAGTCTACCTATAAAAGCCTTTTATCTTTGTCTCTTACTTTTTTCCTGATGTTTAATTTTCCGAACCCAATGAAATCAGAATATAAATTTTCAAGCAAGACCACCTTTCTATACACTTTATGTTAATAATGAACGCACAGGGTGAGCATTTGAGTGGTGCAATTAAATAAGCCCTGTGTTTCCAAATGAAAGGTTTTTTATTTTCTTGACAAAAAAGGACAAAAAAGAAAAGAAAAAAAAAATCTTGAATGCACACATGCATTTCAATTAAATTAAAAAAATGTGGATAAATGTCTGATGACTAGGAGTTGTTTTAGTTGCTTCATGTTGCTTTGCTATGTTAATAGCTATTGCATAAGCAAGATGGAGTGTACTTTTTAATGAGGAGAGCCACACGATAAGCCCTTTGGGTTTTGCAGCTCTGTAAAAACACTCACTGGATATAAAACACTTTGTGCATGGAACCTATTACAATGGTGAGTTAAAACATTAGCAAACGCAGTGAGATTGTTGATAATTGTAGATGTGTTGCCTCATTATGCTTGAAGTATCAACTTCTAGAATGTACTAATTGGACCTTGATGGCATTTGTTGGATGTTGTTGCAAGTACAGCTGTTAGTTACATTTGCAACTTCAATTAAGAAGACATTTATTCAAGCGTTTGCACTTTATTTAGCTCTTGAAGACTCATTGAGTGCATGATTAAATTTTTTAATGATGTTAAAAGTACAATTATTACAGAATAAGTCCACACAGAAACCAAAAAGACAACAACAAAACATTTAAAAAACAGCTAGCTAAAAAAGTAGAGTATTTCACAATCATAGTTTTAAACTGACCTATCAGTACAACTGTGTTAAGTTTTAATGTGTGCTGTAAAAAGTTCCAAGTGAAAATAAAAAAATAAAAAAATAAAAATAAAAGCAGTTTTACTAAGTGAAATACTTTTTATAAAATCTTGCAGACAGTATTTTGAATAAAGTGCAGCTTAATGTGAAACATCTTGATTGAAGATGCTGTTCATTCAGGCTGCAAGGGAGATGAAACTGACCAAGCCAAAAATAACAAATCTGCCTTTGTGAGACATACTGGCAACCATGTAGCCCTGCTCCATCTTGCTGCAGGTAGTTTTGACCGGCAGCGCCCTAGTGTCCCCTGTCAAACCATCAGGTGATGCTCCTAAACATCCCAGATGACTGCAGCTGCAGTTTTCTATAAACCTGGAGGACTCCCCTTCAGCATTCTGCTCATGTGTGATGCCCCATTGAACTGCCACTTGCAACTTGATAAATCATTCAGCACAGACATTTGTGAAACTGTCCTGCCTGCTACTTTGAGCACCGGGTTGAAATTACTTGCAGCAAAGTCAGTTCTGCTGAAAAGCATCCTAGTATGGATTTGCTCCCTGGCCAGCTGTGAGTGAGGGTACTTTTTCAATCTGAACTCTGTTACAGCTTGAAACTTTTTCAGCAGCTCACTAAAAATTTGGTCTGGTGACTTGTCCTTCAGCTAAACCTGTGAGAGGTAAATCCTGTGGGAACAAAAACAAATGATTTTATTCATCAAAGCCTTGGCGTCCAATTCCTCAGTCTAACTGAGAAAAGTTAGCCTTTGTGTCAGACTCTTTCAATACCTGTCTGAATAACTCCACTGAAAAAACATAAAAATTATATTTTTGTAGCATTAATCTGTGTATAATTAATTAATTAAATGTAACAATAACAACATTATAAGTTTGACCTTATCACTGTTGAATGTTTAAATCAGGTTCATTAGAGCTTCAAGGGACTGACAATTATACAACTCAACATTCCCAAAACAGCTTTGCAATATTTATGATTTCTCCTTCTCTCATATATGAACAGACAAATACAAGCCTAAAAATGATATTTCTTCATTTTCGGCTGTTATAGCAGTGTGTAAGCCCCCAACTACCAGATTTGTGAGCTTGAAAAATTGTTTGTTTTTTAATTGCTTCCCATTACTTTAAATACAATCTTGTAATTATAGCACTTAGTTACAGTTTTATTTGCAAGGATGCAATTCCTTGTTTGTTGCTTTGTTGCTGCTGTTTATGATGTAGGAGTTTAAGTTACATGTTTGTCATTTATTTACATTTTCTGTTTTTTGTATGCCTAGTTTAGGGCTATTTAGAGATCTCTGGTTGGTTGTTTTGTGCATGGCCCAGCTTTGAAGTCTCATAATAAAGCCAGCCACTTTGAACTTCAATTCATGCTGTGCAGCTAGCTGTGTTTTTAAATACACATTTTAGAACTTTTTTCCGGGTTGATATTTCCCGTTTTTTTTAACTTTTGTGTTTTTAAAAAAGTTTGTGTATGATAATTGTTTTGTGTAGGCGAGTCATCTTGCTTTAGTGTTGCATGCAGTAAGTTAGTTTAGATTTGTCTTGCAAAAGAGATCTTAATCTTAGTGAGACTTCCTGCATAATAATAATAATAAAAGTAAAAAAAGCCAATCCGGCTAATGAACTGAACTAGAAGTGGTGTTTATGTGTATCAGACTGCTTTATGCATATTTTGTCTACAACTTCTTTTCATTTTAGTATTAGAGGGTAATACCAAATAGAGCATTGCTAATCTGCAGGTGGAGAAATAAAGAGACAATAACAGACATTTCATCACTATCCTTTTCATTTCAAGAGGGGAAATGAGCACAATAAATGACTTCCAAAAAGTTCATTTTACCAAGCAGTAAGTTAAAGTTTAAGCACAATAAAAGTTTTAATGACTTCAAAAAACTTTTACAGCTTCTGTCCAAGTCATTGTTAGAACTGCCTAATTAGTATTAAAACTAAGATCGATGGAACCAACAAAGTAAAACACTTAACTACATTAAAATGTGTCATTTTGGTCATTAAGATCTTAATCTGACACAGAAGGGGTAGTGAAATGAATTAGAATTATCAGAGCAGATACTAATTAGCGCACACAATGCATTGCAATATCTACAAGGTGCATAAAAGACATTAATGTGCAGTTTTTGTCTCTATAAGTCTGCTACAGGCCCAGCTCAAGGTTGTTACTGATGGGCAGCAGAGGTGAATCACCTTGTGTTTAAAAAAAAAAGAACAAAAAAAAAAACAGTTGACATCAAACCTTTACAAGTGAACAACATTTCCACGGTTGCTTAGACAACTGCTGGCTGCCAAGGTCAATTTTCATGATAGTCACATCTTCTCTCCCCTCTGCTTCTCTCATGGGGGATCACAGAAGATGGGAGACAGGCTACAACTTTAAAAATCTAAACAACAGTCTATTCTGTCCTCTTTTGATTTTAATATGAAATAAAGCTTGTCATCTGGTGTCTCACAGCTAGTTGTTTTCCTTTATTGCCACAGCCTTTTATGTGACTTCTCTGTACGACTGTGAGGTCAGAATTTAATTTGACAAAAGTGAGGGCGACAGAGGTTCATTCTCTCTAAGTCGCCTCCACAATTGGAAGGGCGAGTCTTTGATCAACCCCCAAGTACAGCTAAGTGTCACTCATTATAGACCAATTTACAGGCTAAAAACACTTCTACATATCAACTTCAAAGTGCTCTTATAATCCCTCAGTCTTAAGTGTTGAAACCTGTTTTTACATTAGCATTAATATGCCATTTAATGATTGTCAAGATGAAAATAGGAGGCCTTTATCAAAAGCCAATAGAGAGCAAACTGGGAAACAAGTGCTGGTGCAGTTACGAGAACCAAAACACAATAATATTTCAACTGTGTTTTCTTTAGTTTTTCTTCTGTGTTATTTTCTTATATACAAAGTATTTTTTCAGCTTTCAAAATGATCATTAATGGCAGGGAATGGGTTGGTTAGGGGTTGGACCATATTTTGTGCTTGTGCATGAAAGAAGACTATTATTTAAGAAGTTCTTTTCCAAAAAAAGTTTTGAGTTTTACAACCTAAAAAAATCCCGACAGTGTGGTTTAATAAGTCAGCTCATAACCTGACATTTGCAAGTGAAGTGTATTGCTTCTTCATAACTCTGTGATGTATATTTTCTTATCCTGCTTGCAAATTTAATTCCTGTCCTTGTGTTAATAATGGCACTAAATATACTGCGTTCAGATTTTTTATTATCGTTAAAAGGGCACCTCTGCAGAGGACTATAGGGCAGATCCTCTATTCAGGCTCTTGTTTCTGATAGCAAAAAAAACATTTGTTGTCAAAAGGTACATTCAGAAGTCCCTTAAAACTTGAACTCAGATCTTCCATATTTCTTTATAATAAAACTGTGACTAATAATGCAAAAGTCAAACTTTAGAAAAAAAAATCTTGGTATTAATAAAAGTTTAACATTTAACACCTAAACTATTCTGCTTCATCGGAGCTGATGAACAACCTCACAACTGCAAGCCCATCTCAGTTTAAATATTGCAAACCTCTGATTCATCCGTTGAAGTACATGACATCACATTTTTTCCTTCTCTGTCCCAAACCCACTTCAAACTAGTAAGAAAAGCAAGACGATTTTGTGTTTGTAGACCTCCATCTCTCTTAGTATAAAGTATGAAGCTGGTTGAGAAAAAAAGTTTTTGGGGTCTTTTAATCAAATACATTCCTGTCCTGCAAAATCTGTTTGAGCACTGAAAGCATTTCTGGTCATTGCAATCACCTGCCCCTCTTCACACTGAGATCAATTCCTAGAGTGACTTCAAAGATGTTGGGCTCCTGAAATATAGGATTGGAGCCAAAATGCAGACAGTATAGGCAGCATTATGACTTCAGGGGTTTATTACAAGAAAATACCTTCCAAGCATGTACAGACAGGCAGAGAGGAAGGTAAAAGGTTTGGGTGCAGTAGAAGAAGCTCAGACTGAGCTGGTATAAAAAGAGTATGGCTGATGAGGGGAGTATATGAGGGTGTGGAGATGGGCTGGTAGGTTCAGGTGAGGAGAATAAGGTAATTGGAGGGGAATGACAAAAGACTGAATGGAAGGACAATAGTCAATGTACAATTTGTGTAAAGAATAATATTTATAGGGCCTAAAGAGATGCACCTGTAGACAGGTAAATAGGCAGACACTGACAAAAGGAGAAAAAGAAATCAGGTGCAAAATCTACAAAATTCACTTTTTATATACTTTCACTGCAGCTCCACAGTGAAACATTATCCCAGGAAACACAGAGAGGAAAGGTCACAACAACAAAAAAAAGTGGACTTTTGGAAAACAACCATTTTATTTATCTGACTCAGACTGCTGAAGTTGAAGTTAAACTTTAAAACCTTTTTTTGTAAGAGACAGGATGGTAGATTTTGTTCCCATCCACTTAAACTGGAGTCCAAATGAAAATGGATTTCTTCAAGGCCAGTATGTGGAGTGAGAACAAATACAGAAACCAGCAATAGTATCAATGTACACAATGTACACATGTGGCTGTGTAAGAATTGTGTAAAGTCAGACCTTAAAATAATATTTGAACCCATCCTGTATTTCAAAGTTCTGCATCTTCATTGCATTAATTTACTGTTTTATTTGACAGTCAAGCAAATCAATCAGCAATCCCCCACAATCCCCCATGCCTCAAAGCTTTCATTAAACACACTACTTAATTAAATAAACTGCTTGTGTGAGTTTCACCCAATTAAAAAACTCCAATTTTAGGCAAGGCAAAGCAACACAAGTTTATTTATATAACATATTTCGTGTACAAGACAATTCAAAGTGCTTTACAAAAAACATTAAAAACATTACAGCGGGGTGCAGAAGAAAACATTACAAAGTAGAAGAATAAAAAGCATGATTAAAAATTAAAAATAAAAGAGACAACATTAAGGGGCCCTATCGTACACCCGGTGCAAATGCGGTGCGCCAGTGGCGCAGGTGTCATTGCTATCTTACACCCCGCGCAAACGGCATTTTTGTCACAAGTGTAAGATA
>JAPZDY010000011.1:5236845-5248656 GCA_029783645.1 Ctenochaetus hawaiiensis
TCACTTGACTTTTATAAAGTAACCTTACTGTTGATTTGTTGTGTTGTAAAACTGAGTAACAGGTATGGCAGGCCATTACTGGGAAAAGTTTGGTTTGAGGATTTTGGCTCATTTTACTGGTATCTTTGGATTTTGTGCATTGGTTAGGAATCTATTTTTGTTTTTGTTGTTGTTTTTTTTTAACATGTTAATGTTAGGTTTGGTGACAGCTTCAGTTATGATTATACCAAATAATTTGTTCTGACAAAGATGTTCTCCGGTTCCATAAAAGCAGATATTTTTTTTTCCTTTTTTTAGTCACCTCCCTCTTACTCTGCTCTGACCTTTAGATTTAACTTTTCCCTGTGTGATTTCTGTGCGCTTAACTGTTAAACTATCAGAAGTGCTGAAAAACACACAAAGTGAGAAAAAGAAAGACATACAGAATGATGAGGCAATCTGCAGAAAATTACCATTGTGAATTCAACATCCAGAGCACTCTGCCATTCATTTTTTTTAAAGTGTTTAATTGAAAATGCAGCTCGCTCTGTTTGCCCTGCTGATTCACCCAGTGAGAACATCCTCCATTTGACCTTGTTGCTTTTTCACTAAGACTTTCATCAAACTGAAAACATGGCTGACCAAGCAACAGCTTCAAGCCTCTTAGCTCAGTTCACTACATCAGAAATGTGTACCTTCTAGGAGATTAAGCAATAGAGCAGCCATAGAAACAAAAAATAAAAATAAAGGTAGCACTGAATGATTTTAATCATGTAGTCAGGTGAATTAAGAATTTATATTAAAGAGTACATGGAAAGAAAGTTTATTGTAATAATGCAGACTTAAATGTGAAAATTGTTTGGTCAATTTTTGGACAACTATGAGGCAAAAAAGGTCTCCTCTAAACATAAATCTGATCAGATTGTGTAAATCCTAAACAGACTTTTTAGTAGCTCAACAAGTTAAAAGATATTTGCAAAATGAATAAGACAAATCTCAACATTAGCCTTTGACCAAAAACTCCTCTTTAACTTCAATTTTGCAAGGATGTGTTCACTGTCATTCAGTAAGTCCCTCTAAATAACCAATAGATAAAGTTGATCTCTGTATGTTCCCTGTGCAGAAAATTGTCCTGGGTGACTTTTAAAAGATTTTGATAGATAAAATGATTCAAAATCTTTTTTCCCCTTTTTTCTCCTTTTTTTTTAAACAGGACTTTTTCTCTTTGTATTTTAAAAAAGGTAATTCTCTTCAAACTAGCAGTACTTTAAAAGAAATCTCTGTCAAAAAAAAATGAATTAAAATGCTGTAAAGAGAAGGCCAAATCAATATGCAGAGATATAACCCCAAAGCCGTTTGCCAATCAGAGGCCTAAAAAGAAGCTGTTACATGAATATTAGGTTAAACTTCATCCAAAATGGACCATGTTGGCTGCAGGGATTGTTTTCAACATTAGCACCAGTACTGCATTGCATCATGTAAACAAAATGGAATAAAGTTGCATACTTTGATGTCAAACAGAGGAGATAAAGGTGCAAAATCTGCTGTCACGCTTAAAGTGTTCAAAGCTACAGGCCACAAACTTAGAAAAAAAAAAAAAATATATATTTTTAAAAAAGTATTCAAGAAGATCCCGTTTCAGTCTCGTAAAACTGTCCTATGTTTTTAAAAAAATATCTTAGAACCTGTGGACAAGGCATTGAAGCTTTCATATAAACACTCTGAGAATTAATTTCCATTAAACTAAGCGGATAAGTTGTGTTGTTTGGTTCTTAATCAAGCTGTGTTTGCCAGAACACAGCCAGTGAAGGCTGCAATTAAATTCCCACCTGTGCTTTCAGCATTGAGATAAACTGGTCTTATCCTTTAAACATAAAGCAGAGGAAGAAATTACCTTTTTAAAAAGACTGTGACCTATCGGCAAACCTAATAGTATTATGCAGATATTTATTTCTCAGGCAAAACCCACTTGACCAAATGTCTTAACACCATTACGGACTATATTATAATGCTATTAATATATGTGAATCATTGCTTTGTGATGAAAAAGTTAACACCTTCAACTCCAGTACTCACTCTTTGATGTGAGTATGTGTGTGAGCACATGTCAGTGACTGATCTTAGGCACGTTTGTATTTAAATTTTCCTGTGTGCCATTCGAGAATGATTTATTCTGAGATACACTGACCTTCACATTAGAGATTAGGGTTTATCCATGGGGCTTCTGCTGAAGTTTCACCAGAGTCATGCCAATCCTGTCACACTCAGCTGAGTCATTGAGAGCCATGTGGTATGTGGCTCTTTGTGTGTGTCTTTGAGCACGTGCCTCTAAAAGTCCAATATCACTGGTTTAAGCAGGATTAAAAACGTCAAATCTTTGCCTCCGAAAAAAAAACAATGCACTGTGAGCCGCCACCTGTCAAATGTCACTCTAGAGGGAGACCCTTAAATCTGCCACCGCTGCTTTCCAAACTCCTCCTGTGTCTGAGCTCATAGCTTCTGGGACAGAAGGACAGAAATGGATAGAGACGAATGAGCAAAGCCAGTGCATGCACAGTGTATTTTCTATGGTTTCTTCATGTCAAACCTGCCCTGACTGCATGTCCTCTGCTCCCCCTTTGGCTATCATTCATCATACCGTCACACACCAAGCGAAGGGTAACACAGCTCATGCATCTCTTGCTGCAGCGGCTTCTTGGAAACAGGCATGGGGGCCGCTGCATAATCAGCTGGCTCTTTTGTGCCCAAAATACCTCATCTGCATTAACTTCATCGCAGCTGCTTTATCTTATCTCCACTGAATTGATTTACTGTGAATCACCAGGATAGCACCACCGATATAATCAGGTTCATGTTTACAAAATAAGCTACAGGACACAATGCCTGAAGTGAAACATTCAGTGGATTTCAAGAGTAATGCAGGGGATTCTTTTTAATGGGTGAAGAGCCTACTCACTGGAAGCATTTGTACATAAAATCTTGCTTTGCATATTTCATAATCTAATATTTAGGTCACCTGCGTGGAGAGCATTGTTTTTGTGTAAGGAGTTATGCTGCTGAATTGTTCCAATAAACAGAGCAATCTAAACAACACATAATCCCTTATCTTTACTGCGTGGGAGTATGTATTTTACATTTGAATTTGAGTCACCACAGTTGGGAACAGAATGTTAAATAAAACCCACAGAGTGTCGTTTAGGAAGAATAAAAACCTACTTTAAAAACCATTGTCTTTGCAACTAAATGTCAAATGAGGAGAGAAATGGACATTAGCCTAAGATTTGCAGTATAATATGTACTTGCATATCACATTTTTACATTTGGTATACACTGAAATTATACTCAGTCTATCTATCTATCTATCTGTCTGTCTGTCTGTCTGTCTTTGATTTTGACAGGGCTTGTTTGTATTGTTAGAAGCTATGTAGCTATTTCCAGCAAGACTAATCTGCCTGTGCATTCCAGCGAGAAAAAGATATGCCACTGACACCTCTTTGTATTTTGCTCTTTTTTGTCAGCTTTTATCGCTTTTCAGGGACTGCGTATTTTCAGCACCTTCAGCACGCTGTGCTGCTTTAAACACAATTTGAAGATTTATCTATATTATCTTTCTGATCCCGTGCCACTTTGCTGTGGTACGTTAAGCTGCACCCCCTCTGTCTTAAGCTGTATCTGCTAAAGCGACGTGTCAGGCCGTATTCCCACACTCAGCAGGTTGTTGTTCCTCTTGAAAGCTTACCAACAGGCATATTACCAGCCCTGGTTGTTATTGCCACTGATGTGCAGCCTGAAGACATTGTCTTCCCCTGTTCACAGTTTCTCAGAGGGTTATGTGTCATGTAATAAGAGTGCACACCTTTTGTCCTAGCTGGGTTCTGTAGGGACCCTGGAGGTAAGGGAGGGAAAGAGGGGTGACGTGAGATTGAGGAGATACGTCTGGTTGCTGTCCCTGGGAGACGAATGGGCTGTGGTCACCCCCTGATGTCCACAGACATCCCCAGATGTTCCCAGACCTCATGTGGCCATAGCAGTTGACAGACCCGAGAGACGCGGAGTCACAGCGTGATTAATCACCACACACGCTGTAGCATGGAGCACGACTCCCGCTGGCCTGCTGTCAAATAACGGGCCACTGTACTGAAAACATTCGCCTCTACATTGAAAACTATTGACTAACTTTGTGTCAAACAGAAGAATTTGCAAGTAAGAAAGCCCCCAAATTTCTTGAAGTCAGCATAAAAATCAGTCTTCTAAACTCAAGTAAAGCTGACTTGACACGTGCAAATGTCAAAAAATCCATATTAAAGGTTCTGAAAACTAGATTGTTTATCTTTAAATTCAGATCACATGAGGAGTCTCTACAAAGTCTTAAATAATACATGATTTTTCTCAGCTTCTTAACACCTGATTGATGGATGATGGATGCCCCACCCCTCATCACACATGCAGCAACTAATGAACCCAGGACTCAAACCCAGTCATATATTACCAGAGTGCCATGAGTGCCCTTAAAAGCTACATCCCTCTGGTACAAGACTCACTTAACCAGTTCTAACAAAGATGGTGTTTTTTTTCTTAATATGAACAGAGCCACCTGCAGTCTACAATTTAAAATCTTAATCTCTCTATATAATGTTACTCTATCTGCTTAAGTGACATTTTTAATGTATTAGCTGTGCATTTTAAACGTTTATCTGTATATATAGTAATTTCAGGAGTATAAATTGTAGCTGTGTTGAACAATTTCTGTGTTTCAGTACCTTCTATAATGGTAATAAATATGTCATTTATGTAGTGAAGAGTATGCCTTTAACAACGACAAAAAAAGTGGCTTGGGTTCAGATATAGCTTATTTCTACACATTATTTTTTCGTAATCTGTCTGGCTTAACTTTTTTGGGCTGGCTTTAAAAGCTGAAATGTTGTATGAATTTTATTATAATATTTTGTTGCAGCTAATCAAATAGAAACTATAAACAATGGAAGAAAATAATTAACTGCAGAAAATTAAACATCATTGCACAGTGTGTTATGCTGTGTAATACAAGTGGAGCTGGAGAAACTTATTCATTTGAAATAAGCAAAAAAACAGGTTGATTAATCCTTAATTAAGTAATTGCTGCGACTGAATAATAATCTTTATGCAGTGATCACAGACCAAAGAGCAAGTACAAAACATGTAGAACACCACCTACTCCTTCTGATGAAAACACTGTGCACTGGTTAAGTCTTTGTTTTGAACTGCACAGAAATGCAACGGCCACACACTCAGACTTTTGCATTTGATGATAGAATCTGACAATGTCAAACAGACCTCTGCAGTATGCATTTGATGCTGCTAGCCTTCCCTCATCCCCTTCAAACATGCGTGGGCGGTTTAAGCTGTCATTCCATTTCAAGGGGCAGTTTGAGGTCACAGAAAAGTGAGCAGAACTGTATAGAAGCTTGAAAAAGTGTGAGTGCTCATGGATGATTTGATACCACTCGCCCACTCTGTTGGACAACAATTAGGCCTCAGTAAGCTAATGAGTTTCCTCTGGCTTATTGAACTTTGCTCATCAGGACTACTGGCAATTGCCAGAGTTCACTAGCAGAGAGGAGCTTAAGACAAAATCTCAAAAGAAGTGAAAAAAAGGTTTTTTACTTGATGTCTGCTGGCTGTTTTACTTGTTCCTGAACCAGTATTTTACATCAGTCTTTGATAGGCAATTATGTTTTTCAGAATCTGAATTCTACACAGATCTCACGGACAAATGCTGCTATTTGTTAAGGGTGAAAAATAAAGCCATGTGTCTGTAACCTTGGTTAGAGAAAGATGAAATAACCCTGTCTTCTTCTTAAAATGGAACATTGAATTCATAAGCTTTGAAACCTCTACTTTATGTAACACACATAAGAGTGTTGCTGCGGCAGCCTATTCAGTGTGATATGATGTTATGATCAATCGCTCATGGCGGAAAACATTTTATTTATTTATTTATTTATTTATTGGCTTTTCAGTCCTTAATCATTTTGTTTCCTGTTTGTTGTTCTATAAGCTGTGAGTGAAGTCAATGATGAAGACTCTAGAGAATTCTGAAAAAAAGAGACAAAGTTTATCATCAGATTTTCCTGTACTTTACCATTATTTCAGCCAAAGTTATTTATTTTATTAATCAAGTTTAAAAATATAAATCAAATTTTCTTACTTAAGTGTGACAGCATTCCCTATTTTCTTTCTTGTTTCAAGATGCAGGCACTTATTTCTAGGGCATTTTTTTGTAACTAGTCGCTTTTTATTGAAAACAGGTTGAAATATTCATACTGGCTGACTTTTCTCTTGTTTTAAGAAATGTTTTCATCAAGCCATTCTCATGAATCATTTGAGCATGAACTGTTTTCCTTGTGTCTGTAAATTGCTGAAAAATAACCCCATGATAACATAAAGTACGAATTTTATTGGTACGTTTCTATAGTTGTAATGTGGAAGCATTTCTCTTTGCTACGGTGAGAAAAGCTCCAGAGGCAGATAGGATAATTCACTTACTTTATTCATCACTTGCATAACCTCTATTGTTATTAGTCTTTCCAGACATATAGCATCCTCTAGAGGATATCGAATACCTAAAGTTTTGTGAGATGATCGCACATCATCTGACAAAACAAACAAAGCGCAGAGATCATAACTGTACCTGTAATTGACAGTTCAGTGACGGCTCATTATCCTTTTATTGGGCTGCATAAATGGCATTGAGGAGAGTTGTGCTGTTACTCAGAGGATTTTTCATGCCCATTTGTTCCGCCAACTCAAAACCGGAATCATTCAAATGTAAATGTTTCCTAACACTGGATGGTGCTTTCAATCTAATGCTACTCTTTTCATCTTCAGAGGGTCATTCTGTTGCCTTTGTGAAAGAGAAACCTGAATGACCTATTTTAATCAAAAGGAGTGCTTTGTTTTTTTTTTTTTTAATTACGCATATGTTTAACATTAAGGGCATTTTCCACCATGATCACTATTGAAATAAGACAAGGAAAGTATCAGTTGCCACCCTGTAGCTCTATTTCACTTTGGATATGTGCAAGTGCTCTTTGTTCTTTAGTTTGAAGTTCTTAAATATATTTTTTCTTTTGCAAACCTTAGATCTACAAAGTAAGAGCCTGAAAAAATGAGGATGATGACTCTTATTTCCACTGTGACTTTGTTTTTTTTTTTTGTATGATTCATTTTAAGTGTCTCAGAAGAAAAAGGATGAATGTATTACAAATTTAGCTTCTATTAGAAAAAAAAAGTACCAGTCAGCACAAATCATATTCCATCCTGTCAGGTCACTTTAGTTATGTGTTTTGACAGATAAAAAAGTCAACCTGACCCAGTTCCTGCAGGGGATGAGTGAATGGAAAAGGCACAGGTCGCAGTCAGTGAAAAAGTGAGTATGTCAGAATGGAAGAGAGATAGTGGAGGAGACAAGGACGGTAAGGGTGTCCCGGTGTCCACAGTCAAACAGTCCTGGAGCAATTCCAGACTCCCACCTTGGCCCAGAACAGATGGACTATTTTCAGATAGTGATGGCAGATTGCCTTTTTACTTTCAATTTGAATGATATAGGAGGAGGATATCTTTGAGGAAGCTGACAGGCATCTCTGACATGATATACGTACCTTCTCTCAAATGTTTTAAACCTACCAGAGGACAGATCACTATCATTTGAACCATCTTCAAAGACAGATGCAATCTGCAGTCTGGCAAACATAACAGAAAACCCGAAATGAAAAAAAAAAAAACAACAACAAAAAAACAAAAACAAAAAACAAAAAAAAAACTGTAGTATACATTTTCTTGTTTATTCAATTTCTTGTCATTTATTTAGATAACTTGACAGTATTGAGATAATTGTATTGGCTAAGTTAGCCATTGTCAAATTTCTTCTGTGCATTGATAAAGTTGTTATATCTAATAGGGGGCACAGGGTTCAAATCCTGATGGGAGTTGTAATGCTTTCTTGCTGTAAAAGCTATATTAGGTTATATAAACAGCAGTAACACAGTTTTAGCCATAACATCATTCATTTAACAACCACCACCATATCCATATTAAAAGCTCTCACCACAGTCACGGTACCAGTGGCTGTTTTAACCGTAGCTGCATCTATTTAAACTCTTCAAACAATTACAAGTGACCTTTCAGTAATATTCCACATGCATGGTTGCTGTTATCTGATATTATGATTAAGTATTAAGTGGGGGTGCAAAAAGTAATGAAAAAAAATGCAAAAATCTGATTTTTTTTAAAATGACTGCAGTTTAGTTGTATGCAACCCATTACATGTTAACCGATGTGTAAATGTGTTAACTTTGATCTGTTCTGGTATCAGTGTTATGGCTGATTATGGCTAAACAGTTAGCATGTAATTAATTCTGTTATAAATTCAGTGACAATTTATTAATTATCTGTAGCATCTAGGCTAAATCTTTTTGGGCTACATTGGATATTTTAGCTTAAAACAACAGTATAGGGATCCTAGGGCTAACATAGACTTTTATTAAGTCAGGAAACCTATATGAGGCCATTTGATGTTTTTTTGTAGCTTATTTTTTATGTTTTAAAAGAACAAGCAAACCAAGTCCTTTTGTTGCTAAATAAAAATCCTGCATTGCTATGAATCTGCAGAAATGATTTTGGAATTAAGAAACTACCTTTGATTTTACATCAGCATTAAGATGAGTAAACAATGACTGAATTTTCATTTTTGGTTAAACATATCATTTTATAGCTGCAAAACAAAACACAAATGTATGCAAAGGAAAACAGGAAAAATTAGTTAGGTTTGCCAAACTGACACTGGACTGACAGAATCTGATAAATAAAACAACAACTAAAGTTTTTTTTTTTTTGACCTGCAGGCATCCTCACAAAGTAGTTATCCTCATTTCCCTCCTTTGACATGCCACTCACACACACTGCGACATCTTTTCAGGGGAGCTTGATCAATTTTACGGTAGTCTGCAGAGTTCCCAGCGAGGAAGTGAGTTTGAGAGGCTGTGATAGCATCGAGCGTCCCCTTGCTCACCCACGCTTGGGTTGTCTAATCGGCCCTCCAGCTGCATCCAGCCAGATGAAGGGAACCCTGTTGACTCCTAATCTGTGTCGCCCGTGATCCGTTCCCCACCTCGGCAGCACATGCACTACTGGGTGCAAGAGAGAGAGGCGGGGAGTATCCGTTTGTTTTCTTCTTGTCATCGTGTAGGTTAATGGAAGCAGAGGCATGAACCGCTTGAGGAAACAGAAGACATAATGTTTGGTTTCACTTTGTTGGAGCTCTCTTCTCCTTTGTCATCTCCCCCGCCTTCCTATTCCTACGACCCTTTTCTTTGTTTGTCTTTTTTGTCTCCCCCGTTTAAGTCCTGGATTTACATTTTTTATGTCTCCAGTACCATTGTTTCTTGCCCACACTGCCGAAAAAAATACAGGGAAGACATAAACAATGAATTTTTGATTGGACACAGAACTGTAATTTGCTACTAAATATAAATCAGAATGATTAAAGAGCTACTTTTAGAAAAACTAAACTTTTGTATGTTCTGTGCAACTGTGCATGAACTTGTTCAGCTACATTAGGAGTGTGCATGGAGGGGGTGGTGACAGTTATTTAAGCAAATCATATTTTAATGTTCATAATCAGTTTCACTTAGCTGCCCTAATTAACAAAGCATGTTTCTAATGTTTCACAGCTCAGTAATAACAGCTCTGTGTTCCAAATTTTGCAGCCCTGCTCTGCAGATTATTAATTTAATCTTAAACTGTGTGCATAAGTTTGTAATTTACAATACATTACAACATTTTTTAATGTGCTTCATTTGCTTGATGTTTTTTTTTTTTAATCTGCACTCAATCAACTCATTAGCTTTTTGTTCCCTGTTTGAATCTCATTATTTGAATTATTTTACATCTAACAAGACATGATTTTAGTCCCCTTTGGTACCATTTTCCATGGTGTCGAACACTTAAGAGAGCAAAAAACACTTTCCCCTTGCACGACCATTGTATAATTCATTTGGTAATAAAAGTGTTGTACTATGACACGAACTCATAGCTATTAAAAGTTTGCAAGAGGGAACTTTGCAGAAGAAGCTTTGCAAAAGTCTCTGTGCCTCTGGAACCTGAAAGAGCAAAACGTTGAAAATGGCACTTCAATCAATGTTTTTTGACCTTTACTTAGCCATCACAATCCCATTAGTCAGAAAAGTTGCAAGCCAGTTGACAACTATACATGTCACAAGCTTGCTAAATCAGCTTGTTTAATTTTTCAAATGTACAGAAAAACACGTTTTAGTCACACAGATCTGTTTTCAGTTACATTACCTTCAAAATACACCACCAAGACTGTGCGGTGTTTCCCAAACAACAAGCCATGGATCACACCTGACATAAAGGCTCTGCTAAGGGACAAAAAGAGGGCCTTTTTGTCAGGCACCAAGGAGGACCTGAAAACAGTGCAGAGGGAACTGAGGTGTAGGATAAGGGAGGGAAAAAACAGATACAAGAAGAAGATGGAGGACCAGCTGCAACAGAACAACGTCAGTGGAGTCTGGAGAGGCCTTAAAACCATCACTGGGTACAAGGAACCTGCCTCCCAGGCTGACGGGGACCTTAAGTGGGTAAACGACCTGAACATTTTCTTCAATAGATTTGATCAGTCACACGCCCACGCCCCTCCCCCTGCCCACATTCCACTGCTGCACCCTCCATTGTCTACTGTCCCTGTTAGTGATCCTCCCCTCTCCTCCCCCACTCCAACTCATCCCTTTCCTACAACACCTTCCACCTCCAACATTCAACCGCCTCTTCCCAACTTATCCCTCACAACTGGCCAGGTGAGGAAGGAACTGAGGAGGTGCAAGACGAGGAGGGCTGCGGGTCCAGATGGCATCAGCTCAAGGCTCCTCAAATCCTGTGCAGATGAACTGTGCGGGATTGTGGGATACATCTTTAACTTGAGTCTGAAACTGGGGAGAGTGCCAGAGCTTTGGAAGACATCCTGCTTGGTACCAGTGCCAAAGACCCCTCACCCAAAGGACTTCAACAGCTACAGGCCGGTGGCACTGACATCACAGCTGATGAAGACCCTGGAGAGGCTGGTCCTTGGTCATCTGCGTCCCCTGGTGAGACCATCAATGGACCCTCTGCAGTTCGCCTACCAGCCTGGCATCGGTGTGGATGACGCTGTCATCTTCCTTCTTCAGAGAGCCCTCTCTCACCTGGAAACGGCTAGGGCCACTGTGAGAATCATGTTCTTTGATTTCTCCAGTGCCTTTAATACCATACAGCCGCTGCTTCTGAGAGACAAGTTGGAGAAATCGGGTGTGGATCACCTCCTCACAGCCTGGATCTTGGACTATCTTACAAACCGTCCGCAGTATGTGAGGGCTCGGAGGTGTCAGTCCAACACTACTGTCTGCAGTACAGGGGCCCCCCAGGGAACGGTTCTGGCTCCGTTCCTGTTCACCCTATACACTGCAGACTTCACCTATAATTCAGCGAACTGTCACCTACAAAAGTTTTCTGATGACTCTGCCATTGTTGGCCTCATTACCGATGGAGACGACAAGGAGTACAGAGAACTGATCCAGGACTTTGCAGTCTGGTGCCAGAGGAACCACCTCCAGCTCAACGCAGGAAAGACCAAGGAGCTGGTGGTGGACTTCCGAAGACGCAAGGTCCCTTCTCCCACATCAGTGAACATCCAGGGAACAGACATTGAGATTGTGGAATCTTATAAGTACCTGGGTGTCCACCTGAACAATAAACTGGACTGGTCAGATAACTTAAAAGCCATCTACAAGAAGGGACAAA
>JAPZDY010000011.1:5269646-5281360 GCA_029783645.1 Ctenochaetus hawaiiensis
GGGAGGCTGGCCAAAATTGCGGAAAAGTCGTGGTGATTGGACAAAATTGCAAGGTCGCGCAGAATTCACGGAGATTGTTTGAATTCGCGTGAATTGTTGCGATCGCAACATCGCAAATTCCTGGAGAGACTGTCTCTTTCTATCAAATACAGTAATGATTTATCCTAAATAAATGGATGACAACATTGATGTCCAAATGCAAGAACCAGCATACCTACACCCCTACGTCTAGCACCATGACTGAACATACTGGAGGCAAACATTAATGGTTGATGGCTACAGATAGCAGGCAGTGGTGAAGGTGCTGCTGGTTGACAAATTCAAGGCTCTTGGTAGACTCAACCATGCCCAGCTGCTGTGTCCTGGATCTGCCCTGGATACACAGCTATATGACTGAAAGAAGGTGGAGGGGAATAGCAGTGAGGACTTACAGTCCCTAATAAGTTACATCGGGCTCCCTCAAGGTGGTGTGGTCTAATCATACCCCTTGCTTCCTCCCACTCAAAAGATATTAGACATTAGGTTTGCGGAAGATAAAATTTATCAGGCGATTTCCTCAACTACTGTTCAAATTGACATAAAAATGGTAAAGGAAGCCCATAGATGGAATCAGCTGGATAAAACAACCTGCTGTTCTCAAAAATCAGTGACAACTGTTAACCTGCCTCTTCATAAACGCACCACAATCTGCTGCTCTGTTCCTCAGTGGGCAGGGAGGACTGGTCATGACCACCACTGGCAAGCTTTCACCTGGACTTCAGCAGGGACACTCACATTAAAAAGGTAGCAAGCAAAGCCTCTAAATGGCTCCACTTTCTGACTGCTTGAGCTAGACATGGCTCACCCTGCAAGGTAGATTGTTGTCACCATCTACACTGCTGTGATCAGGCAATGTTAAGACTGTAACAGCATCCTTCTAGTGGGGTGCAATAAAAGCCAGGCTACATGGAGAGGGATCATAAGAGAGCTCTGAGGACCTTTTCAAGAGACCGTATCCCATCACCCTGACTTCCATTTCTTCAGCGCAGGAGGGAACAGGCAGCCATTCAGCTAGTCAAAAGATGACACATGCACAACATCCACTCCATGACCTGCTCCCACAGACTGGACCAGACAATACAAACAGATTGCTATGGAGCAACAACAATGATACACTCGTCCAGAAGAAACAGGCTGAAGTAGCAACCCTACAACAGTCAGATGGTACAAAAAAGGTCTTTGGGGTATTTTGTTTGTTTGCTTGTTTGTTTTTTGGTCTTTTAACCATTTGTTTGTGGTTTACATTCTTTTAAGGCAACTTATGACTATGCATGCTTGTATGTATATGTATTGGTGTATTCGTAAATATTTATAAATGAGTGTGAGTATATGAATGCATGTTTGTAAACAGATGGACTTTTTTATTATTTTTTTAAATAGATATGTTTTATATTTTTTATTGATGATAATCCTAATGTGTACCTAATGTAAAGTAACTGTGAGACAATATTGTTAATATTGTTTTATGTATAGGCCTATGAGTGCATGCACATTTATGGATGTGTACTTCTTTGGTTTGTGTCCATGCTTATATTTGTGTCTCATCTGGTATATTGTGGACATTTTTCAAGTTGTTGCATGTACAAACTGCCATTGTGGTGCTGTTCATTTTTATTGAGACAGTTTAGAGAGGTGTTTATTTAACTCTACTCAGGGAGAGAGGAATTGTATTAGATTGCAATATAGTGCACAGGTGTTCTTCCATTATTATTGTGTTTGTCTGCCCAAATGCACAGCATGAATATGTATTTGTGAAAATGTGTTTGTGTGTTTGCGAGAATGCAAAAGCTGTTTTGGCCTGTCAACCTACACCCTTGCCTTCTCCCTGTCATCTCTTCAGGCGTGCAGGCACTGGAGCGTGAAGGCGAGCACCGCTTCCCTCCTTATTGAGGATGCCAGTCGTCTCCTCTGGTGTCCTGCAGGCACAGCAGAAGTCGACAGACGCCAAAGAGAGGGGACAAAGAAAGACATCGAACTTATAGCAACAACGGCGGTAACAAATTCGAGAAGTGGGGAACACGTTGGCCCTTTGGAGTCATTTCATCACTAGCTTTGACAATGTCAAGGTGGGAAGAGGTTGTATGTTTCTGTCTGCATGATGGAGAGAGATAGAGACAGACAAAAAGAAAACTTACATGATTAAGAGAAAAAAATAAAGGAAAGCAAGAACGGTAAAGTTTGAGCCAGTATCCACATGGAGAAAATGATCCCAGTATTTCTTCCCGCTTTTTTCATCACACTTCTTTTTCCCTAAGCGTAGGAATGACTAATAGAATTAGGCATGAATCTCTGGCTGCCCTATTTGGTGTAAAGAACCAGAAGAGAAAATCACAGCTGCAGTATGCACTTTGATAGGGAATCCAAAAGGAATAATGAAGTGACAAAAATCACCCTGCTGCATATAGGATACTTAGCACATGCAGGACGTAGAGCTGGCTCCATTTAACATGGCATTACCAGCTCAGAACACACAAACACAGACAAAAAAAGCTTCATCTCATAATCCTACTGTTCATAGCTAATAGTCTATGAAAAGCACTTTAAAAATAGGGCATGTGTTGGAGACCATGTGCAGAGAAAGTTTACCAGTATAATGCAATATTTTCTTATATTCTTGCTGCAAATCACATCTGGATGCACATTTAGATAGAGGATCTCTATTCTTGAAACTGAGTCAGGATATGATCTGACACCGACATCAAAGGCTGCTCTGGTTGTCAGATGAATTGATAGATTTGAATGACCACAATCTAATATGCCACAGAAAGCTGAATTGATTCTAACTTATTAAAGGAATACATATATCTGCAGAATAAGCAGTGCCTTTTTAAAACAGCATGAATAACACAGGATTATGTATCATCTCTCTCTATTCAACCCGCTTCTCTTTTATTCCTTGTTCTTTCATGTTTTTGCCATCTGCCATATAATTTAGAGATAATGCCACTTCACTGTCCATCAGCAACAGCCACAGGCTAATCAGATGCATGCATTATTTGGAAAAGAGTTTTCCTTTCCTCCTTTCTTCTCCTCTCAAGTACACACAGGCCCAGAAGAAGACAATAACAAGGAGGGATTACATTTATTTCCCTACTGCCAGATATCCAAGAGAGATTTCCCAGTAGTTTTGACTCCACATCCCACTTCTTCTCTCTCAGCTCTTGGAGGGATCAGCGTAACATGCCAAAACAATGTTTCTGCAGCGTCTTTGTTTTCTCACTTCATGCTCCTAAGTCTCATTCCAAGAACCGAGAGCTTAGCACTCTGGAGGAGCTGGGGAGTGTACCTGGCGCAGGACTTTAATCACTACAAAACAGATTCAGCTGAGTCCATTTGTTTGAATCTGATTCAATCAGCCTACCAAAGTCACATCTAACGAGGAAGGAGCTCCTTGTCCCTTCATGATTTGGGCAATTTAAAAGGCTGTGAAATGCAAGCTGAAGGCCAGGTTGCTGCAAGAAATGAAATATGAAACAAATTTAGAATAAAAAATGTAGAATTGTGTTGTATGGATATAAACTTCCTGTATATTTAAATCCTTATTCTCTAGTTGAAGTTAAATGAATATGAACTAATTTTAGACTTCTAATCAAGATACCTTTCTAACTAGTGCTCTAACATTAAAAATAGCTTACAGTAGTATCACCATTAGTAAAAAGTCAACTTCAGGAATTGTTTTTTCTCTTTTTCACATAGTAGACAAATATCATGTTCGAGATATTCGAACATACTTTTCATTTGTAAAATTGGGACAACATATAATTTATGGTTTCAACAGATATTCCTACTTAACCAGAATTTCAAAAGTAAAGCATTCAAAACATTTACAGTGCACAAGAATCTAATGCATGACTGAATAAATAGTTATTTATTAAAGTTGTGGCAAAAGGCCCAAATCACATGTTGTGCCCAAGTCCTGCTACATGAAGTATGAATGGACCATGCTTTTGTTTTTTTTTAAGAATGGACAAAAGAAAAAAAGAAAAAAAAACATCTCTCTTTTACTGATTTATATTTCTCTCTGTTTTGGCAACCATCTACATTTTTGATATCCATCATTCCTCTCCTTCTGTTGTTTAGAAATCTGCAATATTCACAGTCATACATCAGACGCACTGTATGGAAGCAATCCAGCAAAAAGCACCATACCATCTTGAACGTTCCTGTTCATTGGACAGATGAGATTTATTTATACTGTACGGTGGCGGATGTTAAATTTCATTGATGTTCTTCTCAGCTTTTGTATTGCCATTGTAGAAGACTGAAAATTCATCACACAGCAGCATGTTTGTTGTTTTAAGCTTTCGGAGATAATTTATTAGAGAGAAACTCCTAATATATTGCTTGGGTGTAAAACTGTCTGCCCTATATCAGTCTGATGATGCATTCAAAAATATACTTGAGCATTTTTTGAAATAAAGATTTTCAAAATGGTGTTAACCTCAGTAGAGGAAAAAAAAACAGTAAGTCATCTCCATGGTAACTAGAAAACCCCCTGTGTGTCTTTTACATTTCTGTCATTTTGAGAGAGCTGCACTCTGCCCAGACAGCTGTTTAAATAAATAAAAAAATACATATCCAACTGTAGGTCTCTGTTTTTGTTTTTTTTTATCTAATAACCTTATCTATATTGATCTACTAGTGTACAAATTCTCCTCACTTGCTACAGCCAAAAAATCAATAAATGCAAACATTCTTGAAATATTCTCATAGAGGGCATGAAAACTATTTTGGTTTACTAAATGTCTGCTGTCAGGAAGTCTGGTGGAGGCAGTTTGGCTGTTTCAGCTTCCCAGTGGCTTCTCCAGCTGTGGACACAGTTCAGAGTTAGTGAGGATGTAAACCTACTATCTTCATGGTGACATGAATAACACAACTCAGTTACACTGGGCAACAAATCATGACTGCGTCCAGATCATCACAATATTCTTCAAGTACATTGAGTGAAAGGACAGTTGAGTTCATTTTGGTAGCCTCATCAAAATTGTTGCACAAAAGTCAAGCTTTAAATTATTTTTAGAAACTGTTCAAAAAGTTAAATTGGTCATTATATCTGGGGTCAGTTTGCTTTCAGCCTTTGTAGGTTAGTCCTTCTGTGACCTATGTCTCTTGTGTGTACTTTTGTGTGTTTGTCCATCTATGAATTTATGTTTAGCTTTTCGTTTTGTTTTGTTGTTTTTTTTCATTGTTTTCCATGAGTTTTCTGCTCACAGAATTGCTCCCTGGGTGATTAATATTAATATTGACATTGTTGATAAAAGGATTGTTTTTCCAAGTAATTTCCATCTGCCCTTCAGCAGGTGAGACAGCGAGCAGCCAACACGCTGGCTAATCCCCCCATCTCTCTGCTGAGTCCTGCTTGTTCAGGTGATGGCATTATTTAGGCCAGCTGACATGGCTTAAACAGTCTGCTTCCAAATAGTACATAACAACCAGGTCATTCCAAGGTGATCGGGCTGCCTGTGGGTGGTGTTAAAAGGCTGTGAGGGGAGGATACCCCTGACCCTCTGACCCCATGTTGTCACTGTTTGCTAAAGAGCCACAGGGGCGTGTTCTTGTTGTAGTCAATTTAGTTGTGTAGTCAATTCAAGTCATTTATTCATACAGTGTTTCATCAAGGATGACTTTCTCAGGCAATGAATGCTACCTCGATTGATGAAATCAATCAATGAATCACTAAATAATCAACTAAAGCCACAAAATGTATTGATTGAATCAAGGTACAGTGAGTTTTTTTTGGTTTAGGTTATGTGAGTTACATTATTGTTACACATTATTATGTCATGTTCTTATGTTTTAGCTTTGTTCTGGTCTTTACCAACTCCCGAGATAAATATCTGGCTTTTTAGCTCTCACCAAATCTGTATCTTCTTAAGGGCAGGTAGACATGGTAAGAAAGGGGAAGGAAGAGCAACCATCTTTTCTGAATTGTTAACAAGCACTGAGAGTACCACTGGAGATTTCTGAAGTCTTACAAATCCAGTCAAGGTTATAAGAATTCGACTCAACATATTATTGCATTAACAATTTATAGACAACAAAACACCATCCCAATTCTCTACCTAAGATCTCTCTTTTGAAACTCTCCTGTCAAATATGACAGCACAGTTTCACTGGTCGATTCAAATTTGAATATAAATGACAGTTTAAATCCAGAAAGCGTAATGTCAGGACCTTGTTACCGTTGAATGCCAAACGCAACCTCAGTTGAAATTTTTTTTTCCATACACTCAGCTGCTAGGACGGCAAACTTTTTTTTAAGTTTAAAATCCATAAAAATAATCAAGCTGTTACTATTAAGAAAACCTTGTACAAAATACAAGGTAGAAAATATAAAGCTCTGTTTTTCAGTACTGTTTATTTTCTGTAGTACTGTACGAATAAAAGTATCTTAAAAAATGTATCAAAATCATAGATAAAATCACTTGTTCACATTCTCCTTAGTGTGACAGTTATGGCGATAATTTAAAGCATGCAGACACTGTGACTCAGACCAATTGCACTCTTTCACACTTTCAAATAATTTCCCCTGAGACCTTTACCAGCCCGGTAATGGCCTTCAAACCTACAACCTGCATATTAGACCCCATACTGTTGTAGCTGTTTAAGAAAATCGTTTCCTGTTTATGTAGTCTTACTCCTGATATCAGCAAGAAGTTGTTTTTCAATGTGCTCTGTGCGCATAGCTTTTAAAACTATCATATTGAACCACAGCTTAAAATATCTGATGTTAATACACAAGTTCCGAAATATTATAAACCAGTTTCAAATCTTTCTGTTATGTTGACATTGCTAGAGAGGGCAGCTGCAGATAAAAACATTATGTACTTATATCCATCAAAAATCTTTTAGTCAAGTATAAGCTGGATTTCCTGTTCAGTCATTCAACTAAAACTGCCTTGACCAGAGTAAACGTTGTTGACTCTGACTTGCATTCTTCTTGTTGCAGTACCATTTTCCAAGCCGATTGAGAAACATTTTGATATACAGGAGATGATGCTTCTATTGTTTTATTCCTATAAAACAAACAAAAAAAAATGTAACTTAGAGTTTCTTTAACAAAAGTAAGATTTGAGAATTTTCTGTTTTTTAAGTCTGCTGAACCACAAGGCTAAGTTCTTTGTGCTGTGCTTTTTTTTAGTTTTCATGGCTAAGCTAGTTATACAATTCGCTTGTAAAGTCAAATGATCTTTGTCAGCTTCACAATTTTGACTTATGTCTACCAAAAACAAGAAAGAGAATGGATAAGTATTTGATTTTTGCTGTACAGTGCTTATAAACAATGTCAATTGATAGACCGAGATAATGTTGTTCTTTTTATTTTGTTTTTTTTTAGTTTAGTAATATTTTTGAAATCAGACCTGATTTTTCATTGTTCACAGCTAAACAAAAATAAATCCATTTAACTTCCATACTTGATTGTTTAATGCCTTTTATTTTGGTCATCCTGGTTGTGCAACTTGATGTCTTTAGCATGCTCTGGATGCTGCACCTAGAATCTTGCAAAAGCATGATAAAACTGGATAATATAACACCCATTATAGCCTCTCTCACTGCACCAGTGCAAGCCAGAACTGATTTTAAGGTGTGGCTTACCTTTAATCATTTTGGACTTGCACCACCTTACTTATTCAATCTAGTCATAATTTATGGCACACTTCAGTTCAAATCTTCAGTTGAAATCTTTCCATCAAGATTGAAAACAGTACAGAAACCTCAGAATCGCATCCCTACTTTTTACAGATGAGAAGATTTTGTTGACTTCAGCAGCCTTTGACCTCCAGCATGCACTGTTTGCTGCCAAGTGTGAAGTGGCCCAGATGAGAGTGAGAGAAGTCGAAGGCCATGGTTGTCAGCTGGAAAACAGCGGATTACCTCCTCCAGTTGGAGGAGAGCTGTTGTCCAAGCGAAGAAGTTGAAATATCTTGGGTTTTTATTTATAAGTGATTTGAAATGAAGCGAGAAATAGACCAGTGGTTTGAAGCAACATCAGCAGTAATGTGTGCTGGACCATCATGGTGAAGAGAGAACTGAGCAGGATTTACTGGTCAATCTGCCCCTTAATCTTCACCTATGGTCATGAGCTCTAGGTAGTGACCAGAAGAGTGAGATTGTGGATGCAGGTAGCTGAAATGAATTTCAAAACAAGGAGCTTGGACATCTAGTGGGAGCTCAGAGTAAAGCTGCTTTTCCTTGGTGACAAAAGAAACTATGAGGTGGTTTGGGCATCTGATAAGGATGTCTCCTGGGCACCTTTCTTTGAAGGATTTCTGGGCATGTTCAACTGGCAGGAGACCCTAGGGTAAACTCAGAGCTTACACATCCTATCTGGCCTGGGAATGCTTTGGGATTCCCCAGGAGGAGCTCAAAAGTGTTCCTTGGAAAAGTACATCTGGAATACCCTCCTAGCTAGCTACCATTGTAACCCAATCCCAGATAAGCAGAAGACAATGATGGATGGATGCATGGAAGACTGAAAACCTACCTTTATTCACTTCATTAATTCATTCCTTTTTAAATGTGAATGATTTATTTTCCTTTTTATCATTTATTACACCCATTTAACATTAGGGTTTTTAATATACCTGTTTGATTTATCCTGATTGAGTTTCTTTAAACATCTACTTTAACACAGATGTTTGTAATATGGTTGTTTTGATTGAAATTTTAGTGCTTTTCAAAAATGTTTAATTTTTTTGCTGTCTGTGTTATAACCTGTTGTACTATACTGTTGTAAAGTGTTGCATCATAGCTATTCCTACTTTACAGTCAATTGAGAAACAGATTCAAAAATTAGCAGTTTGCCAAACAAGGACAACACTGTTCCACTGTTCACAAATAACTTGTCCAGAGTCTGAAGTTTGACCCCAAAAGTCCCACAGAGCTGCATACACTCACACATAAAAAAAAGGATAGACGTGCAGGAGCAGTAACCAGGATCTTGACTTTGTCGGGTATTTTTATTTCACTTTTTTTCTTCCTCTCCCTCTCTCCTGGTCCACAAAACTAACTTTGCTCTAACTCTAGTTATTCGTGGAAAAGGAACTGCTTTTTATTGTTCATTTTGGCCCTTTCCCGATTTATTTTCTCTCTCAACATTTCAACGTGGTCATGTAGGCGTTGGGGCATTTGATGTGCTCTGCTGACTCCTCAGATTATTGCTATCCATCATTTGTTTATATTCTCATTTAGTAAAGGAGGGTGCCTCCATTACTGCATTATAATTTTACTGCAGAGGTTACAGAAGGCCGGAGCCAACTTTATTTGTGCTCTCCCTAGTCCCTCACTATACCACTTCATAGCACAATGCTAATGCCCACGTGGCTCCTGTTGAAAGTCTTCAACACAATGAGAAGCTGTTCCCTGTCAGAGCTGTTTACAATTCCACTTTTCATTGCTCTGTAATGTCTATACCACAAATTTGCTCTGTTATGTAAATACCACTAAAAGCTTTGCTATAGAGACTGACAGCGAGCAGAAACCAATGCTACACACCCAGGGACAAGCCTTTACATTTTCTCTTTGAACTAGTACAAAAATAACCAGGGTAATTCTTGCAGTTAGTAAAGTGACTTGCAGAAAAATTATGAACTTTAATTAAAAAATAAGTAAAGGAATTTATTTGAAAATTCCAAACTTGAATTTTAAAACTGCAATTCCAGGAAAATATATTTAACTTTTCATTTAGAATTTATTCAGAACAGTTTTACTCTGGTGTCTTGACCTTTTCTCATGCCGACACACTGTGAATGCAATCATACAAACAAAGCAAAAGGTTAAATACAAAACTAAATACAAAATTAAATCCCTTTTTAGTGGGAAAGCATCATTCAGACAGGCATGCCAAACTCTGCCAAAAACTTTTTTATAAACTTCAATATTAAATAGCGAATAATCACAAAAGTCCAGTGTTGTCCAAAAAAAAAAAAAAAAAAATTACAGTATGTACCTGCCATTTGAATTATATATATTTCTTTCCTCTGGAGAAGGCATATGCACCCAAATCTCTGCAAATCTCAGGGCAGAGAAGAGGGCAACTCCAGGTCATCGAACTGTGATGAACAGCAGCCTCCCCAATTATGGGTTAGTGGCTGTTTGCAGTGCAGACTGGGGTCATGGTGCCACGTTTTTGATGTGTCTCATTTTTTAGCTATTTTATATGATGTATTAGTGGTGGAGATTGGATGGAATTTCTCCCATCAACCTTCTAGAAGATCAAGCCCGGGATGTGTTTGCTTCCAAGATTTATTTTTAACAATTCACAATGCCATCATTGAAGAGTTTGACATGCAGCTTCTGTACAACAAAATCTAAATTAAACAACATATTTGTACCTTACAGTCATCCAAACATATTCTCTTTTCTCAGAGTAACTCCTGGTTTTACAGAGAGGTAAGCATTTCACCAACTCAAGACCTTGAGGGACTTATGATGCATTGTATCGTTCTAATACAAAGCAATAACATCATACACCTGTCATGCTGTACTCCAGAGGTAACTTTATGTCTTGTCATCCTAACATTACAATGAATGGGATGCGAAGAGACCGGTATCCTCTCAAATGAACCACATATCCTAAGGAATTCTGTCTTAGCCGTGAGTCCTCTTGTGTTAAGTCACCCTAACTGTGACTAAGGGGCTAACATGTTGGATAAACGGTGTTTGCGGCTACCGGGGAGGTAAAGCCAGGTCGTGACATTGTCTGAAGATGCCCTGTGGCCATATCAACCCTTCACTGCAGGCATTTCTGCTATACTCTGAAAATGGCATGCATTCAGGTGCTTCAAGTCCTCTTCTTTTCTTCTTTGCTCTGTCCTCTCATTAAGCAGCCTCCGGGGACAAGCTTCTGGGCAGCTCCTCTCTGGCCCACAATGATAATGTTGATCCTCCAGGCTTTCAGCCAAACCCAGAGAACTTTCTATACTTAGAAAGTCCATCATAAGCATATCTGCAATAACATTATCAACGCAGCAATGAAAAATAAAGCTGTGCAAAGATTTTAGGGGTTATTCAAGCTTAGTGGAGTAGTTAGCATCTGCTGTCTGATCTGTCTTAGGGCAATATCATATCAGAATAATGAGGACAGATATACTCCAGCTTTTGAGACTCTGCAGAGCAATCTTTGAATATATTTGCCTCTACATATACTGTAATTCATTCAGTGGCTAGCAAAAGACAATTTCATATCTCCATATCATATTATGGTATGTCAGAGAAGAATTACTCCTGTACAGGACTGTCTTGTAATGATCGAATACTTGAAGTAAATCCACTGAAATAATTCTGTGAGACTGAAAGATTTAAAGTTTTTTTTACAGATTAGTTTCAAACCTTGGCATATGGTGGAAAGTGACAGCAACAAGAGAAAAGAGATAAGCTGTACTTGAAGAGACAGAAGCTCAAACAGCTCAAAAACTGACAAGAATTTGTAGAGATTTGGAAAGAGAGGAGTATCCACTGACCATCTTCACTTGAAACAAAGTACATTACACCATTTCACTTACTAAGACTGATATGAAATATCTAAAGAAAACATATTTTTCTAGGATTTCTTTATTACCTTCTTCTCTTTTAAAAGTCTGATGTTGAATCTAATAAAAACAACTTTGTTCATTACATTTTCTTTTTGTCGTCTCTGAATTTGTCACATTCCATCAAAAACAAATGTGAGAATG
>JAPZDY010000011.1:5283879-5297326 GCA_029783645.1 Ctenochaetus hawaiiensis
ATATCGAAGTTGTAATTTAAACTGCACCAATGTGCAGGATTTATCAGATCTATTAGGTACTTCTGCTTTATGAAACATACCCCTGAGGTTTCCATCTGACAAGATTAACAGATAACCAGATAAAAGACAGTTCTCATTGAAAAGATTGAAAGTAGTGTACTGGGACAGTCATATTAGATCAGTCTGGCTGCATCAGTACTGGGCTTTTACACCAAATGCACATTGTGTTGCTGGTGGTTGTCCATTGTTTCAAAACAATTGAAAGCTCTCTCCAAACCAATGTGAAAGCTATGATTGTCCAACATGTTTTCCTTTCATTTTTTAAAGAATACATTTACATTTTTTCAAGTCTTTGTTAAGACTACGATCACATGTCCATACTGTGTGTGCATTACAAAAGCTATTGGTTGCCTTATTGCTGTTATTGTTCTTCTTTTCCAAATTGGCTGTAAAGAAATCCCTTTCTAATGGGATCACAATGGAAAGGATGGACAAAATCCACCGTCCTCGTTCTGCGCAATAGTGCATTCCAAAGTTCAACTAAGAATTATGAGAGTCTTCATCAGTCTGATTTGTACAAAAAGTGGGTATCTTCCAGTTACAGTTGAGAGTCTTTTCAGTGCAAAAATTCCTTCAGCCTCAGCTCAGCGAGCTAAGCAATTCAGAGACACAAAAAGAGGAAATTAAATCCTAAAAAGACTGTAACTTTGGAAGATATCTACTTGATTTGTGCTCCTCAGACTGTGGAAGACTCATTCATTTCTGTGGAGTGCATTTTTTGCATAAAAAGAGAGTCACGGATTTTGTCCCCCATCTCTTCTAAATGAATCCCTTCACCATCAGTTTGGAGAGCAGGAATGATTACAGCAACTTGTAACACTTTCAATGCTCATAATACATAGTGGATGTGAGTTATGCTCCGAAGCTCTGTAGGTTTTAAAAAATGTGAATCTGTTCTTTAACTAAATTAAATTAAAAAAAAAAAATCACAACCATTCCTTTCAGTTTCAGTTGGCAATGAATGTCCACAGATTCAGGAAATATGTAGGTGGATAGTTACTGTATAAACTAAACAGCTACCACTGAGGCACCCAAGCTGTGCAGGGAGAGCTGCTCCCTGTCCAGCAGTAAAGACTGTATTGGTGCATGGCAGCCACCAGTGAATACGTGTAACTATATGAATGTTAAGCAAGGCATTGTTGAATGCGAGTGTGCGAGCTCAGCAAACCTTCCCCTGAATAAATAAAGCTTAAAATAGAGAGAAAGACATGTGAGGAAGGTCATGAGACGAATTCCATGATCTTGCAGGTTGACATTATACACCCATCCCTACTGAGACACCGAGGCAGCCCATTAAATAGAATTTAATATAAAGAAAGAAACAGTATTTCAGGGGCATGAGCCAAGGCTTTGGCAGGAAGGAACCGCATTTCACAGAGTGCTGTGCAACTTTGTCAGGTAAACGTGACTGTTAGGGACAGGCGAAGATTGATGGAATCTTTTTTCCCCTTGGCTCAGCAGTCTTTGATTTCCACAGCACAAGGGAGGAAGCAGGGGAGAGGGAACGGAGGAGGAATGATAGATAGGAATTCATGTCATTTATATCCCTGGGTCAGTCTATCACACGACTGACTAAGAGAAAGGCAGCCAGAGAGAGAGAAAGATGGTAAGACATGGATACAAGCTTGAAATATGGAGAATGTCAACCTCTTGTGGGAATTGTGCAGTAACGAGCGTATGGGCTCAGACATTTCTGTGAGCAGGAGTGCAGTGATTCATGCTGTGTCAATTAGCATGTGGGTGCTTTTTTTTGTGTGATTGAATGAAACAACTCTTTTCCAGTCCTTGAAGCATGACTATGTAGTGCTTTTCAATTTCCACCTATTGCTGCCTTGCCATCTAACATTTACTGGGAGGCAATGCATGAAGATAATTTGGTCTTATACAGCACAAGTGCTTCTTCTTATAATTGCTTCTGCAGAGACATTGATTGATAAAAGCCTTGAGGGTCTCCAGCCCAGATGAATGACAGGCTTTACAAAAAACAGGGACACAGTGACCATAGGAAAATGTCAGTGCTTCGTCACTGCATTTTGTTTTTTTTGCTGGCTTTCAATCTGACCCTTTTACTGGTCTACTCTCCATTGATCTCTGCAGTATGCATTTAATAATTGGATAAATATCCTCTGCTCTTTGTGGGGTCACGACCTCCCACAACTTGCTCCCTTTTATTTGTCACAGGAAAGCCAAACACATTGCAACAGCAAGATTTCACAGCCTGCTGTATTCCCACATCTATCACAGAGCACAGTGTTCAAACATCAGTCAAAAATCAGAACTGTCAGAGCTCTTTTATTATGAAAATAAGCATGTAAAGTTTTCATTTTTTTAATAAACTGTTGCCATGCAATGTTTTCTAATAAAAAGTACAGTTGATGTCATATCCTGTGACTTTTTTTTTTGTATTTTCTGAAAAAATGCAGAAATTTTCTTGCTTGTAATCCACTAAAACCATTTTATGAGGATGATATTATCCTGTAACTTCTAAGGATTCTTCAAACCATGGCAAAGAAAATAATAATATTTTACTGAGCATTATTAAAACATCTGTGTATAAATCATCAAAATATCGCCATATAGTTTTTTTCTTGAATGTTATATAACTCCAATTAGTCGGGAGAAGGAGACCTTTTCCATCATTAATCATAATTTTTAGAGGAATGAATCCAAAAGACTCCGACTTAGTTTTCAGTCAGAAAAATGGAACAGAAATCTTTTTGATTCCTCTTTTTTAATGTCATTGCTTTTTCTTCCTCTTTTATTGTCCTGCTGCTGATGGTGCTGTAGTCTTGGCAACAGCTCTCGGAGTCTTCCTCCTCTTCATCCCCGGACTCTCCTCCCTCACCGCCTCAGTCATTCCTCTCTGTTCTCAGTTTTTAACATATTCACTCAAAACACCACATGTCATAACATCATTCATGACAGTTTAATTCAAAAGTATTTTTTTCCATTTCAACCCCTGATGCTCCTAAAATAAAGTGTTGAGGGGAACATTCAATTGTGCGTGTGGAGGTTTTTTTTTTTTTCTAGTCTCCCCTTGAGCCTTATTCTCACACTCTCAACTTCTCTCTTATGCTTCCCTGTCCCTTTGTGACCCTCTTCTCCCTCTCTGTGTATAAACCTGCTTGACTTTGCTGAGTGACTTGCCTTTCAATCTCTGATGGATTTGACTTGCCTTCTGTCCCTTTTTTCCCTGCATTCTCTCTCCTCCCACACACACACACACACAGATTTTGTGTCCTAAAACTGCAATTGTACATCTTACTGTAGCCAGAAATTCCCTGCTAACTGTTACCCATACATCCTATTCACCATGCAAACACAGGAAATGTATGCCACCTAGCCAATGAATTATCCATTTCCTTTGTGGTTTGTTCAAAGAGATTTGCAGTTCAAAAGGAGAACACGCAGGTTCATATTTACACAGGCAAACAATTACCACATTACGCCACAACATTACAACAGCATGTTAAATGACCTGTCATATGTGTCTGCACAACCAAATCCTACAGTTCCAGAGCCAGGCTAATTCTATGTAAGCCATTCAATTGGATCTTATGAGCTGTTTCTGCACGTGCTCATCCACAAGACACATTACTCATCTGAGTGTTTATCCATAGACTGTAGGCATCTAGCATTCCCCCATAAGTGAGCGGTTTTTTCATATGCAAATATGCCTCTTCTAATCCTCTATTATTCTGTATTTGCATGCTGTTCTGAAAAAGCCTCAACCCCCCACCCCACCTGCCTTTCATCATACAAAACAAAGGTGTTTACACGATTCAGTGCAGCAACTGCTGCAAGATATTTGAGGTACTGCAGAGATGCAAATTAGACACCAGTAAAATTCTGTAAACCACGAAACCATTTTCCATGCATTTCACACTGTGCCACCTCTATTATCAATCAGAAGGAAATGTCAAGACATGATAAGACCTTGGCAAAGTCAAATGTCCACAAGAAAAAAAAGGAAACACCAAAAAAAGTCAAACCATTGAATTAGATGGTATGGCATTAATGCCAGAACATGACATGATTAAAAACACCATTAAATGTACACAGTAAAGCTTTGACTGCTTCCAGTAGACAAGCAGATGGCTTTTCATATCTTCTTACATGCCTTAAAATATCTGGGCTCTATCTGCATATTACAGGTACCCTGTTGAGTTTTTGACCAACCCCCAACACCGAGTTTTTCAGTGTGCACAGAAAAAGACACTGGATGGAGTGTTTTTTTTATTGCCTGTATACATGCTGCCATATATGTCTCTGCTCATCAGGGGTACATGAAAAAAGACACTGCCATTCAAAACAAATGCTTTATGGACATGCGCTCTAATGGCCCCTGACTGATATGTTGATTGTCAACGAAATATAATAATCTAGTAATAATAATCTCAGTGCCAACACATCAATATAAAATCAGTATTTAACTGTTGTAGCTGGTTAATAAACTAGTTTTAACTGCTTGCCATTTGTATGGCTGAGCCCAGGGGTTCCATGTATAAGGTCAAGCCCCTTTCCCATGGCTGCAAGACAAATCAAAAGGTTGGTTAGATGATGAAAATGTGATGGAGCAAAAAAGTACAATCTGCCTGATAAAATGTAGTGCAGTAGGAGTATAAAGTAGGTACTTTGTCATCTGCACCAGGAGTCCCACACAGTTGGCTGTACACTCTGTATTTCATCTCTGGTGCAATGTGTGCACATAAGTAAGCCTCTGAGGGCCGTGCCAACAAACCCGTTCGTAATTAGCATAATATGGTGATTGATCAGCCTAAATTAGTCCTCAGATCACCAGTGACACATTTGGATTTGATGATGAATTTAATGGCTCTCAACAACTTCTGTATTTATTGTGTAAATAGGACATTTATCCTGAGTGGTGCCACTTTAAAAGCTCGGGAATAACTTCCTGCTGAATTGTCTGTTCTCTAATTACTGAAATAATAAGTGCGGTCGAAAGAAATGATTTTGTTTGGTTTTATGCAAAGCGACAGGAAACTGTTGCTATGTTTACAGTCTCTTCATGTCCTCCACAGCAGGTGTTGCTTGGTGTTTGGTGCTACAGCTTCCTGTCAAACAGGTGAGAGGAGAACACTTGACAGAAAGAAAATATACACTCCGCCAGTTTTGTCATCCTTCTCGTTCCGCTCATCTGACTGGGATGAGGACAGGAAGGGAGGAACAAATGGGATATCTTCGGAATATCTGTTTAACATCCTAATTGGAAATGACAAGCACAGTGGCGCATTCAGTCCTTCAGGGGAGATCAAAGAGTCGGAGTTCCATGAGACGCTGCAGTATGGATTCGAACCAAACGGATCCCGGCTCGCCTTGGCTAATTAACACCTGGCTTCTACTAATTAGTTAAATCCACCAGCATTCCAGAAACAGCACATACGGAAAAAAAAAAAAAAAAAAAATTACTGTGTTGGATTTGCAGGCTGGTGTTGGACCTCAGTTAAATCTCTAGAGCGTCCACCTGTCTGCAGAAGCAAATGTAGGAACAGGTGTTCTCTTCCCTCTGTTGTACAACACAGAGCAGAATGAAATTAAAGTTAGTTGTTTGGGATTATTAGCCAATTGTTTTTTGTTTGCTTGTTTGTTTGTCTTTTTGCTAACACTGCCTGTTAAGTGGTCCCATTGGTGTTTTGCTCGGAACATGATGTATACGACAGTTGTAGTCAAAAATAATTGCTCCGCTCACTCCACACTTGAACGCCAACTTCATCAAAACATGTTTATATTTTTCACTTCAAGCCTTGACAACTGAGCTCAGCAAACGTGAAACTGTCAAAAGCGTCACCTTGAAAAGAAATCACGAAGCCTCGACAACATGTTTGCGGTTACTGTTGCCTTAATAAATGAAACAAGAGAACTTTTGTTCACGACTTGCTTTTAAAATGAGGATACCTGCAGTGGAGTCTAACTTAATCTAAAGGAACCTGACAAAAGAGTCCTAGTTGTACAGTAGACCTATTGAAAAATGTTTCAAAAGAAAAGCGTGTTGGTCTTAAACCCTTTAGAGAACAAGAGAACAGTAATTCAATTAAGAGAAAAAGCCTCACAGGAGGACTGCTGGCACTGGTGACTTTAAAAATACACAAGAGATTCTCATGGATTAATTTTCCACCAACAAGTGTTTGAAAACAAGAAAAAAAACAGCTATATTTCAGCAGAAAACGACGGTAACTGCAAGAGAAACCTGTGCATCTAATCTGATGACCTACACTTAGACCAACACTCAACAAAACAAACAAAAAAGAAAACAAAAACATCCTAAAATTAAACTCAAGTCTAGACTTTGCCATTTTCCAGTCATTTCCTGTCATCACTCCCCTTTTTCTCACAGGTGCTGTTTAAAGTTCAAACCAATGTTTACCTAAGTGAGAGAAAATCACTCACCTTTCATTTCCGTGTCCATAGAGGGAGACACTGTATAAAGTCTATTGTAACACTGAGCCTCAGGTAATGAGCGAGCGTCATTCTGCTGGCTGATTACAGACAGTAATTAAGACAATGATCCCATAATTATGAGGCGGCAGGTATCTTGTGCATTGAATACATCATCTTTTTTTTTTCTCCCTAGTAGTCCGTTTTCCTCCCTTTTTGGCTGAGTCACTCTTTCAGTCTGTAGCTTTCATCTGTCCCTCCATCCCTGGTCAATCTGTTGAGCTGTTTGTTTGTCTGTCTCAGTTTTGTCAGCCTTCGTCTCCCTCTAATCCCCCTTTATCTTCCTCTCGCTATTCTTCCTCCTCACTTTCTCTCTTCTCTGTTGTGTCCAAAACAACCTGGCTGTGTTTCTGGGGGCTACTTGCAGAGGCTCTTTGAGTTCAGCTGTATTTTAGTGCAGAGCTAATTTTCATCCTGTCAAATGTTTTAATAATTTCCCAGCCACCACTGCAGGGGCAGAACTTCATGCATCATGTCTGAGCTTAGACGGAGCATAAAATTTGATGTGGTTAGACAAAATGTCACCCTCAACACTTTCTCTGACAGTAGATCTCTGAGCTCTACAAAGAATAAGAAGAAACCCCACCAAATTTAACAAATAAGTTAAGAGATAGAGCGTAGCTAAAGTGACAACAAAGCATATCATCAGTCTTTCTCATGTCTGACATTATAGTGTGTATTATTGTAACCATAATTTGCTCTTAATATCTGTCTAATAGTACGATATTGTTTTTAAAAGAAAATATTCATGGTAGAGCAATAAAATTAACAATACTTAACACTTTTAGGCACTAGTTAACAATTTCTGTAAAATCAGGCTACACAAAACTGGCTATAAAGGCAGGTCTTATGCCATATGTACATGCATTGTCTTTCCCTCTGTTGAATTTAAAAGTTTGAGTTTTCTTCACCAGCACTGAGATCATTTTACTAAAATTAAGTAACAGAAGTGCAAAGACACAAAGTTTGTTTTGTTTTTTTTTTATTTATTCCTTGATTGTAAATGCAAGAACATATCTGCAGATGACTACAGATGGGAGTTATTAGCTCTGAAATACAACACCATGGCATGTCGCCTTATCTAAGTCTAAGACAATACTAACTAACTGATGACGTTAACACAGAATATGATCATTGCCCACTATTTCTCAAGAATATGTAAATTCATTTTTATTTTGACCAGTTAGATTTATGTTTAATCCTTTTATCCTCATATATACCTCAATTACTTCATATTTTCAGGCCATTTACTATATTTATTACAATATTACAATGAAAAGACATATAGCAACATTGAGTTCTTGTTAGAATTTCATGGCTATATCAAGTACTATTTATTCACACCTTGATTGGTTTGGTTCAACATGACATTTAGTCAGCCAGTTTAACAGGCCTGTTTTTGTTGGAATGCTATAGACTGGTAAATTGTATGGCTCTTTTTGTGAGTTGAGAAAGCAGTTTCTTTGTCTGTTTCTGGTCTGACAGAGGTGATTACTGTACCTACTGTTTTGATTGTATCCTGAAATGGTTTGTATCAATCTATTTACAAGATTCCAGCCTTTCCATCGATGTGTCGCAGGAGCACACACTTAAAACAGCAGTTTGTTTCCATTGAGTGAAAAATTAAAAAGACTCAACACTAAGCCTTTGGCCCACCCACTGGATGTATTAATGTGTCAGCACAAAGACAGAACAACCAAACAACACATGCATTAAAAAATAGAGTGATAGAGAGAAAGAGATTTAAAAAAAGAAGCAGCTGGGCCTGAGATACTCTGATTTTTGGCTTAGCCCCTGATATACTGAATCCTACAAATCCCATTATGAAACTTAAGCCTGTCTTTCATAATGCACTGCCTGGTAAATGCCCACATTTTTTAAACTTTATTACCCCAAAATCTGCGATGAGAGGGTCATCTCAATACAAAAATTTACCAGACTTTTAAAGCAAATTTCAGATAACTGCACAAGTGCCTGCAGACTGAAATGGTGTGAGAGTTTCTTGAAGCACAGTGGGACTTACCTCTTTAGTGGTCTGTCCATCCATACAATTATATTCCTCAGTGGACTCTGATGTATTATTGGCTTAAGTTAGAGTCCATATGATTAACACAGGAGGGAGGGATCTGCCAAACTGCTTAAGTCAAAAGTTTGGTGGAGTTGTTTTATTTAAAAAATATATATACTGTAAAACAATGAAATTATCAAGAAAAACATGAATCTACTGAACAAATGACAAAATATGATAATTTTCAAAGGTTTCTGCCTGATAACATTTCAAGTAAAGTACCTTATATAGTAAATTATATGTTAGTTAACATCTGTGCTGGCAATTTCAGATATGCATCAGACAGATTAATAGATGTTTTGATATTTAAGAGATGTGGAGACAGTGAAAGTGTATTGCGTTACTGAAGTGTTTGGATGTGAATCACAACTGTTGTAAACTTCTTTCTTTCCCTCATACTGTACTTAACAAGCCTATAGGTGCATTGCAAACTGGACTGGTGTTAAACAGCAGGCCATAATGAATTATGGATTACACTTTGCTTAGCTGAGTTAAGTTTACTTACTCCTCTATAATTAGGTTTTTCTTCAGACAAAGAACACACGCCAAATCAACAGGGATGCCCCCTGCTTTCCCCACAGAAGCCATCATGGGTTGTTTCCACATGCTTGTGTTATTAGAAAAATGAATATCAGGTGCAAAGTTGTTGCACTGCTCCTTTAAAGGCTAACTTTGGCTTACATAATTAATCTATAATAAGCCTAACAATATCCTTTCTGCTCATAACTTTGTCGTCATTAGAAGCTGATTCTTTATTCCTTATTTATATGATAGTAAAATGAAAGACCAGCATAGTAAAAAAATATCATCGTAATATTAATGTGTGGGTAACTTCAAACAGACTAATAAATCGGAGACAGCAGGGGATTGTGCAATAATAAAATAGAGAACTACAGAACAGTGGGTTAGGCCACCAGCGGAGCATTCCATATAGGGGTCTTTTTATATTGCTGCTGTGGCATCCAGGAGAGAGCATTATGGATTTGGATCCATTGTGCATCAAGTGCCATTACTGCCACAGTAAATGCATACATGAATGGTTCAGAAAGTCCACCTGCAGGGAAAAAGGTGGACTGTCTTCTGTTTCCATGAACCCTGTACACTGTGCAGTTGCAGTAATTTGAAAATCTGACAGATCTGCAGTCTGTGCAGCTCACAACAACCAGCAAAATATATTAATCATTGAAGTCTCTACGTAGTATGATATATTAGGATAGTATTTGCTTTGACTTTGGAAATTTGGGTGCAAAACTTATATGCATTTTTAAATACATCACAGATCAGGAGCTCTCTGCAAGTCAGGCTGTCCAAATAAGAACCTCTCTCCTTGTTTGATAACGGTGTTGAGCTTTGCAACTGCTTAAATGGTGAAGTGATGAGAGCTGAATTCTACTTGTTATTCTCCGGAGGCGTGATTCAGTTCTTTAGAAGTTAGAGGCCTTGATGCAAACAAGAGCTTTACCAAAAATAACATGCCACAAACTTTCAAAGACAAAGTTTTTCTGTGTGTTTTTTCAATTGAAGTTCAGATCTATTTCCTGCATTGAGCTCATACATTTTTAGAGAACTGAGTGTTTTGATGGCTAGAAAGAAGAGAGAAGAGCACTCTGGAGCTTTGTTGGCAAAGACAGATTTAGGACGATAGGGGATTTGAATTCTTTTGTGCCCTTGAAGATGACCACAAATAAGTTAGAGACTGCTGTTGAGAGCCTGAAAGCAGAGATCAGATGCACTCTAGCACTAAAGTTCTCTCTTTTGTTTAAACTTCTTCTTCAACCGCATACTGATGAAAATGTCTCTTTCAGAATTTACACGTCAAGGAAATTTGATTTATTTCACTTGCTGCTAAGGCCTGAATACTAGAGGGTGAAAGCAGAGCCCAAGGGGTTCAAAAGACCCAGTGACATACTTTCACTCATCTATCAAAGGAAAGGATAGAACATACATCAATGACACATCCAAATGCACCACTTCGTTCCTTTCATATTCTAATGGAGACATATTCTAAATAGAATTCCTTTGTAAAGCTGACTCTTTGGGTGAGAGTGAATATGACAACTTCAAACTCACCATTTGACCCCCATCAGCACAGCCCCTGCCCTGCAGAGACCAATATGCCATGATAAATCTTGCTTATTATGCAGGTAAATGAGTAGCTTGTTGCAGCTCTGCACTGCAATATTTGGCTGGCGGCTAAAAGCATTATGTCTGTCATTACCTTGACTAAATGCGATTTTATAAGCCTATCTTCTCTTAACAAAGAAATGGGGAAAAAAGAATGGAACTGAAGAAGCTCTGACTAAATTGACCCACAGGGTTAGCATGACATGTAACGCGACTTCTGATATGGCTGTGTATACAGCAGAGGGAAAAAAGAGTGAAATGATATGTGACTCCCACATGTTCATTATCAGACTTCAGTATTTCAGCTTGATCACTATTCAAGACTGTTGGATTTTTTGTGAGAGACATTCATTCATTTCTGAACTTGGCTCATTCCCAGCATGTCAATCTTTATTGCCCTTTTGAGAAAAATAAGATTGTGCAATAGTGTCTGTGATAGACATAATATGTACACTAAATAGAGCATAAATAAGGATTTCCTGTGTTAGTGGGGTGTTTTGTTGCTATTTAATCTTCTGTGTTCATCATATTATGCTTCTGAATTGCTCACATAGGGCTACAGTAAATAATATTCCAACAGATATTATTCCTTCAGGAAATTAACTACCACCAAATAACAACTAGGCTCCCATGGAAGCACTTTTGTCAGTTATAATACCATTGTTTTGCAATTTTGCATATTTGTTAATTTTGTGTCTGCAAATGAATCTGCTTGTGGTACAGTTCAGGCAGAGCTAATATAGGTCAGTGGCATTTTGGTACCCAGTCTGATATATTACTGCAACATATGAGAACAGATTGAGTTTTGTTACTGTACACTTGGCTGGGGTGATGAATAATTTCACTGTGGAAAAAAATATCCTTCAAAGAAGAGTGACTGAAACAGTTGCTGAGTCAAGTGGTCCAAAACAACATGTTTACATGTTAGTGACAAAGTCCTCAGAGCAGCAGAGTCCATGTTGGGAGAAAGTGAGGGTTTTTATGAAACTGCTGTTCATTCCACATTTCCTACCTATGTTGTTTTTTTCATTGTTTTTTGCTATATTTTCCATAACATGTTAAATATGATTCTATTACCTTAATATGTTTATATGTTACGTTTATATTTTATTTGCATATGTTTATCACTATAAATATAACAACGAAGGATCCATTACCTCAAAGCCTAGTTAAGAAAAACCTGCTACATCTCATAAATGCTACAAGATGAGATAGTGAGCAGTTATTATGGCCAAGACTCCCTATATTCTTGTCCCAACAGCCAGCTTTCAGGACTTGTTCTACATAGCTGGTTAGAATTTACAGCATCTTAATTGAATCTAGTGATAGACTTGATACAGCTGCATTTCTTGTATTGATTAGACTGTGAAAACATAATATTGAGAACTTATGTCACTGGTGATCAAACAAGCTGAGTCAAGCAACACCATTAGCCAGTGTGAGTCCAGCTTACACAGGGCAGTTTACCCCTAACCCTAACCCTTTGATTAAAAACAAGATAAAAAAAAAACTGGCACTTGGGAACTGACCTGGCACAGGGAAGGACCGTGTACATACACCTCCTTAATCTAGGGGGAGGTGTTTCTACTCCTACCCCCTACCTTAACCCTAAAAACCAATTTTAATTTCATCTCATTATATTAAAAACTTAATTTAAAAACTTAATATATTAATTAATAAATAACAAAGGCTACATCACAACAAACAAATAAATAAAGTCATAAAACCTGGTATGGGTTAGTGGGAGGACCTGGAGGGTTGGACTACTGTGCATTATGGTAGGAGGCGCCAATGCTCCTGCCAACGCAACCGTAATAGGGGTGGCGGTTACGACCGAGGGATGGACTGAGCACCGCCTGGCCCCTCTTGGGGATGGGCTCAAAACCCTCTGTCTAACCGGCCAGTGCCTCCCTTTGGTTTACACCACTACTCCCTCGCTCCCTTCGCTCCTACGCAACAGTAGTACATGATGGGAACCCGAGACCTGCTCAGAGGTTCATTCTTCCCCTACCTGGTGGTGAAGCAGATCAGACAACAACCAGCTGATCTGCAGTTTGGAAAATTGGTGTGGAAAATGCGTGCAGTTATCAAGATGGTTCACCATCTTCAAAATGTGGCTCTGAAGCCCGGTAACCCACAGCCACAGATGATTTCCCGCATGGTTTAGGTTTTGGCCTCAATGATCAAGCCAGCATCCCCTACGTCAGACATCATGGATCTCATTAGGGGAAACACAAACAACTGGGGTTACAATACCCTGCTCATACTTGAGGAGCACTACAGTACATGGCGGGTCTGGAGACCACATACATTGGACCAGGGGTACGGCTTGAGCAGTGCTTGAACATTGGGCTTCTTATTTAAACTTAGTCGCCCCGTAAGCCTCTTAGAGGAGGGGAGTCAGGGGCCGATACCCCTTGTTTCTCAGACTGTAATTGTCTTGGCCGAAAATTTCTGCCTTTCAAAGGCACAATGGGAGCTTTTGAACCGTGGACTGACCATTGTCCCAACAATTGGCCTTAATAAAAACTAGAGTCCATGTGATGGTTGTGTTTTGTGTTTTGGCCGTGCAGGTACTAATCTGTTTTCTCCCTCCCTTTCGCAGCCAGAGAGGTCCAGGGAGGCGGGGTTGGATCCACTCGAGAGCGAGGCGCACCTGCACGCAATATTTAATCAACGGGCTTCTTAAGCCAGCTCTCCCCTCTCCTCGCTGCCAAACGATTGTTATATGCTGACTAA
>JAPZDY010000011.1:5297426-5313924 GCA_029783645.1 Ctenochaetus hawaiiensis
CAGACTTTCATTTTATATATATAATTTCCTTAACGGCTTGCCATATATAAATATATATATATATATATATATATATATATATCGCCATATATATAGCCATATACAGAAATTATTTTTGCTTTGGGAGCCAGCCTCAAGTGGCCATTTGAAGAACTGCATTTTTTGGGACTCTGGCATTAGCTAGCCCTCAAGGTTGAAATTTGATTAGTAATCCTAAGAACATCTTGTAAGACTTAAAAAAAGCCTGATATTTCTCAAGATAAAACTGTTCAGGGAAAGCCTACTTGCACATGTTGTTATACAAGAGGCACCTAATACCAAGGAGAAAATGGAAATCGGAATAGGAACATTAGATAGGTCTCTCATTAAATGCCCACCCTGAGGATACAACTAAACTTTGAATTGTTGCTTTAATATATTCACTCCTCTCTTGGGGCCTCAGAAAATTCAGGTTAATACCAAGGTCATACATTTATCAAAAAGCCGAATCTAACTCTATCAGGTTGGGATTATATCTGCTCTCTGCTTATTCTCAACTCTCCTCTGCTGCATCTTTAACCTTTATCAACTTATTATCTGTAATGCAAGTACCCTAAAGACAACTTTTTAACAATTTAAAAGTGCTTTATAGAAGGCAAAAGATAAACAACAACAACACACACAGTTAATAAGCTGTGTTCATGTTCTGGGCATGCAACCAATTCAAATGACTCTGTCTGCTCTTTTCATTTGTACTCTTGTTCATCATCCCTTCCTTTTTCTTCTCAGATATGCTGCATTTTCCCTGACCCCAAACCAGCACAGTCTGTCTGAACAAACTGAAGTATGAAAGATTAAACAGATTTGTGGTGCAAATTTTTAGAGTGAGAGATCTATCTTTATTTCACCAAGAATTCAATTACATGCCAGTATTACCAGTTGGACCCACCATTTCCATCACCTCAGATGGTTTGGTCTTGGCTTGGTTGAAAATGTCTTGCTTGAAAATGAAACTAGATGATTTTTGCATTTAACAGAAAGGTTCCAAAAGCCTAAAAGAGGAGTTTATCCCTCTACCTTTTGATTTGCTAGAATCTGTATCGATGATACACAATACTGGATTATATTTCTATTACCAGTGATCCAGTGATTTGGCTTGATTTGGCTTTGAACTCTAAAATTTTAGGGTCCACAATGGTCTTCACTACATAAAATAAGTAAGGTCAAGGCTAGAGAGCCAAAGATTTCTCTTTTCTATTATTACACTCATCCTTTTCTCTTTATAAAAACCTGGTGCCTACATTTCTTCACAATGTTACTAGTTCAGCTATAGTTGGGTTGTATGTGTGTTAGCATGTGTCATGTTAGCAGAGCCATTAGCCTGCAACACAGATGTGGAATAGGATACAGAAGTCTGATTCACTCACTTCTTTAAAACTGTAAAAACCCCAGGATTCATCAGGTTTATCTGATTGTTTGATTGATTGATTGAGAGGGGGGTTGTCACCCTCCATGTAATGACTGCTGTTGAAAAAAGTAAGAGACAGTAGAAAGCAGCATGGAGGCCAGTGGCAATGTTACTGTGGTTGCTTTTTATGTCTTTTACTTTAGGTTATCCTTCAGACCCAAGAAAATCAGGAAAAGTTTTCTCAACATGCTGTCATGCTGGTGTTGCAAACAAAAAACAAAAAACGTGTCATTATATATTGTCCTCAGGCTGTAAAAAGTAGTAAATAATGCTCAAGTTCAATGCATAAGATAGCAATGCACCAGAAAAAGGGAAGAGAAGAAACTAGCTTATTTACCAGGGAGTCCTGTTTACATCATTGTTGACTGAGCTTGAGCTGATAAAAACTCATGACTGTTGCAGAGTGATTTGACTGGATGCCTGTTACACTGTTGGATGGCAGGCAGTGTGAGTGGAAGGAAAAATCTCAAACAAATTGTGAATTCTCAAAATGAGGAGAACATTTATTAGGGTACATCAAAAATAAGACAAAAAAATGGCAAATCAATCAAACTCTTTAAAAAAAAAGGTCCCCTGCAGAGGGAAAAAAATAGATATTAGTCCAACATTAGTCCAACAAAATGGCTCTCCTCATAGCCTCACCTCTCATGTGCCACACAGCAACCAGACTGCTGATTTCACACACCTTATATACTCTGCTACCTGCAGCTCTAATCACAGCCTCACTGAATACAGGTGTGACTACTCTCTCACCTGCAAACAATGCAGGTGAGAGGAAATGCAGTGATGACAAAAGGGAAAACACCAAACAGATCATCTGAAAACAGAATACTCCAAAAGGAAAAGTCTACACACACCCCTTGTGCACTATTCAGGCCTCAAATATACTTTTAAAGTAAAATGTAAACAGTCATTTAACATATGCTTCACACAAATACTGATTCAGGTGCTAGAGGAATGTGCACCTTCCTTAACAATATGCCTTAACAATATTTGTGAATACTTTATGGCCTCATGACAATGCTGTTTGCAGATTGTACCATTTCCCACCAAAGAAAACAACCAGATGTTGGTGGATGTTGGTGTATATTTTTCCAGAGTGAAAAGGGTATTAAATTACAGTTAAAGCTTAATGTAAGGCCTACCCACCCATCAGCACAACCTCTAATACCCATTTGCCCCACATCAGAAGACTCTCATGTTTCCACTTGAAAAATGTACTCTTCATATCCATGTTTTTGTCATAAATTTAAATGCCCTGCTGTTTTGCAATATCAGTGAAATTACTTACTATGGAGTCTTACTCCCTCCTGATCTGCTCCACTTTGCTTTGATACTCTGTAAACGAAGTCTGCTCCCTTTCAACGAAAGGTCCTGCCCAATGGTGGGTTTTAGTGCAGCCCTCCCTCAGTAAATTTTCAAATGATGCATTACTTCTGTGTGTGTGTGCGTGTGTGTGCGTATGTGTGTGATGTGCTCTGCCTTTGGAGGCCCTGCATCAGGAAGAAGCACCAATTTAGACAAAAGTGCTTCGAGTCAGGTAAGAGAGGTCGGGTTCTGTAGAGTGATTGCACCCCATGAGAGAGACTACAAAACCTCCACATGAGGGAGTTAAAGATGGTTTGTGGTGAAAAAAGCAAAACAGTAGGCTGAAAACCCAGACACTGAAACCTAAGGCGAAATGTCCAACTTGTTCACCCAAGCTAGAGAAATGAAGCAGCTGTGCTTAGATCTCACAAGACTTGGCAATTTTTTTTTTTAGTTGAAATTTCTTTTCCCTGGCAATGGTGGATAAAAATGATATATGCGGCAATTATGCTGTCAAAGAAGGGCTTGATTAAAGAATTGATAAAACCAACTGGACTGTTTCAAGAATTTTGATATGATCATTTTCAAAAAGAACCCAGTTAAAGGAACCTAACATTTTGCTCTGCACAAGAATATTTAAATCTTGTGGACATGTCTGATGCTTTTTTGCAATAATGGAATACATTACATTTGAGGGTAAGAACTGTAAAAAACGATGGCACCAAAAGTTAATGGAGTAGTTGATGAGGGCTTTGCATTGGTTCTTAATGCAGTTCGGGCAAACCTCATAAACTGTAAAGATGCCAACTCATTTAAATATCAATTATAAGGTGTTAGACCTTAGAACTCAAAAATTACCAGCATTAGACGTAAATTTTGGAGAGACCATGATGAGATGCTGTGGCAAGACCTGCCCCTGTTCTCAGAGTGCAGCAGCAATGATTACAGTTCCTCATGTCATAGCATGCCTGAAATATTAAACCTGTATGTACAGTTATTATTTCATTATTTGATTATTTCGCTTTTTTGTTTTTTGAAACACTGAGCACTATTTGCACATCATGAATCCCATTTTCTTGAATACTTCAAGCTGGATGATTGAAGATTTGTTGACCATGAGTTTGTAAACTTCATAAATACTCTTAGCATGCTTCTTCAATGTGCAAAAGTATGTACAGTACTTAAGAAAAAAAAAAAAAATTAGCTCATCACTCTCCTTTTTGGAGGCTGCATTGCAGCTACTCCTCTATTACACTCCACTGCTTCAGCTTTCTGGTAAAGATAAACATCTGTCTAGTTAAAGCCTTTAGATTTTTGTTCAGGAAACCCTTTGTGACCTTGATATCTTCAACTCTGCCTGTGTCTGAGGCCCAGCAGCCTCTGCTCTCCTCTGTTACAGAGGGTTGACTCAACCTCTACTGAATCCCATAACAGTGGGTTTGTTATGGTGGAAAACCCCCGCTTAAAAGTTCCCTGCCGGCGTCAAACACTGTGCTGTTGCCCTCTTCTCTGTGAGAAAGGAAAACCCAGAGTTAAAAAAAAGCTGTTTTGACAAAACACTTTAGTGCAAATAAAATTTCCCCCACAAGTGAAGTTAAAAATTTGGATATGAATACATAATCTTATATACCAATCATGTTGAACACAGAATTTTGCATATTTATTATTTTTTCTTGTACTTTTTCTGTGTGAGTGTACCAAGAGCTTTGAGACTTTGTTAAAGAGGTTTCTTAGACTTTGAATCTCTCAGTAAAGACAGTTTTACAACAAAATTAAATTTTTAGTTGTTTAAATTAATTGAAGTAATTCATGTTTTTGTGCTGTAATTCTGTACATGTAATTTTCACTCTAAATAGTTTTCTTTTTTCCCTGTTATGGCATCTGCTATCTAGTAATTAATTTGTTGTGAGCAGAAATAAACAATTAATTTAAAAATATCTATATCTAAAAAAATACTGTCATACTGAAAAACACACAGAGAAAAGACCCAAGGAGGCACAGATCTAAAAGAAAGCAAATAGAGCAAAATGTAAACTATTTTTAAATGTTGACTCCTCATTTTAGGTCAAGGGGAAGACATGCTACAGTGTGCAAAAGGAAAAGTGCCAAGGGGAACAGGAAAAGGGCTCTCTTTTGCTCTTTCCAAAGAGGGCAACAATTGTGGATGAAATTTACTTAAGGTGGCTCTAGACTCTGGTAGAATACAGCTGAAAGCCAGTGTTGGTTGCGTGAGGGTAAGATATTTTACATCCCAGAGGAGCTCCATTACTTACAGAGGATGTAGGGATAATAGTGCCAAAGAAATCTTAGCCCGGTTTAAAAGAGAGAGATGGATAGAGCAAGATGGATGGAGAGGGAAAGAGAAAGGGGAGAGACAGAGTTGCAGTTGTAAAACAGTGAAAAACAATCTCAGAGTGTCTCAAACCTATGAATTTTCCACTTCCTTCCAGTCGAGAATTTCAGCCCCACACCACCATCACGCTGCTTTAAAGGTCACTGAGAATCAGACATTGCGTACTTACCAAGCCACCTGACCTGGCCAATCAACCACCAGCCAAGGGCTTTTTCACACAGACTGAGATGAGGTGAGCTGTGTGCAATCAGCTGAGAGAGGCTGACCCCTCAGCCATGTCAGACCTTTTTTTTTCTCCCGAACCTTTCAGATAAGGTGTGTCTCTGCAGAGGAAAAGCTGTTACCCTTTGCAAAGCATAGCAATTTGGTGTATTCTGATATGATGCTTTTCACAACATTCCAACATATCTGTAATTTTTTTAGATAAATAGAAACACTTCAATTATGTTTCTTTTGCCCAAAAATGGGTAAATGATGATAGTTTAGCTTATGATTGCCATGCCTGAATCATTCACTCCTTTCGCTAATGTCAGTGTGTTCTAGGGCTAAAATTATCCATGTCATTAGCAGTACCCATCAGCAGATGGCAAAGGGGTCATGACCAACGTGTCACCTAACTAATAGGTACTTAACTACAGGTTATAAACGTTCAATGAATAAGTACTTGATAATTTCTTGACATATGTGATGACGCTTCTCCAGAGGGTGTGAGATCATTGGAGGGGAAAAGTAAAAGATAGCAAGACCCCATGTCCCGGAAACCGCTGTGAGGCAGACTGTGAGCGGGGCTGTCATGTTCCTCCAAGGCGGTGATGGCATGATGTGCGCATCTGAAGTGACAGCAGGCTGAAGCAAACGGATCTGTGACACTGACGGTACTCTTTGGGTGAGGGTATTTGGTTCACTCAGAACAAGTTAGCTGCATTCGTCAAGTTAACTTCTTTAGTGTTTGCGTGACAGCACAGACTCCAGAAAGTTTGTGAATAAATATAAACTAATAAAATGTAGGTTATGTGGCAGGATTTTCCCTTCGCTTGCTCGTTCAGTATTTTCGATGCTAAGTTTGCACCTCAGTTGGAGGAGTGGCACAGTTTCAACCGACAATGCAACTGACACTAAATGGTGTGCCGTAATTCCAGGGTTGAGATACATTGCTTTTTGTGTCAATCATTTTTATGTTTGAGCCTCATTTCCCAAAGCATATGAAATGGGAGCTCCACCGATTTTACACATCAAAGTCTGTTTATAAGCCTTGGGGACTGTGACTGCATATGTGCAAAAAAAAAAAAAGTTGTATAAAGCCTTTTGTTTCTCTAGAGAGAGAGAGTTGCATGAAGTCAGATAAATTGCCTCAAGTGATGTCACTTGAGGCAGTGTCAGTTAGAGTTGAAGACTGTGCATTTCAAAATCTGAAAAACCTTTGTAGTCTGCATGGCATCTCTGCCTCCAGACAGTTAATCTCCAACAAATTAGTAATTATGAGATTAATTAAATAATTATTACTTAATTGCATTGTGGTAAAAGTAAACACTGTGTATTATAAAAGAAGAATGCAAAAGATTAATTAAAAAATTAATTCTGGTTCTGCTACATCAATTGTAATGAAATACAACTAGCAAAATATAACTAACTAATTAATTCCCTTATTCTCTGGTTGTCATTTTCAAACCTGTTCCACCTCCTTCCACATATTCATGATTTTCAGCAGCAAGCTTTTCAACAAACATGAAGCTTCTTTTTCAGATGCTTATGGGTACCGTGTTTAATAATGCTTTTCCTCTCTGTGGCATGTCTCATTTTTTGGTAAATTTTGGATAAATCCAAAACCCATGATGCTGCATATTGTCTCTGACTGCAGAAATAACAGGCTCTGAGTTTTCTGCTTGTATGTTTTTTGTCTCTGTCTTGTTTTAGTGTCCTTAGTATGGCCATGGTCCTGAGCACTGTGGTATTTAGAGCTGTAGACAATTGATGTGCCTTAAGCACTGTCTCTGCCAGCTGGCGGGTTTTAAAAAGACCAGTATGTTGTGTGGAACTTCTGAGAAACTCCAACCAGAAAGGACGACAATCTCTTAACACATTGTAAGGAAATTGTCACTGTGTGATTACAGACCACAATGTGTCTAACATTGCGGTCTTTGTTTCTTGTTGTTATGGTGTTCTTTGTGGATCATGTTGCTATTTTGAGGAAATCCCAGTCAGGCTAACCACAGGCTGTCAAAGCCTGCTGCAAGTGATTTTATTCCCTCTCTTTGGACTCCCTGATTGTAGTTCTGCAGGTGGTGGAAGATCCAGATTACGCTCATTACTGTGAATTTGTTTAGATGTTTGGATGGCTGTTGAAATGTATTTAACTTGTCAGTTACAGTCCAGCCCAGCGGAATGTGTGAGCGTTTATTTTTGGACATCTTACTATGAATAAAACAAATCTTCCCAGAGACACTTGTGGTACAATTTGCCAAGGAACTCTTGAAGCAGAGCAAAGAATTGAGAAGACAGTGAGGCACCTCACAGGCTTAAGAAGCCAGATCTGCCTCCATCATAACAACAGAGCCTTAACCCAAACAGCCAGAGCCAGATTCTCTGTAAAAAAAAAAAAAAAAAAAAAATCATGGGACATTTGCAAGCAATGACACAGAAACAGCTGCAGAATGAACTAATGAGACATGTTTATTTTTACTATAAATGTTTAAAAGTTAATTCATCAAAACCTAGTCCTTAATTCTAAAGCAGGTAATGTAAACTACCTAAACATACAATGAAGAGGGTAAAAACAAAACATTTAGCATGATCAGCTTGTTGTTCCATGTGCAAGGAACTGTTGCTCACATTTCATATTTTGTATCTGGTTGTCTTGTCCATGTAATCCTTGTGAAAGGGAACCATATGTCACTGTTCCAAGACAATTCCATGAATTTTTTAACGGCCAGCTGATTTTCAAACAACAACAGTGATAGAGAGATAGAGTTGTGGATGGTTGCATCAGTGTATCGCTGTAAGCCTCCAAAAACCTTCCAGCTGTAATGTGGGATCCTTGTTGTGCTTGATGCATCAGAATTTTGGTCCAGTTGGATGATGGTTCTAGTTGCCAAGCTTCAAAATGTCTTACCTTGTAGGAGCAAGCCTGAGTGAATGCCACAGAGAGCAGAGCACAGATGGATGGATGGATGAGAGAGTCCTGAAAATGATAGGCAAGAGCAACTATTTGGTTGACACTGTGATGGAAGGTGAATGATAACAATGAGTTATAACCCCTTTCTGTGGTGTTTTTTGTTGACCTTGTATGAAATAAAAACCACCAACAAGCTCTGTGCAGAGCTGAAGCTCTAATGTTGGGCCTGTCTCAAACTGGCCAGTAGAATGAGCAATAATGCAAGACTGAGTGCAGCTGCACTGTAATTCCTGCATTCTTTAGCATGTTATTTAATTCCCATAAGGCTCTGTTTTTAACTGAATACCCTAGACTAAACTACAGAACAATAAGACAGCACTACCTGTGCTGTGACAGTAACCACTTACTTTAGCTCCACAATAACCCTTTCACAATATACAGTAGGTTTAGTTACACAAGTATACTCACAAATCTCTAGTCACAGTTGTACCAAAACATTAGATCATACCTTTTTCATTATGCAACTTGGGAGGCATTTTTATGGTAGACAATCCTGGTGACGTGTCTTCAAAAAGTAATTTACATAATGCTGGAGATCCAGCATTATTTGTACTCTCCAAGCCCAAGCTGAGAAGATCCTGGTGATGTACTTAGACTTCTGCTACTTCAGAAGCAAAGAAAATTAGAAAATTTCTTTGTGAACAAAGAAAATCACACTATCTTACCTTAACAGTAACTGTGTTTACAGGCTGAGTATTTCTTCCCATAACAACTCAAGTAATGTTAATGCACAAAATTGGTAAAATCCTTTTTAATGTAAATTACCGGTAAATAAGACATCACAACTCCCATCTTTAGATGTTTATTTCTGGTATCATCATCAAAATTTTTACAAAACATTTTCTGACAATAATATTCTCAAAGAAGAGCCATATTTTTGCGCTTGGACCAGGTCTCCACAAAAATGCTTTAGGTCTGAATACAGTAAAAAGAACAAAAAAATCCAAATTAGAAAAAAAAAAAAATCAACAACAAACCAACTACCAAAGAAACAATGCAGCGCATATTTACACCCTACAGAAATCAATGCTCTCTGCAGGAAATCGATGAGAAGGAGACAGCGGGGATCCCCTGGTTTATATGGAAAGCATTTAAGAGGCAGAAATTTGATTTGAGCCTGCAAGAAAGCAAAGACTAATTCTGATATTGCTTTCTATCAGTTTCTCTCTCACTGCATGCTCAAGTCATATGCAGGAGCAGAATGCAGGCCATTTAAATAAAAACCTTCCCTTCTTCTGTGCTCACATTAAATCCAATTAGGGGCATAAACGGGCTTTGTCAGACAAACGAAAAAGTGTGTTTTCCTGACAGAGGTTAATGATCATGCCTTTGCTTTCTGTGTCCCCTTTGACATGAGCAATGGCAGAAAAACAGAGTCAGGACAATGCCGGTCAGGGGTTAAAGACTTCCTGCTAATGTGAAACAGCATGGAACAATAACAATCAATGGGGACCACGCTGGCCTGAACATCAGTAATGTTGACGTTGGTTCAGAGGAGGTAGAGGATTAGGTGCTGCTATAGATACACACAGGCCATCTGGGTACATGCAGAGTATCTGACTCACCAGCAATGCTTCCAGTCTGTCTTTATGCCTTGCATGACAAAGTTAATAATTCTTACCACTTTGCATTCTGCACACACACTAATGATACACTGACAAAAATAGAAACTCAACTTCAAATTTGGATGAGGCAGATGGGGAGCATTAGCTTCTTTTGTTTTTTTTTTTTTCTGCTCAGGCCCCCTATCAGTGTATACGTGCTGACTCTGGAGTCATGGCAGTGTGCTGGATGGGTATGCCCCAGCACTGCCTGCGGGTAAGACACAGATGTATGGCAGAAGAAGAAAAGCTGCAACTCCACGTCTGGCTTAGAATTCATTTTTCAAATCTATTTATCAGGAAATGGATTAGAACCTACTGAACTGTCGCAGATGGCCTTGGGTGAACTGGAACAGATGAGAGCGTCAAAAGCTGGAGTACTTTATTATAATTTATCAAGGCATGTGCATTGCCTCTCTCTGCAGGGTTTTTTTTTCTGTTAGTATATATGCATTTATGCGTGATTGTTCTGCAGTTAAAGACCGACAAGATTTAATGGATTCTTGGTGTAAATTATAATTTAAAATCAAATAATGTGTGAATATGTATGTCTATCTTTGCATGTAAGCATGCGCAATACGTACAGTTAAGAAGATGCAAGGGGATTTGAGTATTTCTTTGTTTGCCTGTATGTGCCATATGTTATTCTACAGAAAACTGGTGTGTGATTTGTGTGTCTAAGTTTGTGTGTCAATCCTTACAATTGCATTAAAACTGACTGGGACAGTTAGAGAAATCACAAAACTTTCATTGCAACAAAACAATATGTGATTGCAACTGTCCATTTGTCCCTCTATTTCCTCCCAATTGTACAACATCTCTGGCTCCCTGTCCCCTCTCCTCTGAATTCCCCCTCCCTTTGTAGATTTGCATTTCCTCTGCGCATTACCACTGAAATATGAAAGTTTTCACTGCAATTCTTCAGACCCATTCACTCCACCCGAAGCAAAAAAGAAAAGAGGAAAAAAAAAGAGAGAAATTTTCCCAGTGGGGACTTGATCCCAAACTCAAAGAATGACGGGGGGTTGGGGAGCTCAGGGTGTACAAAACCATAAACAAACAAAGCCAAAGAGAAAATAAAGCCTGTTGGCGTTGTGGGGCTCGCACAGACAGTCCTGGAGTTCAGCTCAAACATGCATCATTAGCATGCAGCGCCTGTGCTTCTAGCTCTCTGATGGCAAAAGAAATGGACAAAAGACAAAATAATTACTGGCAGCAGGATTCGAACATTCCGCTGAACATATCGGATTTTATCAGGGAGGTAGTCATGATTAATCAATCGCTTATTAGTAGTTGATTTAATTGTGAGCATACAAAGATTTTATTAGCTTTTCCTAATTATGCAGGAAGGGCAAAGTAGCTTTGATCTTTGTGTTTAGAGTGAATTGAACCATTATCACTGTTCTGAAAAGTGAAGTGATTACTACATTTAGGGTACTGGGCTTTAGCAGGAGACTATTAAAGGGAAAGTCTGTCCCTGAAGTGAGTGCCCAATGCAAGCATCTTTCTCTGTTTAACAGCCTATATAGTGTCAGGGAATTCTACCTTAGGCGAGATGAGGGCGGGAAAGGGTCAGCAAACAAGTTGCTTTAAAAAATGGTGTAGTTGTTCGTGACACTTACTGCTACTTCTAGGGCACTCCAGACAGACAATATCTCCCATACTGTTTGACTCTGGTTCAGCGCTCCTCCCTAACTGGGCATACTTTCCCAAAATATCAGCATGCGGACAGAAATAGAACATCATTAAACAGGTTAACCCGAGTCACCAAGAGGCAGACATGAAATTCAGGCCAAGGAGTTAGCAGGGGTGATATAGAGCAAGGCAAGACAATACATGGATAGAATTGAGAGAGCTCCCATTATAAAGACATTGGCACAGCTGCTATTACAAAGTAAACTCCACCAGCACTATTAAGCAACCGTACTGAGCGAATCAACTGCTTTTTATGCATTGTCCTGTACACGAAGGGAACTGAACCCTTCTTAGTCATGGAGACTTTTGGGTTACTTGTTTTGGGGCTGGTTTTTGGTAAAATATTTAACAAAATGATGGCACAAATAAGAAGAACATCCTTCACAATGTTAAACTCTTGTTATAGAGAATAAGCACACATCTCCTTCACAAGCAGACCTTGAAATGGCAAATGATGTTTATATTCTCAAACAAGAGGGTTGGATTTGGATGTAATTGACAATATGTCGTACGGGCACTTCCTGCAAGATGACACATGTCTGAAGTCAGAACAGAAAATATGGATCTCTATGAGGTTTGACGATTGAAGTGCATCATGTTAAACAGGGCTCCCAATCTTCCCTTCTTCGTGTGACCTAGTAAAATGATTGGATTTGAGAAACAACCTCAGTAACATAATTTGTGTTTAATGGTGGAATAGTGACGGGAACAGTTAGAAAAATACTTATCATTGAAACAACAGGAGCGTTTCAGCAGGAACCTCTTCACCGAGTCATCTTGGTAACGGATCCCCTCCAGAAAGTGAATAAGGCTCCTCTTCTGTCCACAAGCAGTTTGTGTTTCAGAAGAAGTCAAGTTCATACTTTTTTTCTTTAAAGATTCACTATTTACACGATAAATAAGTTCTATTGGATTTTGTCCTTTGATTAGTCTTATAGAATTTCTTGACATCATCTTTAAACACCACAAACCCATTTCTTATGCTCCAATCCAAAACAACCAAACAACAAAAAGAAACCAAAAAAATAATAATAATTCCCTATTTTTTTTTCTCTTATCTTGAGGGTACACCCACTTTCATGGGATATTTTGGCCCCTTTGCAGTTTTATCTGTTAATCAGTTGCTCTGTGGGAGGACCGAGCACAGTTTCCCCAACTCCCGAGGGTATGACCACTGACACGTAGAAAACGTCTCCGGTGCACTGCTTGAGATTAAGACGGAGATGATATTTGAAAGGCCACCACAGCCATTTTTGAAGTCCTCATCAGCTCCATAAGTCACTAAATAGCAGTGCTTGACCCGGTGGCCAAAGGGTTACCGAGTGCAATAAAAGTCCCGCACTGCAGACACGCTTCTCTGGAACAAAAAAGGGAGATGTCAGGCATTATTCCCAGTGCAGCCCGTGGGTTCATATGCAGGTGAAAGAGAAGTCAACGTGCTGGTTCGACATGCCCCCACTTGGCACTGTTTTTTTTCTGTGGCGGAGCACATGGCCAGAGCTTCACCATGGAGCAAGATGGTGCTCTCCAAGTCGTCCAGTGTGATGAAAGTCAAACATTGACTCAACATTGTTTCAAATAACTGTTTGGGGCAGTGAGAGTGGTTCGACCTTCAGTAAAGTGGACCTCTTTTTAAGAATATTTACAATACTTTGCATTCAGATGTATTTATTTTACCACATAAATTCCCCATGATCACCTTTTTAAAGCATAGTGAATCATTCAGCTGGGATATAATCATATACAAAAACCTGCCATTCTGCTGTGAAAAGGGACTCGCTATGTTTAAGAACTTTATGGAACGTACCATAATACCTCCTCTAAAATATATAATGGATAACGGTTGATCTGATTGAAAATGGTTGTAATTGTGTGTTTGCAAAGGCTTGTGTAGTAGACCAACTGGCATTTGATGAATGCCCTCAGCTACAGCAGCGTATGTGCATTAAAAGAAAAAAATACTACTCTTTGGTTTGACATGCACATTAATGGAATTTAGCAAGAGATCCCACAGGAAATGAAAGATAATAAAACAAAGAGAAATCTGATGTCATGATTTCTCTTAAGAAAATGACTCATATTTATGAAATGATGATACAGATTTGCTTTTTTAATGACTGCAGACTATATCACAGTATGAAGCACCCTGCTATGTCCAGCCCCATTTCTTAATCCTATGTTACTTCTCCAACTTTTTGTGATAGTGATCTTGTTTATTGCACTTTCCCTTTTACTCCTGACTCAGTGTAAATGGACTGCTGTTACGCTGTAAGCAGGGGCCTCATGATACAGCAAAGACCAGATTTAGAAACAAGGTAATACTTTTTGTCATATGGATTACGTCCCATTATTCAGTAGTATGGATTTTTTTTGTTTATTTGTTTTTTTTTTTTTGTTTGTGTGTGTTTTTGTTTTTTTTTTTGTCTATGAGGTGCTTTTAGTAAAAAAAAAACAAAAAAACAAAGTGATCTGTAAGGATGTCTCCCCTTTTACTGTAACTGGTGAATCTGTGTGTTGCAGATACGGAACCCCTCCAAGCAGGATTAGAAAATTTTATCCTCTTGTTCACACGCTCATTATCTGAAAACAGGGCCCCACTGAATAACCAGCTCACCTGCCCCTTAATTTTAAAGTCGAAGGCCCATGCCCCACCTCAAACAAGCAAGCTGGGCCCGCTAGCGTCCAAATTTGAGTGTGCCGGTACGTTCAGTGGTAGGATAAGGAATGCTGCTGGGACCTTCAGACGGTCTGAGAGGTGGTGGAGGAGAGCGAGGCCCAGGCACAGGGGCACCTATGCTGGCAGCTGAGGGCACGGCAGGCAGCGCCACTGTCTGTATGGTGCCCCTGTCACACGGCCCCAGGTCCTCTAGCCCTTCCAGGCCCTGTGGGGGTCCCTCGTAGCCCATGTTGAGCCGAAGGGGCTGATGAGCCTGGCAGTAGTCTACAATGGGCTGTTCATACCGGTAGAAGGTCAGCGCACCCAACTGGTGGGGGACCTGTTTAGAATGACAGCGAGAGTAGAAGAAAAACAAAAATAGGAGGAAAATGTGATGGAGATGAAAAGGGAAATGGGGTAAATGATAATAATGATCAGGAGTGCACAAAAGTGAAAAAAAAAAAAAGAAAGGAGAAGAGGGAACAAAAGAGAATAGAGAGAGAACAAACATTAGTCATACAAATTCTCAGTAAACAGTATCCTTCATATTTACTAAAAACTGATTGTAAAGAGATTATATATGTCATCACACGCACCAAACTTGATGTTTGCTTCTACAAGAAATGATAATCAATAACATGTAGTAAACAATGCCCTCTTGCAGTGTGTAAAACCTAAAAATATGTGTTTGATATCTGCAATAATTATACACCAGAATTAAAGTCAGGTAAAAACTGAAGTCAATAGTGAAATCAAGGAATGCATATTTATTGCTGAGAAAAGATGCATTCTTGAAATCAGATTGACGTCTATCTATCTATCTATCTATCTATCTATCTATCTATCTATCTATCTATCTATCTATCTATCTATCTATCTATCGTATAGAAATAGATATATATGTATGTAGTTTGTTGGCACTAAATGGATGCATTCAGTCGTTCATTACAATTTTTGTCTCCTTTTCACCAAATGTAAATAAGGTTAGGTAGATTTATTCTATTTAGGTGCTGCCAAAATGTATTTGAAACATTTAATTGCAAAATGTCTTACTAAAACACAATTCCCTTTAGTAATCAAGAAATCCAATAAAACTCTTAAGTTTTTATTGGGCAGTCCCACTTGCTATTGTAATAATTTGTTATCTTGGCAGGTCAGCCTTTTAAGATAAACAATGATTAATTACGCGATAATAATAAAATAAATTGAAAACAAATATAACAAGTACAACTGCAGTAACAACAGCCACAGCTGTTTACTTTTCAAATATATATAAGCTACTTTCAAATTGTTCCCTTTTTTTCAATGCAGTTAATTTGTTACACAACATTTCATTGTGCCTGTTTGACTTCAAGCCCACAGCACAGTTTGCTTGGCAGCTCAGCGTTGGCCTGCTGCAATCATCCTCATGGTGACCACCTGAGCCTCCAGCTTCCCAAAACCCATTTGCTGCAGAGGCCCCAACAAACTGTGTGCTGCGAAGCATCTGCAACAACTGCTTTTTTTTCCAGATGTGTGAAGCATTTCATGTAGCCTGAGTACGCTTTACTGCCCATGCCTTGTACCGCAAAGCTCATTGTGACTGTCAGAAGAATTAGAAGATGTATGGGTGACACACAAATCCATTGTATATGACACAAAGCAGTGTTTGTACTCAACCTTTGGTACAAGAGCTTGAGCAAACAGGCCTCTCTCCAGTGCCATGTCACATACTGTGTCTGTTGTGTCACAGCCAGGAGCACTCGTCACATCTGGCTATGTGTCTGGTCTTGTGTTCCCTCCCCCCAAACTTTAAAGCAGCGCCAAACAAACACATGAGACTCTCATGACACCCTGTCTCCCTGACTTTAAATCACACACTTATTTGCCTTAAAAAAGGGGGCCAATTAAGAGATTTCTAACAGGCCGTGAAAACAGCAGGGGAAGATGGCAGCTGACCTGGATTAAACACCACAGCCTGGCAGAGCGACAGATCATCAGATCAGTACACACGGGCGACAAGAAACACACAACAACAGCGGGAGCTATGACACCAACGCGGAAGACATGAATAATACAACCCCTGACTCTTGAGGAGGCGTTGGAAGCAGAGCAAGTGTCACAACAGCACCATCCTTCATGCATATCTTTGACGTTTTACATTTAACCCTTAACCAATGATCTTAAGTGCTTGACACAAATCCAATACTAATTTTTTTTTAAAAGTCAGTTCATCCAGTTCTCAAAAAGATATATTTTTCATTTACTAGATACCTTTCTCTGTCTT
>JAPZDY010000011.1:5314024-5338916 GCA_029783645.1 Ctenochaetus hawaiiensis
AATTTTTTTTTAAAAGTCAGTTCATCCAGTTCTCAAAAAGATATATTTTTCATTTACTAGATACCTTTCTCTGTCTTCTGTTGTGTTTTTTTAATTTCATTTTATATAAGGTGAACTAAATTCAAATGCATCACAAAAGCATGGAAAAAACAATTCAACCAACAAATTTTACCATGTTTTAGTTATTCAGCATTTTGAATCAAATATTGTGTTTTCCTAACTTGGTGAACTGACTGTTTATTTGTAGGTGAAAGGGAAGATTGACGAACAAACAGACCAGGGACACCTGGCCCTCCTGAGCATTTTTGACCAAAAATAAGTTGTTTCAAATCCAAAAAAGCTGATTCCCAGCCAGAACCAAAAAAGTAGATCATCCTTGAGCTAAAGTGGGAACCAAGGAGTGTTTTTATGAATTTCTACAGGTCGCAGTTCATACCATATCCTCTGTTGACGATGACGCTTGATTTACATTAGCTCTGTTCAAAAATGTGAGCTGGTTCGCTAGATAGAACCAAGGTTCTAAGAACCCTTAATGTAACCTATTCAGGCACTTTAAAAAACTTTAAATTATGTCCCAAAAGAAGCAAAGTAGGGGAAGACAAGACAACAAAGTGGACTAATTTATTTATTTATTTATTTTGAAACTGAGAGATTCTTTAGTAGGAACAACCCAAAAAACTTGTCCCCTACGTCCTTGTATATTTATTAAACTTATCAGTTAAAGTCACTCTGATTGGATGAATCATATTTTAGAGAACTTTTAGAGAATTTGGGACAGGATCTTTGAGAGAGGACCATTTGTGTCAATGAAATGCAAATATATGCTGTTTTGGAAAGGGGGAATAAAGTGTGTGTGGGGTGTGTGTGTGTGTCCATGTATGTGAGCACAGATTTCAAAGTCAAATGGAAACAGTTTATGCTAACACGGCTTGGCAGTTCAGGAATTATTCTGAACCACAGGGCTAATATAAAACCACTCTCAAAGCATTGACACCAGTTCTGTTTGAGATAAAAAAAAGTCTTATTTGTTGCCTTGGGCTTTACTGTAACACACTTCCATGGTTTTGTGCATTATTTAGCTGTTTTTACAAAGTTCTAGTCACGTTTTCATATAAAGCAGCTGTTTCTCTGGTCTAGTGTTACTATAGGTAGCATGATTTTTGAAAAATTACCTTTCAGTCCTCCATGCCAGCCTTTTTTCAGCTCCATTTACACACCTTTGGAACTACCACCTTCCTTCTTTCTATACCTCCTTCCTCTTCAAATGGACTCCATTAAGCCTGGCTGACTCATTACATTATGGGCACTCAGTGGATTACTCCCCTCATTCCCCTCTCAGTTTAAACCCCTCACCAACCCCTGATGCCGCGGCAGCCACTGCTGCCACCACAAGCCCCCCCCCCACACACACACACATCTCCCGTCACACACAAACTCCAGTCCACCTCAACTCTGCTCACAGCTCCCTGCCCAGGTCCAATGATTTAATTAACCGAGATTAAGTCCTAACTGTTTCAGTGGATTCTGTCAGATTGTCAGGGCATAAATCTGGCCTCGTGCAGAGTTGTGTCTGGTATTCATGCTCCGTTGCATTCCTGTGAAGGTATTTGATAGAAAAAGAGAGAAAGGACTGAAAAAATAAAACAAAGAATGTGCTACAGACAAAGCAGATAAGATTGTTTATACCAGACTGACATTATGGATTTAATTTATAGAATTTGCTACAGCAGTCCTCTAAAAAAGAGCATGCAATGCAGAAGGATGAATAAATATCTGAATGCTTGACTTGGCTCGTCGGACAAAGTCATTGACCCACAGCGCTTTTTACGTCAGTTTCTATGAACAAAAGGTGCTATTGATATTCACTGGCCATCCATGTAGTTGTGAATGCAGCTAGCTCATTTGGAATGCTTAAAGCGTCTCTTTTTGCCTCTCGGCATTAGGAAATTATTAATTCCTCACACTGAATAGTCTGTTGACAGCGGAGACAGCCAAATATGTAAATGGATAACATCTGGTCAGACGAACAAAAATACTAAATACACACTTTAATTTATGTCCCAAATGTTCAAAAAAGATACGTTGTTTGGTGGAAATGAATCATGTTAAGCTGAGTCTTATCTTACAGACCAGATACTGTGGAGAAGTGCAGACATCATAGGGCCAATTCTTCTTTGAGTTTATGATCTCCCCATTACTAATCAAATAAAAATACTTAAATACCAATCCTGGTTCTTTTGATCCTTTACATGCCAAAATCCTCTTCCTGCCTGCAAGTTTAGTGTTTTCAACATAGCTCCCCTCACATCTAAATATGTGCAATTGCTTATCTATCAATCATCGTCTCATTCATGTACTGATAAGCCCCTTTAAATGCAATGTGAGATCCTCAGGCAGGAACCTCCTGGCAGCATCAAGGTCTAGTCTTGAGATGCTCCTTCACATCAGTGATAAAGATACAAAGAAGCGGGCTGTCTCACTCATTTAATCTGTAGCTTTCCGGCTTGTTTAGTACTGAGTACATAATTTACATATTCAGCCCTGGATGGCTGCGCAATGCAGTTGCCACTATGTGGAATAAAGTAGGTACGACATTGTATTTATTGGTGCTTGACAAATAGGCTAAATTCAAGATTCAAGATTCATGATTATTTAATGGTCATTCTGCAACACAGGTTTGTAGAATATAATGTAGTCATGGTTCCCTTATGCTACTACTAAATCATATAAATATGTTTATGTATAAATAATAAATAAGTTCATGAAAATAAAAATTACCCCTTACGTTTCACTGCTAAGGTAAGAAATCTCCCAGCTTGAGGATAAGTCTGGTGACACCGCAGCAGATACTTCTGTATCTCTTTCCAGATAGCAGCGGGGTGAACAAGCTATGGCTGTGGGGTGAATCCTGTCCTTTAATATCCTCAGGGCTCTGCACAGGCACCTCACCGATATCACTGATGCTCAGTTAATGGATACCAATGATGTTCAGGGCAGTTTTAATCACCCACTGAAGAGCCTGTCTGTCCTGGACTGTGCACATCCCATGCCAGTTTGTGATGTTTCTAGTCAATATTCTTTCTAATGCTCCTTTGTAAGAGTTTACAAGGACTTGGCACAGGAATTAGGCTTTGACAAGATTTCTTAAGAGAGAAAGAAAGGAAAAAGAGCAGTAGTTATCATGTTTTTTGGGGTGAATAACTGCTGTTTACACCATCTTTAATTTGCAAAAACTGCAGCATTACTCAGACAGTCCCAGGCCCCGACACAGTTGGAGATTTGCTTACCTCAAGGTGAACCATAAGGGTGAAAAGGGTAGCATAGAGTCATGTAACTATGTGCCAGGTCACAGGTTAGCATTTAAAATGCAAAGCAACGATCCCAGCCTTTATGAATTTTGTATTTCAGTTTTAGAAAGCAGAGGTTACTTGCAATTATCTTCCCTCTGAGAAAAAGACATGTAAGAACCAAGCAGGAGAAAAGGACTTGGATGCATGAAACATTGTTCATTCTCCCCAGATGCATTGAGGTCAAACCACTGAAAGCTATCATTGCAAAGGTGCATTAAAGGGTCACCAGCAAACAAGGTTAGAGTTAAAACTGACTGAAATCAAAATCTGAACAAGGGGCAATGCTCAACATAGCACTACCTCCACTGTTTGGCATCACCATCTGACAACAGTGAGTCATACACAAAGAGATGCTGATCACGTATCGTGTGCATGAAAGCATTAGTTGGTGCATGAGCACCCTGTATTGTTATATTGTTATATTGTTATCATTATTGTATACTACAGCTTCTAACTGTCAAAATACATTTGCATAAAGAAAGGAAAAACTCTCTTAACTCCCCAAGCTGCAGAGCTAAAGGTTTTTTTTTCCTTCTTTGGATCTCTGCCACAGGTACCTGCATGTGCTTCAGCTGACAATGACTGGCATCCTGCCTCTTCCTGGATTTTATCTCTGTATGCCTGAACGCTCTAGGGTGACAAAAGCATTGAAACAACCTGCCCAAGGACATTAAGCCAATCAGGTCAGAGCCATCTTTTAAATCTTCTTTTAAACGGTCTTTTATCTGAGGTACTTTTTATTTTGTGGCTCTAATTTTTTAAATTTTTTATAGAACATTTTTTTTATATTTTATTAGAAGGGAAATTTTGAAGTACTTTTCAAAGAAAGAAAAATTGTAACTATAGTAACATCAGCATAATCTTTTTTCTGTTTCGCAACACCTTTGTATGCACCACTTTACACAAGCACTCAGTCTGCCTGGTGACTAGCCATTGCAAAAACTCTAAATCGGTGGATACTTGGTATTTCCTCCTCACTACCTCACAACATCTTTAATCTGTTCGAGGAGTCCCTTAAAAAGAGATCCCATGAATTCTTTTTTACAGTATTCAAGTGCTGCTGGGAAGCTATGTTTCTTTTTTTTATTCACGCTTTTATGAGCAGCTAAGGAGGCAGTAACTGTGCCACAGGCAGACAATGCTAATGCCTCCCTGAGCTTTAGGAGCATCACGGTTCAAAAGTCTGCCACTCTCCCAGCCAAGCATTTTGATCCTCTCAAGTCACCATAATTTGGCACACAAAGCATAGCAACACGAAGAGGAGGCGCAACGGACTCTGTCTAAAATTTTACTCAGGCTGGTTGTATTTTCATCACTGTTCTGTTTTTATGTCAGCCAAACCATTAACTCTGCTGGAAATTATTAATCATTGTATAATTTTTGAGTAGGTAGCTCTATAACACAGCTTCCCCAAATTTTTATGGTCCTTCTCCATAAAACATCGTCATACTGGTTTCACTGACTGCTTTTATTTTTTGAACAGTGTTTTCACCGTGTGTATGTTTGTCTTTATTGTATTATTAACCTCAAAAATACTGATGGGCTCACTGTACATTTTTTTAACTAAAAACTGAGTCACTGGAAACTATTGTTTGAATTGTACTATTTTCTTTGTCCAACTCTTATCCCTCTAGTGCGTTTTGTAGAAGTTTAAAGATTTGTTACCATAATTCAGTTTAACACGTCTATATTTAAAGTGGGCTGTGATACATATTTGATGTAAAGTTGCAACATTTATGCTGTTGAAACTCTTTCAGTATGACCACTTCCCACTGTTCTGTGTCATTATACCAAGTAGTTACTTCTACTGAGAATATATTGCAGCTTGAAGAGAGCTATGGGTTCAGTATTTTTCATACTTTTCTCTCCACCACATCAGTTCTTTGATGTTGTCATCTCATCATCATTTTAGTTGCATATTTTGCTTATAATATAATTAATTTAATAATCACAATCGGTAAAACATTTCCTGTATGATGACAATTAATAAAATGTGCAATGAGCATGAATGCAATCAGGTAGAGAAGCTGGGATGGTACAGGTAAAGATGGTCAAAGAGGTGATAGTAGTATTTGTATACCTGTGGTAATAGTAGTTGAGGCGATCATAGTATTAGTATGTCTTGCGGTGTGCCATATGGCCAATTACACCATGGGCAGCGGTCAGCTGGAGGGTAGTGGAAGCACTACAAGGAACAGCTGAAGACCTCATAAGTGCAAGACCAGACCTGAGGGCTTGGAGGATGTTCCCCCTGATCCTAACACCTAGAGGCAGCTGTGCAGTAATAGAACCCACGTGATGGAGGAAGAATGGACAGCCAGTAGGCAGCAAAAGAAAATCAGGTGGAATGCACCCATAATTACACACATAATTACAAACCCACATATACATGCCAACCTGTGGACTTGTGGGTTAGGGTTGGACTTTTCAGTCATCAAAGAAGTCAATGATAAAGACAGAAGCAGACATTATTTTTGGATTTTAATGACAACTATAAGCAAGTAAACAGGCAAGTGGAAGAAGTTAGAAATCATAGTGGTGATGGTGTCAGTGGTAAAAGTGATTGTAATAGTACTGGTACTGGTGGTCCTGGCTATGGTAATGGCAGCAAGGGTGGTGATCTTGGTAATAGTAGTTTTTATAGTAGTATTTATGATGGTGGGAAAAAAAATGTAGTAGTACAGGTAGTGATGATCACAGCAGAAGTGGTAGTGATTGCTAAAGAAGGTTAATTATTTGGCATTTAGAAAAAAAAATGACAATAAGCCGATTTGCTACACACAAAGTCAGCTGAAACATTGAGACACATTCAATAAAAAAACTATGAAATGAAATTGTGGAATGTGAAAAGGGATTCAAGGATACAGCACTGTTCTGTGCCTGTGTCAGCAGGCTGCAGCAGGTGAATGAACAGTCTAAATAACCACAGCTTACAAAATCAGAATGCCAATGTGCTATAACCTCATATGCAAGATTTGCAAGACATAGTTATTGATCCAGAGGTGGGTTATGAGGTCATGTTACAGTTGCTATTTATATATATATATATAAGCACATATAAATCAAAAGCAAAATATAGATAAGAGAAAGGACTATGCAAGATATTTGTACATTAAACTAAAATTTATAACACTAGATTAAATAATAAAGAAATCATATCATAGATAGTTTATGTGTGTAACTATGTAAATGTGTGAAACCATAAACCCACAATCCAACTTGAAAAACTCGCTATTAATTGAAACAAGTAAATAATCACATGCCCTCTGCAGACTGTGACTCTGCGTTTGCATGTGGTTGTCTGCACGTGGGTCCGTGCGTGACTGTGCATTCCCATGTGGGTGAGAGTTGTCTTTCAAATGTATGCTGCTCCAGCATGCGGGGGAAGTCAGCACAGATGTTGCTTGGCGGGCATCGCTGACACGGAGCCCACCAGTCAGGTTTTCAGCAGAGCAGTGTGCATAGACGTGTCTGAGAGGGTGTGAAGCTAAACACCATCAGTTTGTTTCCAGACAGCACATCCCGAGAGGAAGACTTCCCAGCTGCATGGGTAAGTGTGTGTATTAGACTTGTGTGTGTATAGTAGTGCACATCTGTGTGTGTGTTAACATCTGTGGTAATTAACATGATCGAAGGCTGCATGTAAGAATGTTGGCACTGGGAGATCAGTATTGCCTCACAACAACATCCTCTTGAAGACAAAGAGGAAGAAAATAGCTCAGAATTCACTGCACTCTGTATTAAATAACTAACACCTTCTTTTTAAGAGGCCATATTTTTCCTTAAAAAATTCCATGTAATCATTTTTTTCCAATATACCCTCATAATTAGTCAAATTACATAAGCTAAAAATGTTCTTACTTCTTTTTTTCCTTTTTCTTTCTTTTTTTTTTTTTTTTACTGTGTCTTTAAGACTGACTCCTATTGACTGGGATTAAAGAGGCCTCCAAGGACTGAACTAGTGGTAGAGTCATAAAGGGTTAGTTAACTTCAGAGGCAGAATGTACAACCTTGACATTCCCTGGTAGTGCTGTGAGTGAAAATGAGCCCACATGTCCACATTTTAAACTAATTGATTCTCTAAACAAGCCGTTAGCCTCCCACTAATTCTGTAATGACTGGAGGTCCCTTTATGTGCAGTGACTCTTGATTACAGGTCTCTAGCACAGCACACACACACACACTCACACATATACAGGCACACAACCACACATATATAGATACAAATACATACAGGAGTCCATTTTGCAAAGCTGGTTTAAAGCAAGGAGAAGTAACAGAACACTGGGGGAAAGACAGAGAAGGAGAGAGCAGGACCGAGGCCCCCTTCACGCACCAATGAGTGCCCACCGTCGGCTCATCACAACCACCTCCCACTCTATGGTACGTACAGTAAAGGAGCTTCTGCAGACCACAGCAAATGGGCCGTGAAATGTTACTCAATGCTCAACACGTTCCCTGGCCCGGTTTGCTTTCACACAGACACACATATCCAGCATAACACGCAATTACCACAACTAATGAAGGCGGGGGCTGAGAATCTGTGGAAAAAACGGAAATGAGACAGAAAGCTTGCCGAGGACAGTATGTGCTCACTGTTGTTATGGTTAGTTTGTGTGTCTCACATTGTCTGCCTTCTGTCAGTACAGATTAGGAATGCAGCTCATGATTATTATTGTCGATTATCTTATCGATCATTTTTTATTTCTGTAAAATATCATGAAACTGTAAATTTGTGACAGTCTAGGGTGATGCCTTAATTGGCTTGTTTTTCAAACCCACATTTCAAAACCCCAGTAATCCAGTTCACATTGATATATATATATATATATATATATATATATATATAACATGAAAACAGTGGTGAATTCTCACATTTCAGAAGTAGGAATTGGGAAATGTTTCAAATTAATTAATTCTGAACGTAGATTCACTTTTTGTCAACCAACAAATCGACCAAATGTATGCCAAATTAATCACTTCATTGCCCTGGGTTTTACCTCTCAGGCAATGTACTTGCTGCCTTGGGTGTTGATACCTGCAGACATACTTCGGGTTAAATAGTACTAATCATCTTAAAATGTTTTAGGACAAAAAAAAAAAAAAAGAAGAAAAAAAGGAAAAAAAACCTTCTCTTTTTAGCCAGTGGAAATTCTACTAAAGCAATCAGTTAAAATTCAGCAGACTTCTCTCCTTTGTGCTAAAGACCTTGACCCTAGCAAAACCATATATTAACATCTTTAGTAGTACAAGATATACTAATATGATGACTATGAACATCTTTTTATTTTATTTTTTTTTCCATTATTATTATTTTTTGGAACAGGCAAAAATATCTGTCAGAATGACCTACTACCTGTTTAATGAATGGGTAAGTTAATTATTTTTAGGATAATTTTTTATGTGATTATTCTTTGTATGCTTTAATTAATTTCCATAATTTTAATGATCATTTCCATCATTCAGTTTACATGTTACATTTTTATGCTTTTTTTCTTCAATAAAATATAAACACATAACTTTCAAGTGATTCTAAATCCTGGTTGTATAGCATAACCTAATCCTATAGCAGGGACCCTAAGTAGTCCAAGCCATGTATGTCCTTTTAATTTTTAACATCTGTTGTCTTTATACATGCAAATGATCATCTTCAAGGCACTCTGATGTTATTTTAATGGTTTAACAAAGCAAGCTTACATTGCCTCCAGCTCCACTTATACACTAAATCACCTGCAACCATAGCAGAGTACCCAAATGCACACTAGGCAAGATGACGGGGTTGTGTCAAAGGAGAACGATTTGTAGTTTCATTTCTGCTACTTATATTGAATTCAAAGCTCCCAAATCTCTTTGCGGGCGATGTCTCGCATTATGTGCCGCTTCCAGTTGTGGCAGCACTGGCAGTGTGTCTGAGTAATGAGCATGACCCAACATAAACGCTGTGTGGCCAACTTGGCTCTACACTGGGAGCGTCAGTTGCACTTTAATCAGGGATATTGGGGAGGAGTATGCCTGGGAAGGCAGGCCGAGGCTTTTAAAGACCCCACTAATAAGACATGTCAAAGAGAGCTGGGCAGAAGCCAGAACTGATATGCAGACCTTCCCCCTATCTGCCTCCCATCATGATTCACCATGCACCAACTCAACAGCACTTGGACACAGATGGCTTTTTAACAAAAGCAAGATATTTACTGATGCAAACAAACAACCCAATGTGTATCAGCAGCATGTGGCCTTCGTGGTTAATCATTTTCTCCATCTCTCCATTGGCCTTCCTTAAATTTATTTGCCCTTGTCTAAATGTTGTAATAGAATGTTGTTGCTTTTTTCCCTTAAAACTTCTAGTTCATCAGAGTTTCAGCTCTTCAAATCAACATGTTCTGTTTCCTAATAAAATAAAGATGGAAAAATACCAGTCTGTTTCAATTATTACTTGACAAAATGCTACAGCTCACTTGCTCCTGGGTCTCTGAATGATTGCACGGTGTTATACATCTAGTTGTTCTGCTATACAGCGTAAGTATACAGTACTACATAATACACAGAGCAAACTAAAGTTAGTTTAACAAATGATTGTTCATGACATAGTGAGAGTTGAGGCACATTATACTTGTAAAAGGATCGCTAGGCTCCTGATTAGACCATTAGATACAGAAGCTTCTATACACTGAGGAAATGGATTGAATTTATCTGTAATGATACCTTATAATGCTGCTAGAGACCTTTATATGCAGAGGGTTTATTTCTGCCAAAACTTCCAGACTCTTTCAATAATGGTTTCTTGTCAGTTATCTCTTGGAGAGGAATCTTTAGAGCTTGCATTAGTTTAAAGGAAAACAGTGAAAATGCAACATAACTGGTAAAAACTTACATTTGTTGTGTTTTTACCCATTTCTTTTTCTCAACTATGTGCACACACAGGCATGATAATTCTACCAAGACAGAATCACAGCCACTAATTTAAATTAAAGCGATAACAACAACTTATTTGGCAGTAATTATGATAGATCGTGGAGTGTTGAATTAACGAGGAGGCGTATGTTTCCATCTGAAAAGGTAATTAGCCACAGGGCCTTAGCGTTCGCGGGAAAATCCAGGTCGTTACAGGCAGTCCCTGAGGGTGCAGTTTTGCATACACTCATGGCAGAGCAAAATCCCTCAAGAGAGAAGCTATTCACTGAGAAACCTTGACCACACAGCTCCTTTGAGGCTAGAACATCTCCTGCCTGAATTTCAAAAAGAAGCAATGTAAATGGAACTAAGCTTGACTGCTCTGAGAAATGTAGTCAATCGGAATTCAGAGAATTCAGAGCAAATAACCTCTTTGATCATCACACAATTGTTTTTCAGGAAGTGTAGTTTTGAATCTGTTTTACTTTGCCTATTTACTTTGATAAAAAATGTAATGCCTCAAATAAGACCATACATTCACCTTTTCTATTCCTCTTTCTCTCTGTCAAGTATGATTTATCAACTGCTTTGCAACAGTATTGCAGCACCTAAATAACAATATAATAATATACAGCCACTGTCTTTTTTTGCATCCCTTCAATCATTAGTCAGTGGTTGTCTTTGCATCTTACAATTTTACATCTTGTCATCCCCTTGTGTTTTGGATCTCCAGTTTTAGCCACAGTTACTGTGTAGTGTTATTATCTTGTAATTTGTGGTTGTATGTTGCAATTCTCAACCTGAATTTTTTCTGTCTCTCTACACTCAGTTTAATTCCACAATTGCCACTTCTGCACACTATGCATGTTACACATGCTGCATGTTTATCCAAAAGGATTTCTTTTCAGTTTCTTTTTGTTTTCTTTTACTGGACTCTTATCCGAATCAAGGGTCTAAGGATAAATGGTGTCAGATACTCAAGATTATAAGGTCCTCAGAGACAAACTTAGCCAACAGACTGAGGCAGTTTTACAAAGAGATTTTAGAGTGTGTTTTTTTTTGTTGTTGTTGGTTTTGTTTTTTTAGGTGTGGGTTTGTCTTAATTGGACTCTTGGATTAGTCCAGAGGCCCTTTAAGACACATTGTGAATTAAGCTACAGTCTCCACTGGGTTTCGTGCAGCCAGAAGTTTACACTGGATGATCACTTTGCTAAATGCAGCAAAAAGCCATGCAGCAGAGCCATTGGAAACAGAGGAAGTAATGTGTTTCTGAGTATTATGGTGCGTTGTCATGTTGGGTCTGAGGGGCCTTTGTTGCAAGTTAGAAAAGTTCCAGGACTGCAGCAAATATTAGCACATTTTCGTTTTCTGCCCTGAGAAACTTTCCTTAATCTGACTGAGAAGTTTCGCAGAAGGACTGAGCCCTGCCACATTAAGAAGCCTCAGCACCTTAGCTCTGCCACAGTTCTGCATATGCCAGTTGAAGTTTTACTGTACTATTGTATTGTGTTACTCTGCTGAATTTTCACAGTAAAATGTTCCTATAACCATTCCATTCTACTCGAGTGCAATCATTTTCTGCAAGAGTGAACAGGACTGTCTGACTTATATTGTAATTTTGTCTGAACTCTTTTCATATGTTTTTGTTTGGATTGAAAATGTCTTCATAAACGCATAATTAGAAAAGTGGTGAAAAGTGCTACAGTGCAGCAGATGAATTTAAGTATCTCTTCAAAGTCTGAATATTAATTTGATCTAAGTCACAGCTGTGGTCAATTTCTGAGCTTATATATAAGCCATATAACAGATTTGTTAAATGAAGGAGCACCAGACTTTTGGATAAGAAGTCTTACTGCTGTTTCAATGTGACGTCATGTCAGTCTACCAAATTCCTACTTGTAATGCGCACCCAAAACAGAGCAAAACATGTTGCTGTAAACAGAGACAAGCAAACACTGAATGGCAGGACTGATGGCACCATGGTAAACCTTGCAAGATTTCTGTTTAGCAAATGGTAATTAAAACCGCCCGAATCCTCAAATCCCTGATAAATATTTCATCAGGTGGCTCTTGGTGATTGCTATTGTAATGGAGCAACAATATTCAAATTGCCTTTAGTGCAATTATTGCAGCACGGCTATCAGCACCCCCAGCCCCCCACCCCCAACAATCCGCCCACCCTCTTTTCCCTAACGCTCGCACACACAAACACACACTTAAACACACAGATGGCACTATCCATGAAGAGAAATCTGAATCCACAAATGCCTACTGTACAGAAACATTCACAAACACACACATTGAGTAATGGTGCTTTTCACAAATGCACATACACATTCACATGCACTACTGGCCTCTGGTAGAAAAGCAAATAATGGCACTTATGCAATGTATTTCTAGCATTGTTTTAGGGATGTAAACATTTGAAAAAAATGTTCATAGGTAAAATAGAGCAGCAAATAATGTGACATTGTTAAGATAAGTTCTACATGATCAAATAGACAATATTTGTACAAGATCATGTTTCTACAGAATAGAATCTAGATTTCTATGCCTGAATAATAAAAACTACATAATATAAGCAAAGTATCAATGGAGAAAAAAAAAGCTACGCTTTTCAGCAAATAAAAGATCTACCATCTAAATCTCAGTGTGAGTGATCACCCTCTTAGAGCCACATCACTTTTTAATATTACAGTTGCGCTCTCGGTTCCAAACCATAAAATGACTCTTGTACCACCTGAGGACTTTTAGGCAGAAGCACTGCAGGATATCAGAGCACTTCTGTTAACATATGAGGTTACACAACCAGAATAGGGTGGTCCAGGGGGGATCTAAACCTGACAGAATATTTTTTAAGCTACAAAATACCCCAGTCTGGTGCACTTTGACCAGCAGTCTGTCCAAGCCTACAGCAATATGTTGCTATGCACTGTCAGGTTCCCTGTCACTGGCTCTTGCCTCCCTCCTATGCTTCTGAATTTACCAATTTCTCTCTTACCTTCACTTGTACCTGCCTGTTCCAACCCAACCCCCAATCTTACACAGTTCAAGCTGTACAAATGAGATGCTGTAAAATCTCTGAATATATTCAAAGTATGTGATCATCAAGTCCCCTTCATTTGTCTATTTATTATTCTGTTACTTCCTTATTCACTTTGATTTGTCTGATAGAAATAGAGATTATTTCATCCTTAACTTACTATTTTAGAGGATGTTTCTCATGTAGTCTTTTAATTTCTAAAACTAAATGAATAAACTAAAAAAAAATAATGCAAAGGTAGAAATACTTGTTGATAGAACATCCTTTGCAGTCCTGCAAATGCAAAACCAAACACACTGCAGCTGCTTTTTTGTAGCTAAGTAATTGGTGGGTTGAAATCTATAGTTTTAAATGCATTTTATTTATTTTTTTATTAAGGTTTCAGGTTATTTTCCACCTGAATTAGCTTATGAGGTTAAGGCCCCCCCTAAACCAAAAAAAAAAAAAGACAAACAAATAAAGAATAAAAAGAGCAAACACTTTTCTAAACCGGTAAGTTACTCAAAGTTTAAGTTTTCAGTACTGTAGATGTTTCATCTGGGATAAAAAAAAAATGTTGTCATGTTTTAATTTTCTCAGCTCATAGAAATGTCAGAACAAACTTGACAAGCCTTTCCTCTAGTGACTGGCTGACTAATGAGCTGGCAGAATGCAGACAACAACAGACATGTTGTTAAAAAAATGTTAGATGTAATAGTGACTCAAGTACACTTTACTAGATGTCTTGTCATGTACATAACACTTCTATATAAAGCTATAAGACTTGGTGTACAGCTCACGTTTTCTACTTATTTCCACTGGCAGTGGCCTGGCTGATTGAGGCAGCTACATGTGCTGTGGTAATTGCACTCCAGCAGCTGTCAGTCCCAAACGGTCCTGTCCCTGGGCCCCTGGCTTCGTTATCCTGTCCTAAACTCCGCCCCACTATCGCCACCATATTCACCATGACAAAAATGATCATGACCAGGTCTACGTGTAGTCCACTCTCCTTATCTGTTGCAGGGCAGCTAGGCAGCGACTAGGTTGCCTTCTGGCTGTCAACCAGTGAAATTCTCCAGTGTGCACCAGGCATCAGGCTTTACACTTTCCTATGGTTCAACTCAAAATTACATTATAATGATTGACAGAACCCCCCAAGTAAACACACAAACAAACCAAGCTTGCACAGGCATGCTCAATTTGTATCTGGCATGTACTTGAGCTGAATTTAAAGCTGACAGATATAAACCAACTGGTCTGCTCTGCCCTGACAACTAATTCATACATCCCCCACATTTCGTGCAGTGCAGATCCGTGGGAACAGCACTCATAATGGACCACGGATGGTGATGGTGACAGAAATTTGGAACTGAGTAATAAAGACCTTAGGGATCCCTCTTGTCCTTGGTAGAGTCAGCTATCTTTCCGCAGTGACATCACAGACTAATTCTTATGTTTATGGGTGTTAGAGAGATGCAGAAATTCTTTGATACAGCCAGAGATGTCTTTTGGCATGATCATGCTGCACTAAAATACTAATACCTAGCTTCATTCTCATTTCAGAGACTACCAGACTTTTAGTTTGGATGTATTTGCCAGAACATTTCATTATCTTTCACAATAAAATGAATTAATAAATAAATACATGGGACAAAAAAAATCTTTTTTTGTGTGTGTATGTGTTGCTAAAGTAGTACAGGATGATTCGAAGTAATTTGGATTTCATGCCTGCTCTTGTTTCTGTCCTAGTTTCAATTTTAGCACAAGTTAACACAGTAAAACTCTTTGTCTGGGTAATTACACAACAGCTTGCGTCTGCATAAGTATTTGAGGAAATATGACCAAAATTCTGGGTTCTTATTACCATCTTTATTTCTAGCATTAGTTTTTATTCTCAGTCCCTTTATTTACAAAGCTTACGGCATAGTCACAGCATATCTTGCCAGAATATGTCTTATATTACTTTGTCAGTGAAAAGTAGTGTACTAGATAATTATGTTATCCACATGTCAGTATCCCCAGACATGATCTGCAGATTGTTTTCATGAAAACTATCAAAAAAAACATAGATTATTTTTTATTCTGTGCCAAGTTATTGAGCCACTTTGCTTATAAGGGAGGGGATGTGATTGGCTGAAATGACGGTGACGGAACTACCGTGGCATACAATGTGACATCATGATTGTCACTGAAAAAAGAATCCATTTGGAGTTTTGAAACAAAAAAATATTCCTCTAAATATTTTGTCGCTTCAACCACGTCAAGATGTTGTCTTTATTTTTTTAATAACGAAGTCTTGGAGGTTCAGTGTTCCAGAAAAGTGTGATAATTCTTAATTTGGCATTCTGAACAATATCACTGATATGTGTGAAGCAAGATCTGAAGTATAATTGTGTTTGTATTATTTTTAAACTGATTTACCAGCATTTAGTCAATTTTAGATATCAAAGACCTCTGGCACTGTAAAGAGTAAGCAAGACTTGTTTGATTTTTATATATTTCAGTTAGTACTGACATAAATATGTGTGTGCATGTTTAAATGCATTAATCAGGTGCTAAGAGTGACTGCAGCAATGAATCTTGCTGTGGTGTCTCGCCATTACAGATTAAACATTGATATAAATAAAACACTGATATACAGTGAGAAGTTACACAGGTCCAGTCTGTGATGTGAAAGCTCCAAAGACAAATCTGCTGCGAGAAACATCATCAACTAGACAGTGTGTGTCAGGTTTATGCCTTCAGATGTATCTTTGTATTCAAATCAGCTCCTTATCAAATGCCAGATACTGGCTGTACTTGATGTGTTGCACACCAATGTACATGACATGCAGTCTACTGATGATGTTAGAAGAGTCTTATCACCTCTAAAAGCCTCAAAATACAGCACATTGTGCCAATATAAAGAACAAAAATAATATAAAAAAAAAAGAAATCAAAAGATTGAGGACACTTTTTTTCAGCCTGATATGTAGCTTGGATACATCCTTCACTTCCTGTGTGTTAGTGTAGACATGAAAGCAGTCTGATTCTTGCCTTTTACCGCATTTCTCCCAAGATAATTGCAGCTCCATCCTTACTTTTAAAGACCTGTCAGTCGTCCTCAACTAAATGACAGCCTTGTGGTAACTGAATAACAGGAGGGAGAGGGAGCAAGAATCATCCATCTTTGACTGTCTTGCTGAGTGGTGGCATGGTCTTATAAAGTAAGGTGACCATTTCCATAACAATTTATCCAGATACTGTGGTACTAAGTCTATGCCAAAACTCAAAACGCAACAGCTTTTGTTTTTCTACAGCACCATACATGTTGGGAATGTAATTTTTTTTGGCCTGGTGGGGCAGCAAATACCCTTTAATGTGTTTCAGTCCTGCAGTAAATGATAGAAGAAGAATGACATCAAGCATTGACAAAAAACAGCACCTTTATTGTGATTTGGGTGAATATTTGATTCTGATTGGCTGCATGATGTTAATTCATAAATGATAAAAGGCACCCCTAAAAATATATTTTTACTTTTGTATATATAGAATTATAATTTAAATAAAAATATATTAAAATAAATCATTTACAACAGTGAGCTTACGGGCTCATCCTATGAACACTGCAGGATGGGGCATTGTAATCCTGACAATAAGTAAGACATTCTGTGAACCTGTTGATGGTTTGCATCACATTAGCAATCATCTCACACCTCATTCACTACTCAACCTGCTACTTTAGGCTTCAGCTGACATAAGAAATGGCCTTTTATTTGCTCGTAAATATCTTCACACTTCACCCCGTCACAGAACATCAACAAGTACTCAAAAACAACAAAAAAAAGTACTTTAAAGCAGTGAGGCTGCAAACAGCATCTTCTTGCAAAATAAATGACAAAAACAATATGTTCATGTTGAGTGTCTTAGAAAAATATGCAAAATTGTTAAGAGGGTTTTCACTGCCATCTTACTGCGATGATTTGTCTCATTTGTGGCTGTGAAATGCAGTTTGAAATCACAGAATGTGGCACCCTGGAGTAGCTGTCATTATTACACTGTTTATGCATAGCAAGCCGTGTAAATGTTCGAATTTCTCTGCGGCGCACTTCTACAGCTAGGGTGTGCTGAATTTAATATGAGACATCAGGTCTTCATTTCAGCACAATGATTTGGCTTTGTGTTTTGCTCGGAGAGGCGGTTCAGACGAGAACCACCACATTCAGCAGGAGGCTCGTAAATCAAAGAGCCTTTAAACACATTTTGTAGCTGTCTGATCATGATAATACAATGACTTCCTAATGACTTCTTACTGAATTTGAAGGACAGAGATAATCATTACACTTAGCGAACACTGCAGTATAAGCAGAAACGGTCATTAAAGGTATACAGATCTCTTTTGGGTTTGATGTGTTTTTTTTTTAATGTAATAAGGCTGCAAAGGAAAAATTTAAAAATAAAATATGAACTACTAATGAACAAAAAATTAACAGTTATGTTTAAATGTGCATAAAACTAAAATGCAAACAAACATGCAAATAATATGTCATTTCAGTCAACAGGCATGACCACTTCCAATTAATCATTTGTGGAGGCCTGAACACAACTGCTGCCTTTAACTTAAAAATTAATTTTTAACAAGACCATTTACAAAGTAAGAAAAAAAAGTATTTTAATCATACCAACCCATCAGATGTTACTGCATGCTTTTACGTACTGTTCTAGCTCTAGTCAGGCCAAGTATCTCCAATCATATCAACAGTGGGCCAAATGACCGCTTACTTAAACATACTGGCAGCCTAACTGTGGTCAAACTCACCAGATGTTTGACTTTAGATAATTTCAACACTGGTTCCAGCAGGTTTTGGCTGGATCCCTCTCCCTCTCCCTGCACTTTGTGTCAACATTTTCTAAGCCCCCCACCTCACAATCTACAGCTACAACAAAGCTAGCAGCAAAATACTAACAAGTTTATGAAGGAAAACTGACTCCAACTGTTTGATCCAACACCCACGGTCAATGCTGTTGAAACAGTTGCCAGCTTAAACACAGAGAAAAGAGCAATTTGCAGGCTAACATGCTAGTTCTTTACATATACTTATGACACTGTTGTGTTGTAAGTGGCTGACTGTAAGTATAATGAGTTTTACTTAAAGAACATGCTTCATGAAACCAAATTACAAAGTGCTTAAGAGACAATATAGATAAAACACAGACAGAGCTCATTAAATATGAATAAATCACAATAACTCTATCAGGTTTAAACTATTTTAGATAAAAGACTTAAACAGAGTTGATCCTTTTGCTGAACCAGGAGCAACAAAAGCCAAATTTCATGACACTCTACTGTTAGATATTTCACTCAAAACCTCAAATGGCAATTGGCTTGTTGTGCCGGAGGCGAAATCCTGAGATCACAAGCCATTAGGATTCATTCCCTTGGAAAGTAAATGTCTAAACAATATTTTAGAACAATCCATAAAATAATTGTTGAGATATTTCAGTAAAGACTAGAAAGATCGGGTTCAACTGACAGACATGACAAACCCAGAGAAAAGCCGCTGGCATGGTTAAAAAGCGACAACTACTGCTTTAATTAGAAACAAAAAAAGAGGCAACATTCAGCTATAGAATTAATTTGTGAAAGTTGCCTTACAGTTTGGGAACTTTACATTTATCATTATCATTATCTGCTGATGTGTCCCTTGGCTGTGCTGTCAGCTCGGTTAGATTAACCTCAGATGAATGACACACAGTGAGACATAACAATGTCTCTCTAGATTCTGCTGTGTATTTATGCTGCCTACATAAGGCGGAAATATAAACTGGCACATGTAGACAGCAAATTTCAAAACACATTCATGGTCTGTACTTCTGTTCTATGTGAGCAAAGGGGCAAAAAAAAGGATTGGCTTCTGGTGGCAAAGCAGATTTGCATCTTGGAGTTCAACTTTGGTGAACTTTGACTGAGAACATCGGAGCTACAAAACACAAATGTTTTATGTTTCCTTGCAAGGAACATAAGTGAAGAGAGGAGCAGAATATTTGCCAGTGTTAATCTGTTGCATGTGTGTGTGTGCGCCTTGCTCTTAAAATTCATGTCTGAAGTGTTTGAGGCTTACTGATGCCGACTGGTGCATAAGAGCAGATCTGTTATCATGTTTTTGTTTTGTGTTAAAGTTCATATTTATTTAATGGGGTTTAAGTTGAAAGGTTAACCAGAGATATTTTTTTTCTGAGGAGGATCAAGGGTGAAATTCTAAAAAAGCTTCACAAACTGATAAATAAGTAAATTTGTCATGCTACAAGGCTTCCTTGCTCCATAAAATATGTTAAAAAAAAACAAAACAAAACAAGAAATATGTCACTGAACGTTTACATATTCCCTAGTGGTTATTCTGAGATGCAGGAAAGTCTTTATTTTTTTTTAAAAAAGGAAATAATAACAGGCACAGCACTCTCATATTCTGCTGCATTTTGTTCTCACTCTTTAAAAGACAGCTACCATGGCATATCACTGAGCTTTGATGTGTCTTCATGAAATCCTGAACTACATTAAAGTGTCACACTGTCATGCCACCCATTTGTCCCTGATACTCTAATATGTCAGCAGTCACATCTCCTGCCCTCTGATTTTCACTTCCCTGTCACTTTCATAGCCTGTATTCACACAAAGCTTATTAGGCAGCACACATTTGACATGAATAAAAAGACACACACAATGATAGAAAACCAAGAAAATTGCAGGGTCGAGAAAACAAATGCAACAAAACAAATACTTCAGCAGAAATGGATGATTAATGACATTCAGGTGGTATTAAGTATTACTTATCTCCTTTTTGTATGTATATTACAGTGAAGAAACAACTAAAGAGGCTCTGTTTAGCTGCATACAAACTTATGTGATATCATCTGTGACCTACTGGAAAATTCACTGTTTACGTCCTAAATTATCATAACAGTTTACCAAAAATGTACCTGAAAAGTTATAAAAATCTCTGTCTAATATCAGTACTGCACCCACATTTTGAGACACAGTGAATCTCACTTTCTTTTATGCTTCATTTAGCATGTAAAGGTATCTGAAATATGGATAAAAATGAGCACAAACACACTTGTGTAGGAGGAGAAGATTTATATGCAGGGTAACAGATACAAATGAGAAAGGGGATGCTGAGAGGGAATAAAAACTGAGTGATAGAGACGGAATAAAGATAAATTAGGAGAGGTAAAACGAGCGAGAGTTAAGGAACGCAGGGAGAAGGAGAAAGGCAAGAGAATGAGAGGACACATGAGAATACAGTCATGCGCCTACTGAGCCGTAGCGCTCATGGCTGGGCTGTGGCACTCATTATTGATGTAGTAGAAAATTTGTGCCGACAGGAAACGATGCTGCCAGCTGTCCCCCCCCATTATGACATTATCTCCGAAGGATGGCCGACAGCGGCAGTGTATCCTATCACCCGAGCCGCCCCCTGGAATGTCCAGAGGAGAGCTCGGTCCCAGAGTGGACACGCACATTTACACACGTATATACACACACACACACACGCGCGAGCAAAGAGGCTACAAAGTAGAAAATCACATAAGCATTCATTCACAGATGGACACATCTCACAGACACCCACAAATACACTGGCTAAAAACCAATGCCTACCAACAGTGTCTTTGAAAAAATGTCCCAACATGGTCTGCATGTCACAGCCAGACAAACAATGCACTTTGAATTAAGATAAACTGCACTTTGATGAGTGATCTGACATAGAGACAAGCGTAATACCCTTCAAAGTAGTGAGCTAAAGAAAGAAAACTGGACATAAAGCACTCAGCAAATGCGCTATGTCTGGTGAGTTTAGTCTATGATTTTCCTCTGGTGTTCAATGAATACTGACTGTAAATTCCGATGTTGAAGCACTGTGCAAACATAGTGGGGAAAAAAGCAAAGTCAGAGAGAATAAGTCTGTGTGTAAGACCTAGAATATAAATAAATGACAAAATACATGCACAATGTGTGGACATGCGCATCCATGCTCTTTTGGTATAAGGCTTTTCTTTGCATAAATTCTAATTAATGCAAATCCTAATACTACAGACTTATAATGACAACTGCGCCTTAATGTGGCAAACATGTTAACAGAATCTTGTTTTATCACAACAGTTCCCCTGAGCACAAAGTGAGTCTCTGGGCTTGCCAAAAGCATCGATCTATACCACAGACTTCAAGGATAATTGCCTGTTTTGTCCGACTTAAACACCAGCAGCTGTTTATTGCATCAGATCTCCTACAAGTTTCTCTGGACCATGACCACCATCTTTCCCCAACCTTTTATCAAGCAACCCTAACCCTATTGCTAACCCTAAATCCAAACCTTTAGTAAACTACACTTAACCAAATATTAACCATGTTTGAAGGCTGCTTTCAAAGTCAGACTACCTGTGCTGTGTTTAGGTATGAGTACTGGTTAAAAAAGGTAGAACTTGACATCAAGCAACCTTGCTACACTAATAATATTCTCAGTTGATAATGTTCTGTCTGTGTTTAGCAGATAATGACAGTACATTCCATGGTTGCAGCACCTTAGGAATAAAAAAGAGAAAGGAGAAGAATAAGTCTGTCATCCAGGCATGCAGCATTAGCCATAAAAAAGGCATCCAAACAACCTCTGCCTCCCTGCAAATATGCCACTGTGATATTCAACGGTTGTACTGTTTTACATGAACAGTCACACATTGTGAGAGAGACTTAAGTCAAGTAAGTTGGTTCACATACATTTGAATATTATATATTGACTATATTGGCTAGGGAAGAAATTATATGCACATAATAAAACCACCTAGGACAGAGGGACGGCATACCATTTGTACGTCTCCCTGCCACCTTATGTTTTATGCACATAGTAATGATTTTCCTTTTTGCCGAGACAGTGCAGGTGATGTGTCTGTTTATGGGCCGGGCTCATTAAAACAGAAGGAGAACGGACTTTTCTGGTAATGCCTTGGCAGCTTCTGTTACATCCCTGCATACCCTTCGAGGTACGGTTGACATCCTGCTGAGGAGGATCCACCCCCGAAATGGGCCGCAACAGACGGAAATAGATTTGAACTCTGCCCGGCAACCAGTCGGCACCGCAGATCCCTACACCAAGTATGTGCCACGCTAGCGGGCAGACCCCCTCAGGGGCCCAGGAGACTCCACCAAGCAGGACAGATGGAAGAGGATGGATGTGAATAAGACCTCCTCCGCACCAGCTTTCCACTTGAACTCTGAAAGTGTCACAAAGATTAATGATTTTATTTCTGGATTATTCTTTTTACTTTTCTCCTTTGCCAAGGGGACTTACATTGAGTACACTGAATTTAATTGAAATTACAAAAAAAACAAATCAAACCTCTTCTGTTTCCAAAAAAGTAATTGGGTAAAACAGCTTTTTCAACTCACTAAATTCTTTTTGTAGCGCCGACTGCCACTGAGTCATCACCTATAAATGGAAAAGCTTTTTTTTTTTTAATTAACATTTCTTTCATCTACATAGTCATGTGGTCTACTGCAGTGCTTACTCAGACCTGAAAGTTTTGCTCTCAAGTGCAAAACTATCGACAACAACAATGAGAAGCCCTTGACAATTGTTGTGTTAACCCCTTGGATGCAACACACCGCTGTCAGCCTGTTCATACCACAGAAAACACAGAGACACACACGAAAATACCAGCAGACCCACACACACATTCTCATGAAAAATGTGCAGGGTCTAAAAAATTGGGATTTTTCAAGCTTCACTTGACACAGTTCTTCAATTATCTGAACAAAATGCCAGAGAATCTTCAAAAATCATCTTGTGTTTTATAATGTTTCACTTTAACTGATGAAACTTGGCATTCAATGGGCTACCTATTAACAAATTGCACTTATCCTCTTAATTGATTAATGGCTAGGGTTACTCAAGGGGAAAAAAAGACTGTAAAAGCCCAAATCTGGATTTAGAATCACTCAAGAAATGGAGGAAAGTTTAGGCACAGTTGATGTGACAGTTTATCTTTCTGTTTCTGTTTTGTTTAGTTAATATTTGTTTTTTCTTTTGTAAAATCAAGACACTGAGTATTAGCACTGAATCTTGGGAGAGCATAAAGACATCAGATCATATTTTACAGCATCTGCAGTATCTTTGTTTTTGAATGAAACAACTGCTGCACCAATTAGTCATGCTGGTGGCAATGTCTCTGTCACGTCAGTCTGCCAGTCAGTTGATCACTTTGGTCCAAACTGAACTAACAACTAACTAAATTATTTCCGCATGATATTGTACTGATATTCAAGGTCTCCTGAAGATTTAAGTGTAAGGACTCCTCTTACTTTTTAAATTTGATATGACTTCAGGACTAACATTTATGCTTTTGAATCAAATGTTTATACCAACGTTTCCCTAAGTTTGCACCTTGGCCCCCTAGTGGCTTCTTAGAGTATTGTCAGTGGGTGGATCAGTGTTGTGATTCTAAGCTCACAAGAGAAATATTAACAGCATTTTATTGGACACAGGTTAAAGGTTTTACTGCTATGTTTAGTTTGCAGCTTGTTAGCAGGAGTGTCAACAGATTAACAGCTCACTTTTAGAAAATAAAACAAAAACCTGAAATTCTATCAGGGATTGTTTTTAATTAACTTCAAAATCAAACACAATTTTAAGAAGAGATTTCATTGCAGCACATTGCACAATTCCTAAAAAAATGGTTTTAGTCTCATTTAAACATTAGCAATGTAGTTGTTACCCACTGCACGGCATTTCTAAAATGACACTTATGTAAATTTCCATTACATTTCTGTAACCTTTCCTCTCCTCTGTCATCCTGTAAATTACACGTGCAGTTTTCTTGCTTCTCTCCTCAATTCTTTTCAAGGATATTTACTGCTTTGTTTGGTATGAAATCATACATCAATATGTTGCACGTGCACTGAATCTCAAGCACTTTCACTTGTGTTACAATGTGTTTTAAGGTGCACACATTTACAGGATAATAAGACCTGTAGCAACAATAAGGAGTGTACTGCAGGAAACCAAATGGTCTGCTATTATTTTTTATATTAATATTAATATTTCCCAGTAGTTTTAGGATAAGAATGGGTAAGATAAGGGCTCTCTAAAAATATAATATACATAAATAAATATTAAATAATCAAGAGCAACAAAAATAGACTTCTGCCAGTAATTGAATGTGCTTCTGTGTGCCTCTTGGTAATTTTGCTACTTTGCTTGCTTTGTATAAACACCACATCATATGTACTGCAGATGTAGGTAAGAGAACAAAATGCTTGAAGTCACATGTTTATTCTGCAAATAGGTAATGCAGTGTGTTCTTTCAGCCACTTGCTTGAGTATTTACAGCCTACCTCTAATGGGATCTTGCCACCCCAAAAATAAAAAGGGTGGTGGGGGGGGGGTTGATCAATGGGGCTTCGAGTTCTCTGCTAAAAAGAAATATTTCTCACTTTTTACTATTGTGCTGTCTAGGGAGTTTCACATGGACTGTTTTTGACTCTCCCCCCCCCCCCACGTTGCACAAGAGTGCATTCTGGAGGTCCAATGAATAAAAATGCCATGTCAACTTGCAAAGAAGAAAGAAAATCTCCACTCAGAGCTGTCAGTGATTTTCCCTT
>JAPZDY010000011.1:5349641-5381902 GCA_029783645.1 Ctenochaetus hawaiiensis
ATTACCAGAGCAAGGAAGCATTGTATAAGCTGATGGCTTCTCTGGTAGTGTAGCAGATGTGAGATTTCTTTGCTCACCTGAGAGCAGACCGGACACTGTTTTTACAAGCCGGGTTGAAACTAATGGGATCAGACTCATACCAATGCCAGAGTTTAGTGGGCAGGAACTCTCGACATACTTGAGAGGGCTTCATCCAAAAGTAAAATATAGATATGCACACTGCAAAAAAACACAGTCACAGAGGTAAAAGAACATCTTTTTAGGCTTTTAAGTTTACCGCACGGTGTTGAACATTAACAGATCTAATATGCATCCAGTTGAATTGTCATAGCTGCCTTCTGCTGTTAACCGTTCTTTAACAGGGAATGAAAAAGGTCTCTAGCAGAATGGATGGCAGCTGTCCGAGTGCACAGGAACCAATTTTAGATGAAAACCCACGCAAGGCAAGGAGTTTTCTTTTTCTGTGCGCTACATTTCCCTTTGACATCCTAAAAGCCATTAGTTCAGCAATGCACACCAATGCTTTACACAATAGGACTTGGAATGGTGCCTTTCAGACATTATATGGGGACAAGCGACAGAGCACTTGCATAGTGGCATGCAAAGAAAAGACCATAAAACAGCAAATCCGGTGATTCAGAGTGGAGTGATTTGGTCAGAGTTGGAGCAGGATGGAAAAGAGCAAAGAAGGTTGTGCTAAAAAGAGATACTTGAAAAAAAAACACATGAGCCTTGGAGATTTTTCCTTGCAAGCCAAGATCATTAAGTTTTAATAAATAGACCATCACCAGGGCAACAAGTTTCATAGTCTATAAACTTTGACATGACTCGTTTGGTTTTTATAGTGTAACAGTCAACTATCCTTGGAGAGATAGATAATCCTCGGATACAAACTTCTAAATAAAAGATACTGATATATGTACAACAGAGCCAAACTTAAGAAGAATCAGTGAGTGCATTCAATCAATATATAGAAAAACCTACATATGTTACCTGGTAGAAAATGGTCAGAATGTAATTTCGGGACAAAATGGTTTTTTCCATCTCTGAAGTCATCTCTCCATCTCTGCATCACAATTAAAATTCTCTTCTCTTCTGAGGTTTATTTAATTATGCTTTGTGACTTTCAAATAAAAGTTTCTGGCTATTTTTCTGTCCTCTCGCTGTTTTCTTCTCTCTTTTTTCTTGTCTCTTCCTTCTCTGGATGTAAATGGATGCCCCAGATAGAGAGGGATTTGTTGTTGCATTTCCTAATATTGGGTGAGTCAATAAAACCGTAATAACAAGGCAAGAAAGCTCATGTTAAAGGTTTAATTTGTAAAGTAGTTGTTAAATTCCTATTTTAATGTCAAAACACTTACGATCAGTGCAAATTTAAACTGTTGGTAAATTTAGCCTGAATTAGATCATGCAGCCACTATAAAAAACAAATATTCTCGTGCTTAAATAAAGCTTTTTTTTAAACTTGTGCATGGGAATTTTCATTTCTTATTTAATACTACAGTTTTTTGCTTGTACGTTTGTTTGTTTCATATTTTTATTCATAGACAAACTGTAAATATTCAAGTCCAATTAGCTTCATAGGCTCCTTTTTTCCCTAAACAGATGTTAAAGCACTTTGAAAACAAATATTGTGAAATATGTCAGTTATAATGTGAGCATGTTTAAAGGAAAAAAAGCAGCAAACAAAATGCAAAAGACAGAACAGAGGACATGCAGCAACAGCAGAAGATAGACAAAAGAAAAAACACCAAAAGGCAGAATAACATATGCTGTGGTTGTTTGGTATGGAATGTATTCAAATTCAGGGCATGCACAACGCAACATTCAGCAACATTTACCACCACTGACCGGGAAGCATCATTTGATCACCACTTAATGACACTTAACACAATCGCTTCAAGACAGCCCTGCTTATTAGTAGCGGAACAGATGTTTTACCAAAGCGATCTTGCAGTTTTAATTAGCCATTGATACTAAATGCATTAGCACCAGCAAACAGTGCACTTTGAAATATAGCCATATGCCAAAGGAGCCCAACTCAGTGGAATATGTGAAGAAGAGCTATGGAACTGAGGGGTGGAGGGGTGGCAAAGGAAAACCATCAATGGCAGTAGTTAAGAGAGCAGAAATTGTGGGGTGCTGTCACAAACGGTAATTTGACCATATACTCGTTCCATCATTTGGTGGGGTTGAGCTGCAGTTAAGGAGATTCATAGTCGAATCTACTGCACCGAAACATCTGGTGGTTTATCTATGGAGTGTGCCCCCATGCTGTGACTGCCGAGAACATCTCTAGGAAGGAAACAATCATCATTTTTTTCCCCATATGACGCTCCTTAACAGCACAATATTGCACCGGCCATTATTCATTCAAACAGGTGTGCTCATGAGCCCCGATTCGAAACTCAGGACTACAGATGGCTGCAGTTGGGAAAATAAAATACAAGTATCGTTGAGTGCAAGATTGGAAACCTATAGCTCAGCGAAAAAACAATTCAAGAAGACACTGTGATGTGCAATACACTCAAAACTATCAATTTACAGTGTAGAATTATTGAACAGTCTTATGCTTGACACCGGGACTTTATTCTAACTGCAATGAATTCTGAGGGGATTTTCCAATAGATGTCTGCTGAGGCTATAATACCAGTCCATCTACGGCAGCACACTCCAGCACCCCTGAAAGCAATTCTCAGTGCCATACACAATTCCATTCTCTGACTGATCCCCCCCCACCTCTCACTTGTACAGGAGTGTGTGCATTACACACCAACACACACTCACAAACAAAGGGGGCACAGTGCTGATTGCCTTTTGTCCATTCTAGAAAGGCCGGCCACCTGGCTCCTGCTCACCTTCAATAAGGTTCATTATGGCGGCTGTGCACCCACGCAGCTGCTGCTTTACGCTAAAGACATGGATCTGTCTTTCTGCCTTTACCTTTGGCCCCTTCTTTGCTTGTACAGCCCTAAACCTTTCACCTTGTGTTGGCCTGTCATGTCACAAAGGGCTGTTGCATAGATTCCAAGCACTAACCAGTGTGCCTCTTGACTCTTTTTCCTGCCTCCCAAGGCAGCATCTTCAAATAACATCCCAACAATTGCCATTTTTTCCTCCTTTAAAGACCCCATGCTCAGTGTCTGTAAATTATATATGGTGGATGTGAATGGTTCCCCCCTTTAACAATGACGGAAATGAATCCCCTGTTAGAGATTGCTGTGGCATGTAACAGCCCTTGAGCGGCTCGGTTTAAAGGGTTTAACAAGGTTAAATGAGTGCACTGGGGATGGTAAGGAACCAGGGGGGTTGGGGGCTGACGGTGGGGGAGTATGAGGGGAAAAAAATGGGCGTGTGGGCTGAGTTCTCGGGTCTGAATTCATAAAAGCGTGATGGTGCGTCATGAGCCTTTATAAACTCATAAACAACTCCACTCGCACCACAGGCAGTAAAGGCAATGCGACAGGGGAATGACAGTAAATGCAGCATAAACAGACTCCTGGCCAGTGGCTGTCTCTATGTAAAAGCAGACATAATAGAGAGCTTTTACTAGGCAATATCCCCACTTAGACTTTAATCTACCCAAGCATTATTATTAACCAGACCTGGTAATGACTGAGAGGGAGTAATCCACATGGAGAGAAATCACAGCATGAACTGGACAAAGGTTGCAAAGCTCCTCCTGTGACATTCACTTTCTCGTTGATCCTGCGGTCATACCCCCCCACCCCCCCCACCCCCCCAACCCTCATGCACATACAGACATACAAAAAAAGAACATACACACACACTCGCTTACAAGGATTATATTGCTTAGACTTGACAGACAGAAGAGAAATCTTAGGATTTGAATTTGCATTTTCTCATGTAGGGTAAACAGACGACATACCTCAGCTTTTCCTGCGTAGCCTAACTCTTTTTAACTCTCATTCTTATGCTCATACAAACATTCATGCACACGCACACAAACACACATAGACACACACACACAGAGAGGGATAGGGAAATGTTTTCACAGTTTCTTTAAACAAATCCCTGGTACTTCCTAAAATATTAAGGCTGTTTTTACAGTCCTTTCGAAGAAAACCCCACTTGTTCACACACTTACTCAAACTTCCCCTCATGAGCATGAGGATGAATTAAATTAGCCTTTGCTTGTATTCACATTGTCAGTTCCTTTCAAGTATTAAAACTGAATCCCCGAATGTCTCCAAAAAGAATTATGTCTAGTAAATGACTTGAATTTAGTCAACTTTGTTTGATTTTTTTGCCACTGCTCCTCAGGAACCGCTAATAAGAATAAAACCACCATGATCCGATGACTACAGGTCCACAGACATGCAGATTTTAATTCATTGTCACTGCCTTTACAGCTGGGTTGAATGTTATTTTAAGCTCAGGTACAAGCCAGTAAAATAGCAGGTAGAACATTGCTGGAGTATTTGTGTGTGTGTGCGTGTGTGTGTGTTTTTCTCCACCAGATTGAAGCTAAATGGAGACTGCGACTTTGCACATGTGTACGTGTGTGTTTGTGTGCGCGTGTGTGTGTGCGTGTGTTTGATGGGGACTGTGATTGTATTTTCCTTTCTCCTGTCCCCTGAGGAGGTGACATGGTTGGTATTGTAATTCCACTCTCATTTCCTACGTTGCAGCGGCAACTGCCGACTTGTCACTCAGGAGGAGCAGAGAATAGGCCTGTCAATCAGTCAAGGACCCATTACCGGAGCAATGCCTGAAAAGGCTGCGTTTGCCCTGCTCCTTGTTAGCATAACCAAATTTTAACAATTTGTCCTTCCGCACACTATGATTAGGGCTGCTGCGAGGGAATAATTGGGAGCAAAAGATGGTAGAACAGAAAGCCTAATGGAAAATATGTGTAAAAGGTGCCATTAGATTACATTGTCTTTGCAGAAAGACAACAGTGCAGAGAGGAGAAAGTTAAACTGCAGGGAAGTTTTAGGAAATGAAGGAACTCATGACTAAACATAGGACAGCAAACAAGTCTACTGGAGGAGGTAGTGTTATTAAAGGATATTATTTTATGCCATAGTAATGCAAATGCAAATGCAGAAAGAATCACATGGCAATGTAAAAGACATGATGGACTGTCTGCAGCAGACAGATACACAGGAAGGAAGACAAATAGAGCTAGACGAGAGTGAAAAAACCAACAAATGGATGGAGAGCCGCGGCAAGGTTGCTTTGAAAAGGAGAAATGGTAAGAGAAAATCCTAATACGGGGCGACGTGAGCATGGCGCAGTGCGTGACAGGTAGAGTGGGAGGTGGCGGGGTTCTTCTGTCCCGCTGTGTGCCTTAAACAGAGCAGAGCTCTAACCAGAATACCATCCATCACGCAGTCAGTCACAAGTGTGACATGACAGGCGAAACCGTTCCCTGTCAAGGCAGAAAAATACGAAAAGAGATCACGGGACAGGGGTAGGCTCAAACAAAAATAATAGAATATGAGAAAAGAGAAACTGTGATTGAAGGGAGAGGAGATGCTAAAAACAGGGGAGACAAAGGAGATCGTTTCGAGCTGGTCAGATGTGAGAAATGTGAATTATCACTTCAGATAATTTCACAGGCCTCTCATGCAACTTCTATCCAGCTCTCAACAAGTCATCACACAAGTCAGGATATATTTTTTAAGTACTTACAATTTTTCTTACATTTCTAATTCTCTAGCATTTTCTCATTTGCCAACCCTGTGATTAAAGCTCCACTGTCATTTTTTTTCTTTTTTCTTTTTATGTGAATCACATCTGCAGCCTCTTCAAGGTTTTTTAAGCCCATTTAGCATGCAGTTGGTTTTAAAGACACTAAATGGTTCAGCCCCTCTGCACTCATCCACCTGCTTGCAAACTGCTGTTTACAGCAAACAAACAAGGATTTGATTTAGATCACACAAAAGCTAAATATATTAGACTAACATTCATTGTGATCATGAAACATAACCCTCGGTAAATAATCCTGTGGCTTCATGTCTGTTGAAAATGCAGATCACTGTTTGTTTACATAAGCTAAACCATTTTAATAGAGCAACAGTAAGTCAAAGGTGTATGTTTTAATGTTGCTGTCATTGTGTGCAACTGCATTGCGCTTTTTAAAAATAATTTTCTATCTTTCTATCGTAACTCCCTTTAAGGGCGTCACACTGTGTCTGTTCCCATGAGGTATTTAACCGAAACACAGTGTGTTGCAGTGTGAGCCGGTGACCAACACTGTCATTTATTTCAAGAGCAGGCTCTGTGGGGTACTGTGCAGCATCTATTCTCGCATACACTCGTGAAATATAAAACAGCCGAAATCAATTTAATAGTGGGTGTTTGGAATCCCTGACATAAGTCAGTGTGTACCCTGGAGAGAGAGATCATTCAGCCTCATAAGATGGTTAAACTTTACATTTCATCTAATGTAATTCTTTTCAATGCCAGCAGTTCCCTTTAATCTCTTTCCTATGCAAACCGCAACAAAACTCTCTTTTTCTCTGTGCCAGACTGCGTGGCAGAACAAAGCACGCCAGTGAAAAGTGTTTATTGCTCAGAAAGCTACAACAATTATGATTTCACCTCTCCGATCAGTGGCAAGAAAAATGTTAGTTCTACGAGTGCTGGGCTGAACAAGGCCACATGTGTTATGAATTGCCAGTTTGTTTGTGCTGTAAAGAACAAACAAGATGCTCTTTGGATGGAGACAGAAGAAAAAAAAAAAAAAAGATATCAAGTGTGTAACTCACAGGATCTTCAGGGGATATACTACAAACTAGCTCTCTCAAGGAGAAACCCCAGGAGCCATTAGGGTGAGGAACTGCAAAACACTTAACCCTTTCATCAGGCGGACCTCATTCATCGCCTCCATTCATTTTTGTATTCAGCTCAATCCCTGGTTCCCTCCGTTCACATCATCTCTCTCTCTTGAGGGTTAGTTCCTCCTCTTTTTCTCCTTTGTATGCTCTTTTCCGCTTTTTCTCCTTCATTTTTTTGTTTTTAATCTCTACTTGTCTTTGTCAGTCTATCTCTGGATTTCTATCTCCCCTTCTCTGCTGTTTCTGGCGCGCAGAGCAGAGGGCTCCACAGGAGACCAGTTATCGATTGAACTGAGTCAGCTATGTCCACTTTAATTCATTAAACCCCCACTGTCAATGCCCATTGGCCAATTCCAATAATGTACGGGGACGATGTAGAGCCTATACATGTTCCAGCTATGCATAGGTGTATGCATGAGGACCACACGGTTGCAATAATTGCATGCATGTAAAAAGAAATAAAAACAAGGTATGGACATGGCTGTTCTCCATGGCTCTGAGTGGAAAAATAAAAATAATATGAATAAATTGAGATGTAGAGGGAAAAATCCATTTTATTTTTTTTTTTACTTGAGGGAATAGCAATTATTAAATTGAATTGATGTGTTGCATATGATAATTCATACAATTTCATGCATGTTCCTACTTGTAAGCATAGATGACAATTCACACATCATGGGAATTCTCGTTGCAAACAAATGATTCTTCAGTGTGAGACAGATGCAACACTGAAAGTCTAGAAATCAGTTTGAGTTAAGAAATGAACCTCTGCAGAAAAAATCATTATACATGCATGTCGATATTTTTGAAAGACTTCATGTTGCAGCTGGGATGGCAACTAGAAAAAGTAAGGAGAAAAGTAGCGGTAGAAACAACATGAGGAGCACAGCAAAGCTAATCGGGATGGATTTATCTTCAATCAGGACGTTGCTCTGTTTCATCTCTTCTTGCCTAAAAGGGCGAGTGGTATCACAACCACTCTGATCCGTCTCACAAGCCGCTCTCCCCGCTGTGTGAAAAGAAGTCTCAAGAAAACAGAAACGGAGCTGTGTGCATGCAATCACATTACACACTTGTCATCTTAAAAGGTCAACATATTAGTTCGGTTCCAGCTGCATTTGCAAGTAGCTCGAGTCAAGTCATCATATAAACTCAGCACTCATGTTTTCATTCTTGCTAAAAGAAAAAAAAAAAAAGAAAAGAAAAAAAGTAATTCTATAGAAATGTTCCGCAGTTTCTATATGCAGCTGATGACATTTAATATATTTCCTGGTTTTGATCAAAGCAATTTCAGATGGCATAAGGAGAGGATTGTGTTGCTATTGTTATTGGCTTATCTGGGCTCCCATGCAGAGATGCATTACATATACTTTGACACAGCATGTTGATAAGACTTAAGAGTATGAGGTCATCACAGTGAGCTGGCTTTGCCACTTTTCCGCACTTCCAGATCGATTGCAGAAGCAAACACGGCATGTGCAAACATCATGTATGACTCTGCCTTCATTTGCATCGGTCAATATGGGGTGGGGATCATCTATCTGCTTTACACCTTGAGGATGAGTCTCCTACGCCCGATGTGCCACCTCTGGATGTGACACCTCACGCTACAGTTGGCGGCTGATAGGCAGCAAACGCTAATATAAGCCCTGTGCTTTGTTTCACCACCGCTGCATTCTTCCTGTTCCCTCCCACACCTCCCTGTCAGCGAGCTCTGTGCCTGACATGTGAAAATGTGAAAGCTCTCTTGTATTCTCACGGCCCACCCTTGCTGCTCTTGCACGGACAGTAATGGCATTACAATGTGAGCAAAGGTTTCCCCTGGTGGCTATCTCTGCCAGCCACTTAATTTAGCATTTATAGATTTACTTTTGAAGTAATTTAATATCTAGAACACGTTCAGCTGTGTGCCTTTATATCTTCATAATACATGGAGGTTTTTATATACAGAGCATCGTTCTGTGTACATGAACGCGCATACACACCTACGCATGATTTGTGCCTCTACTTCCCTCTGTATGCTTTGTGTGCATGCGGCCAAAGATGTGTGAATATGTGTGTTCGGCTTCCCCAGGGGATGAAGCAGTGGTATTCAGCAGCCCTTATTAAAATGCCAGTCTGGCCTAACAGAGTTAGGGAAGGCACAGGCGGCTGTCCTTGATTTTTCTCATCACCCTCCAACCTCAACACACACTCATATACACACACACACACACGCACCCACCCACTCCCCACCCCTCCACGCTCACTTCACAGTAGGCCAAGACCTGATGAACTCTGTTGTTTTCTCTGTCCATCCCTCTCTATCTCACCCTGTTGCTCTCTTCGTCATTGTCTCCCCTTCAGCACAAGAAAATGAAAAGCTTGCAGGAGGGAAAAAAAGTAACCCCACTTGGACGTGTTATATATGTAGTAGTGAACAGGGATTTCAGCATAGTTCGTTCATGTCATAAATATGAAATCTAAGAGCAGTCCATCAGGGTGTTGTTACCACTGAGCACTTATACCACTCATCTGTCAGAAACTGTGACTGCCTCTAACATTTGCATTAATGTGTTACTTTTATTTAAAGTGTTAGTGCATTAAAATGTACTAACACCATGTACAGGCAGTAGAAAATTGGATTACATACAGCATTTACATTTACGTGTGGGTGCTCTGCTGCTTTACTGGAACCAAATCTGTTGAAATGAAACTGGAAATTTAATTAGTTTTTATATGCTTCTCCTGCAGTTTTAGTAATAGCTGAGCATGGTGACATTTCCTACCAATTCTGGAGTAATGACTGTGCTTAAAGGTGCAATATTTAACACTCCAGCAAAGAATAGTGCACAATTCCCTACTTTAACTCTAATTACATTGTTCGGGTCTGGCTAAAAATTGTGGTTAGATCATTTGACCCAAACTTAATTGATGGGTCACCATATAAAGTGTAGTATTTAAAAAGTTCAAGAGCAAATTAGAATAGGAACAAATTCATGTCTTTCAGTTAAGATTCATTAAGCTACCATAGACTCTTATGCTTTCATAGCACAATTTAACTAGAAATAAATCCTGTACATATAGAACACATTACTATTTTTACCTCTACAGAAACTGCAGTGTAAATGTGTTAAAGTGTTCCATATAATCATCTGCAGATATGTTCTTATTTCCAAGTGCACACATAATGGTTCTCATCAATCGTGGTGTGACTATCTTTACAGCATATACAGCTCTGAAGGAAACAAGCATAACTTATTTTCTAGCCTTTGTTTCTCTTTATTTCACTGGCAATAACTTGCTATTGGCAGTAAAAGTGCTGACATACTTTAGCTTTCATTTTAAGGAATTCCTCATCAGAGAGAGAGCTTAAGACATTAACAGATGCCAGCATTTAATTAAAGTCAGAGTCAAAATAATGGCTATCGCCAGTTGGGATTACGCTCCATTGTCCAGTACTGACCTCAAAACCAAAAAGACTCACTGGAGTGCTAAACCTAAAACACGTTTTATGATATTTTAAGAAATGACCCCAATTATGTTCCATAAAACACAATCCTGAAATGACAAATGACCAAGCAACACACAGAAGCACTACCTGCATTATACAGTCACTTCTTTACATTAGTTATTTAAAAAAAATGCAATGGAATTTTAATCTAAAGCCATATTTTCCGGTGCATTTGGTGCTCTGTAGGAAAAGACTTAAATCCAACTAACAAGCAGCAGTGCAATTGCAGGACTGAAAGACTGTTATGTAACCACATGGTGGACACGCTTGACTGACACCAGACAGAAGTGCCATTAACACTGTGCACACACTATACATGTTTTCCTATAGAAATACATTCTCACATTCTGGTGTTTCCTTTTCCCTGTCGCTGTTTGCTTGCAGCCTGTCTCTTTTTGGAGGTCATTCTGCCAAATCCATTTTTAATCATGTCTGCAACTTAAAATTGCTTCAGAATTTTCCTTTCTCATCTAAAATAAGTCAAAGTGAGCAGACTTTTGCATCACATAATATCCATGTGGCAAGTAAAGTATAAACTGACCTGCATGTTGCCTTTAAATGAAGTTTTTGGCATTGCATAGTTCCAAACACGACACAAGCAATGGTGAAACACTGCTGTACATTAAGTAAAAAATCCTTCAACAAATGTGAAGCCTTCAAGAGCTCTTTCTGATTCGTTCTGCATTCACTTTGGACACTCTATATCTATTTGTCATTCACTTATACAGAGGAAGACAAGTACCTCTAAAGCACCACATCCTCTCACAGAGAGCTCACCTTCAGAGCCTAATGAACACGTTGAAATTCAATGAATTTTAATTTGCCGTTATATTAGGACAAGGGATAAAAGCAGTGAATTTATTAGGAGGGGAATTGAAAAGAAAGAGCCACACTTCTTGATTTTCTGCACTTACTTCATGAAAAAGACAGAGGAAAAAACAACAACAAAAAAGCAAAAAAAAACAAAAAAACAATTAAGCTTTGAAACTATAATCTCCATCTTAATGGATAGACTGGTACTTAAAGAGGAGCCTTAGTTTATCTTTCCTACTAAGTTCTTCTGATACCTCCAAATAAGTCTCAGCTTGCCAGAGAATGAAAACAAAGAAAAAAGGGGGGGGGGAGTGTAAAACAATAGAAAAGTAGACAACATGGTGTTGACGTTTCATTTTCTCCCCTGCAGGTTCTTCCTCTTGAAAGGATGTTTTCGGAGGAAAAATAAGGGCATGGTATGAATCTACAAAAGCAAGATTTGACAGGAAACTGTTTGCCTCCTTTCTTATATTTCCCATACAAAATATATCTAAGATGTGTGTATCTTTTGTTTTGTGTCTATTTCTATATCTGTTCACTCTGTCCTTTTGCAAGCAATATCTCTGTCCCCAATGCTAGTTCTTGGGAAAACACGAAAAAATATTTTTCTCTGCCATGTGTACCAAGATGCTGTTTCTACACAGACGTGATGTGCACATGCAAACTTGCACAAAACATGTCTATTGCACACACAAACACACACCCTAACCTTGCCTTTTTAAACATATTTTAAGCACAAAGGTGTCTGAATGTTGCGCAGTGCAGCATGGTTATAATTAACAACTGGCCTGGTAATTCTTCCTGTGTATCTGCCCACCAGACACACTCCTCTAGCAAACCATGGGCAAACTGAAAAATGGTAGGACACATTTTTAGAAACCACCTCCTTTAACTCCACATGGTAGCACTTCTCAATAGTATTGTTGGCAGTGTGACACAAGTGATTTTTACAATGCAGAAGGCACGAAGTCACATCTGTGGAGAGGCCGGGCTGCAGGTATCAGTCTGCCAGCCGCTATAAAACATGGCTTTGTCATTGGAGGTGTCAGCATGAATTGTCACCATTGAGCCGCATGTATCATGTGGGACTATCAGTCATCGTCAGCGTCTCATCCCCCTCTGTAGTCTAGTCTCTGTGCTGGCATACTGCTTCTCTGAAGATGAGGTGGAAAAGCCAAGTGCATGTAAACGTTCATGTCTTAGGTATGTGTTCTCACGGTCACCTTTTATATATGTATATTAAAATCAATCAGATGACAAAGCATAATGTGAAAAAGACTCTGCAGTACAAGAGGGAATAATAATCCAACGCTGTAGCTCTACAGAGCTCTGGTAAACCCTCTGAATTTTAACTTGAAGCTTCAAGAAGTCAAAGTCTGCTTGTTACATTTTAAGTAGTTTAAAAAAAGGACCACAATGCAAAACACGAAGCAGCCAGGTTGCAGAAAAAAAAAAGAAGGCGAGCTTTAATAATGAAAAACTGATTCCAAGTATCAAAAAATGAGGGAGTCAAGTGAGGCAAATCCAAAAACACCGGAGGAATGCAAAAACTGAACGCAAAACAAATCAGGATGAGGAATCCAGGCAGGAATCCAGACAAGGAACGTTAGCAAACAAACACAGGAGCAAATGCTGGACCACGGAACAGACACAGACAAACTGACAACTCAAAGAGGGAACACACAAGGATTTAACACACAGAGGGATAATCAGAGACCCATTACACTAATCAACACGCAATAATAAGTGGGAAAGCGACAAAGGCACAAGGGGAACATAACAAGACACAGACAAATTAAAATCCAAAACAATAGAAGAGCTAAAAGGAGGGTGAATATTAAACTTAAATCCTTCAGATGGAAAGAAACTTTAATACAAATGAATGAAAACATTGCCATGTGTCTTTTGGATGTACGTATTGCCAGCTGTTTGCTAACATGTTGTCCCTAACAGCTTAATGACAGTCACATGTTAGAATTATGCGTCTGCAAGCTTGGTGTTAAGCTCCTCTGCCCCTGGAGACCAAGTATAAATTATCACAGTTTTAAGCAAAGTAGCAAAGTGGTAGTAAATACAGAATACTGCAGTAGTCTGGTCCGCTGGCACATTCAGCTGCATTCTATTAGCTTGTTTTGCAGAGTTCCCATAGTATAAAAGTACTATGTAATATATGTGTGATATAATTGTAAACGAGAATATTGAAAAATATAACATACATTTTTTTCCTTTATATCTAATCACAAACAGTCTTTTTTAACCATTTTTAAGGTAGTGCAGCAGCAGTTAAGTTCTCTATAGTCACCATATTGTCAAATTGAATCATCTAGCAAAGATAAAAGCATTGGAAATTTGGGATTCCAGCAGGTGCACTTATTTGACTGTGAGAGTAATAAATTAAAAACGAATGGAGAGTGTGCACACAGCTGCACCTTCATGCATTCTCTACAGTGTTTTTGTCAGTTAAAAAACGAGGAGATTATTTAATTAAAGTTTAAAGTAAATTCGAAGGCTATGGCAGAACTTGAACAATCACTTTACACTATTTCTACTTTAAAAACTCAGTGGATAATATTTTATTGTCTGTCCTAACTTGAAACAAGCAGCGATATCTGTGTTAAAAACAGCAACCTACACCTGAAATAGCTCCGTGTGTGGAGGCTGTTTCATAACGTTCTTGAGGCTGTCATTCTAGTGCAAAATATGCTGCATATTGTCCCTTAGTACTATGCTATGCACACCAGGGGATTGCAGTGGCAAGAATAAAAGACAAATGAACTCTTTAATCTCTCAACATAGTGACTCCGCCAATGCATCAAATTGAACTATTAAAGGCATCTCTGGCAGAATAAACAAAGAGTCAAAATACATAATGCATTGGGTGCTCTTAATCCTCAGTTTGTTTATGCTTTTCAAAATGTCAAGAAGGTGGAAAAAGAAGATGTCAGTTAATACATCTTGTTATTAGAGGTGATATTTTGGCAATGTGGTGAAACAGATTCACTTGAAGAGGGTTAATTAAATAATATTCATATTCCATATTTATAATTTTAAAGCAGAAGAGGAGAAAAGGCAAAAAAAAAACCCATATTTTATTACATGTGTATTCAAGGCTGACGAGTCATATTCAACTGTAGAAATTCATTGAAAATTACTAATTACTACAACTGTACTTGTAATAAGCAACTGAGAAATTTATCACAAGACTCAGAACAATTAATGGGCCATCATGCCTTTAAAAACAATTATTATTATCTTCAAGCTGTCGGGTTTTTTTTTCATCTCCAACAGTAAAAATCCTGCACTGTTTCTGTGGCAACTCGATTTCAAAGCGTCGGTGCTGGATGCCAGACATCTCTGGGTAAATGAAGGTTATGTAAGTCTTATTCCCGGAAATGATTGCAAATTGGAGACTGGTGGGCAGAAAACAGAAACATGCAGAGCATGAGCACTAGCAAAAGAGTCCAGTTGCGATGGGGGGGGGAGCAGTACCACTGTAAAATGTAAAATTAACACACACAATACACCAAGAAACACATACACAAAGAAAAACACACTGTCCTACCTAACTTTGTGCCCACATTTGATTTATCTCAGCGGGGGGGTGTGTCTAGATGACATCAAACTCCACCTATATCTCATCCTCCTCCTCCTACCCCATCCATCCTGTGGGAGGAGTGAGCTGGTCCTCCCACACATCAACCCCCACCCCTCTCTCCCTGTTTGCTCCTCACCCACTGGTAAACATTTCATCACTCCTCAAGGAGAGCCATAAAACACAGTCACCGCTCAGCAGATCACGAATCAGGAAATCCACCGGCACCCTACTTTTGTGTTTCAAGGGAAAGTGTGATTAAAAAAAAATTTAAGAACAAAAATATTCTACATGAGTCTTTAATTTAAAAGTAAGAAGGGTGTTCCCTGGAGCGATAGAGATAAAGACTTGGAGACAGAACAGAAAGGGAAATGTTATGTGGTTTTCTTGTTGCCTAGATACTGGAAAAAGGGTGGCCATCTCATCTTATTGCTCGGATATCTAATGCTTAAATTGAAATGCACATGCTTTTACCGGCACAGTCTGTTTTTCACACAGATGGTATAGTTATCTGCTTTGGTTATGCAGTAATACTCTTGCATGTATCAGAGATTTCCTAGTAAAACCACCATGTCATTGCATCTTTCATGCATGTGGCTAAGTAAGCAAACTATATAACAACTGAACTGCTGTGCAGCAAAAAGCGATATTTCTGCACCATTTTCTCAAGATGTTCCATGTTCATCAAACTGTTGTGTAAGTTGCTCAAACGGATTAACACAACTTCCCCCAAACAAACAATCCAATCTTCTCAATAGTCGCATTCAGAGTGGGAGTCAGCTTGCAATCCCGCTCTTATTCGTGTGTGAAGTGCCGATTTCTTGCTGCTGAGCCCAGAGGAGAAAGGAGCTCATTACAAACTCTGAAAGATTTACGAGCTATTACAGAACAACTCCAACTGTTCATTTACTTAGATGTGCTTTTATTTGTTTACTTCTGTATTAAAGCACGGATTAAGTGATTAAAACCAAACATAATAAAGGTTGTTGTTCCTCTCGGTGGGGGAAGAGAACTGCTGTGTACCTCTGTGCTTCGGCTGGTAAGGAAGCAGGATGCGAAGGCAGCGCGACAGCTTTATGGTGGGAGTAAAGCTTTACTGAGAAAGGGAAATCATGTGCTAAGCCGTTAAATTAGCATCTAAAGTGGCCAGTCTTAATTTATTGCTGTCAGATGGAAATGTCAACAGTGATGAGGCATGTGGAACCTCTCTGGAATTGACTTCTTACCTTGCCCACTTTGAACACTATAGAAATTGTTTGAATTCTTGTTAAGCTGATCACAGGCATCTGTTTGAGCGGGGACACAATAACATTGTAATTTGCTGGTACAAAATTGAAGTTTTGATGAACAGCTTTTTGAGTGTCCAAGGGGGATGTCCATTTTCATTTACTGTAATTGTTTCTCAGTCATGTGTAAAGAACCCAACTTCTAAATGGTCTTGTGGGACACCTGATCAAGGACAGGCTGATTGCATACATATGCTTTTATATAGAAGGTTCAAACAGAAGAGGGGAGACTTATGTGAAAAAAATGAGAAAAAAGCTTATGCAGTGACTAACCTCTGCAGTATCCTTTGTGACAAAAGGGACAGAGAACTTTCTATTCCAATCGATTTGCCAAAATCAGTCACATTAACATCAGTCTAACACGATGTGAACATGCTGCAAGTCCAATAGAGAAAAAATAGAGAAATAATAATAATAATAATAATAATAATAATAATGATGATGATGATGATGATGATCATCATGATGATCATCATGATGACTGAAAAAAGTGCTATCAATTAAGGTGAGTATATTAGGTCAAAGTTTAATGAGAGTTCACTGTGGGTTACAGAGTGACATATAAGACCACTACCCATTTGTTCCACTGGATGAAAGCTGTACCTAAGACAAATCCAAGTTGCAAAATTCCCGAATTGTCCTTTGCTGAACTATGTGACTAGGGGTAAACAAAACCACCGTGTGGAAAAGAAAGATGGAGAGTCTGGAAGATGGGTGGAGGGAAGAGGGAAGGAGCAGGAGGAGAGGAAGGGTGGGTAGAGAGAAATGTTATAACTCAGACCCGCTCTCTGGGGTAAGGTCTCTAAATTACAGTGAGATGTGGACAGCTTGTCAATGCCGAGGCCCGAGCCAGAGCTGTGGAGCAACACCACACACACCACACTCTTTTTATAAGACCAATGCTTTCATGCAGTCAGTCAGGGCTTCTATCTATCTATCTATCTATCTATCTATCTATCTATCTATCTATCTATCTGGTTATTTGGTTATGTATTTATTTTTCTTAACAGACTCTAAATTAAAGTCTCCATGTATTATCACTAAAGCATGGCTTTCCATACATACAGCTAACACCCACACACATTTACTGAACCAGAAAATTGGACGGTCCATCCAAATTCCACATTGGCCACTTTCCATTTTCGCAAAGAAGCATTCGCGGTGCATTAGCAAAGGTCCTCCTGCCTCTCAACTCCGTAGTTTCAATGACAAGTGGCTTGCATAAGAGTTGACTAGGACGTTTTTATGGTTCATCAAGCCTTCACCTTACCAATCAATCTTCTGCAGCCATGATTAAAATGAAATGTATTAATTTGTCTTAAAGATTCCATATTTGAAGTGTACAAAATCATTAGAAAGTGTGTCTGTGTATTCTCACAAATTCAATTTCAACCCTCTGTGTTTGCTCTCATGAATGCCATTTTTCCCATTGAAGTAGCTTACTGAAATCAATAGGATGACCTCAGTGCAGACACTGCATATCTACAGCAAATTAAAATGGATATTAGCTTTGGAGCAGATATTGTTTATCAGCATTACTCAAGAGGATATTTTAAATGTATTGAAACGGTGCTTTTGCTATTATCCTCTGGCTCAGTCAGTTTGCTTTTCAGTTCTGCACGGAGACGAGAAAATAGTCAGTCCTGACGGAAGATGAGGGACTAGAATTCCTCTCATGGATTGGTTATTATTGTTACCACACAACTTTCATCCAATTAACCAAACAAATTGTCTTACTGGAAAGGACAACAGCAAAAGATAACATTGTTTTATCCGTGCTTTCTTATTGATATGAATAATTGTTAAAATGTATTTTGATATCTGGTCAATAAAATGGTGAAAAAAAAGTAGTTTATAAGAAGTGTAAAAATATCAGACACAATGCATTATACATTTTTTTCATCTGAGACTGGTTTTATGTTTTTATGCCACTAGAGGCAGCTATGCCAACTTTGTAATAAATGTCTGTTTTTGTTCAGTTCTCTGAGGCTTCTGTCTTCTCTTCCAGTGCAAGTGTATGTTCTATGTGCAATATCAATTATTTACTAATCACAGCCTTGTTAAAAAAAAAAAAAAAAAGAAACGAAATCTCCTTGTCCAATGTTGCAGGCAGAAGCAAATAATTGGAACACATAATTTACTACATGACTGATTCTGCTGCTGTGTTCCACTAAGACCATCAGACCCTGCTGTCTTGCTGCAGGTATACATCTCTATTTGTTCAATAATTAAACCAAAAAATGCTTTATTTAGTAGACCTCTTTGGTTCCATCGAGTTCTCGTTTTTGCTTTTGGAGCTAGGAGAGAGTATTTATATCGGCAAGAAAACCAGTGGGTAGTGGTGGTGACTCACAACATCCACATGTTTATGGAGAAGACAAAGTGCGAATCAACGAGCCGAGTTCATGCATCTCTGCCAAAACATTCCAGCAGGATTCATCATTTGCAGTCTATCTGCAGAGAAAAATTGTGGCGAGCTACAGGCCTGATGTTTCTTCCAAAGCCAGCCATCAACCAGCTGGAAGACAGTCAATTAGCCTGGCGCCCCCACTCTCAGCAGGCTGCTAGTTCCCTTAGTGTCAATCAATGTAGATAGCTGTCAGTCACAGAGAGAGTCAATGAGGAAAAAAATCCTGCAGAATCCCATAATACCCCTGCTGTGGCTAAAGGCAATATGAATGATTGGATATGCTGAATCCTAGCGTCTGGTCTGAGGCTCATTGGCTCCTTGCCTCATCCAGCCACCACTCTGCGCCCACCTCACGCCCCACTGCGCGCTCCCATGCTTATTTACAGTTAGCCTGTGTTGTTTTTATGTGATCCATTTTCTCCAGCACTGCCACGGGCTCCTGCACTCCTGTCTGCCCAGTGTCCAGCTCCCTGTGAGAGGAGGAGTTGGAGACGGATACCTGCTGAGTCGAACAAAGCTCCTCCATCACCAGTTTGATGCACCATAAAGGACCACGAAGGGCGCCCAGAACCTATTAGCAGTCTCTCAGGGATCAGACACTTGTTTTGACTAACAAGAAAGGACAGGATGGAAAAAATTCAAAGTGTGAAGAGTTGGAAACAAGCTTGCTCTGCAATGCATTTCTTTGAAGAAGTTTTGAGCTTCAGGAAAAAGGATGTGGCAGATGAGAAGTGTTTGATCCTGTACAAGGTGCAAACTAGGTTCAGTCATGTAAAACACTAATGGAAAAACTTATGGAGCAGTTTTCTTTGTCCTAATTGAAAATAAGAAAATCTGTGCCCATGGAAACACTTTGTCAAAAACTAAGAGAAATTTAAAAGAAAAAGAAACCTGAATGGACATGCTTGTTCTTCCCAAGAGATGCTTTAAACACATTGTTGAACCCCCAGTGCATAAGTGCGGCCCAGTTTATCCAACGTCTTTTATTCCCTGTAACTGAATAGCTTCACAAGCAGCAATTCTCTTTAGTGGACACTTAGTGACTTGCTAAGAGTAGTATGGCTGCCTACGAGTGAAACTTACTCTTTCACTCCCACAACAGTGCATGTTAAACTGCATTAAAAGCAGAGTAAAACATGCACTAAATCCTCTCAAACCTATTATCCGAACCATGTTGTATTTGTTTAATAGATATAAGCTACGAATCAAAGTTTGGAATCACTTTCTATATATACATTTCTATATAGATGTTCATCTCATTAACATTACTTATGACTCTCATAACAGATTTAAAAACAGCATAACATTATTTTTTTAATCAACAAATACCCCCTGATTTAAATTTGATTTTCAGTAAAGGAGTATGTAAGTGATACTATTAAACCACAGCAGCCTTGCGTTTTGTCTAAAAACATTTGGGGATCTGCACTTTAATCAGTGATTGGACTGTATAGATTATATTTATCATTTTTCAGTCCATAGTACGTTAGTTAATATTCTGTGATAAATTCCGATAGTCCCAACCCAAGAACTGAATTCTATTTATATTTTAAAGCTGCCTGTTCCAGCTTGTTCATATTAATGTGCATTTTACACTAAAACAGAAGCCTGTTTCTTTTTTTTTAATCTTCACAGGTTTTGATGTAAGGCACTAAATTACATTGACCAATAGCTGGTTGTTCTATTCTTATTTAATTTTTTGCTCAGAGGTTTCTTTGTCTCTTTCTGCCTTTTTACTTGTCAGTCAGGTTGAACCATTGTATAGCATTTTGATATCCATGTACAAAACATCACACTTTCTTGCAAACCCTTCCACAAAATAACATCTATTTGTAAAGAGGGCTTTTCACAGCCCTAAATCACAAGGACCATTCAGATATACAGAGTAGTCTTCACAGCTATCTGACTGTAATCACGCGTTTGTTGCAGGGATTTCCAGATTTTGGAAAAGCAATGTAAATTGATTGTGCATGATTATGTTCACCTTCATTTTTCATTCTTCAAGAAATAAACTGGCAGTGTCGTCACATACAATATACAATACCCTGCAGTGTAATGATATAGTGTGTACTGTGCTTTGCTGCATGGGCAATCTGTGAGTAGGTTTATACCTCTTAAAAAATTCATATGTACAATATAATAACGTGATTTAACGTAAGGCCAAGAAAGCAATACATAAAAAGGTCAGTGTAACTCTGCTGATATATTATAAACAAGCGTGTTACAGGTTCTAATCCATGAAATGACTAATTGAAACTGACGGAACTGAAAAAGAACACTGAGAAAGTAAAGTGTCAATGCCTTGCATACTTCTTTCATGTGAGGTCTTTGCTGCCTCAGTCCTTTTACAATGTATGGGATTAATAATATTTGGGCTGAACCTGCATGTGGCAGGCAGAGGATTGGTGTTCAGAATGTAAGGATGCCTCTTACTCTGTGTGAGCTATGCCCTACTTGAGGCCACCCAAAATGTCAGAGGTTAATTAGTGTATGTGTATTTAGTTGACATTGTTAAACCAGACAATTACACACAGAGAGATACTTTGAAAAAAGAACTAGAATGTACTTTAAACAACATTGTTCTTATAAGTCAAAGCATGGAAATACAAGGGAGCACATAGAGTGCCAATTCTCCCTTAAATCCGTCTGTAAATCTATTTCCCTCTCCTCCTCCAGCCTCTCTTTTTAAAAAACAAAAAAGACAAAATTCCCCAGCCCTACTTCCATCAGGCAGTTTTTCATAAAAATATATATATAAATATGCAAGGATTTGTTCAGCTTAAGCATGATGAGATGTGTCAGGAAATCTCAACAAGCATAGAGAAGAACATGGGTGATAGAAGGAGATGTAAAGAAAGGGGAGTTGGTGAGGGAGCAAGTGCATACTGAGAAGACCAAACGCCCCCCCAAAGTCCTCAAAGCATTTGAGCAACCAGCCAGTAGAGGGGCTTAGCACCTCATGTGCAGTTACACAGAATATACCTTGAGAATAAGAGCACCTCTGAGACCATCAATGATCTGAGTGGCACACTGAGGCTCTCTTTGTCCAGCGGATTATTTGAGGAGGAGCTGCAGGAAGAGCGAGGCTTGAGAGGAGGAGTCAGTGAAATTATGCCACATTCAAAGGAGGCTGGATAGGGGAAAAATAAAAAATGAAGGGCTGTTATTTGTTGTTCTGAAAGTTCTTGGAATTAGATTTGTTATAGTTCATTGCAGAATACCCCATTCATTTGGACTACATGACTCTTGAGTTTACATGTAACATGTTACAGTGGGATGTGTAGCGGTGCTAAAACTTACTATTTTTTATCGCTCTTGTTTACAATGAAAATTAATTCCTTTGTACAGAAAGTTTTGAAGGCAACGTACTTTCTAAATCTTCACATTGTTAACATAACGACATGCAAACAGTGCAAAAAAAAGTTTTAAATTGATTCAAGAATGCCTTCAACTATGAGAGCTGTATAGGTATTTATTAGTGAAGGATTACTTTGTACCCCGTGGTGCTTATCCTGCTTAAATCCCATTCCGAACACAAATTTTGATTGACAAGCTGGAGTATCTGACAAACTGCATTTATAATTGGTAAGAAGCCAGAGGATCAGTTCTGAAATGCAGTCTAGACGTTTGAGGTTGGTAAATGATCCCAGCAGTGTGGTATCTGCCTGCAGCAACCGTGTCGGTAGCATTTTTCTCCAGCAGGTGAAGAGGGGAGAGGCTCAGTATACAAGCACAATTTACCAGGGGGCTCGTTAGACGCACATCAAGTTTGAGCCTGTCGTAACCATGCAGTGTACACCTCTGTGATGCTGGGGCCCGGTGCCTACACTATTCACCTCACACCTCGCTAATGGCCATCTGTGGTCATTACAACCCACCAATGAGTTTTAGTCACACTCCTGAATGTAGCCTCTTCTCTTCTAGGGCCGCCGTTGTGGGTTTCTTTACAGCACCACCGCTGCTGCTGCTGTTGTTGTTGCTTACTGCGCCTGTTGTTATTGATGTTTATTCTCTCATTTTACCCCCTCAAACACAACATACTGACCCACAAGTATGCCTGCAGTCATGCAAGGCGTTGTTTATCTGTCAGTAAGATGGGTGAGATAAACACACACACACACACACATACACACACACACATGCCAAATATGGACTTTCTAATGGAGGATCCTCTCACGCTGTTTCTCCTCCGAGAGTATATCCTTTTCATTCTGGTTCAATCCTCTGCTCTTACTCCACATCTCTTCTATTCAGCTCCTTCAATCTCTCTCCGTCTCTCTGCACTAGTATATCACCCAGTGTCTGGACCCAGCTGTGGATTAGATCACTGTGGGTAAACCCATGGTGGTGTTCTATCAGGTTTGAGAATGGTGGGCCGTTTCATCAAAAAACTCATTTCTCATGTGAGAACTAATGCACTGTAGGCGAAGTCCTGGCTGTGCCAGGGCCAGGATATGCGGATTCAGCTACTGCTGCCCCCAGATAAAACCCCAGCAGCAAAATAAAAAGCACAACCCATAAAGGGATGTGGGGAAAATTTATCGGCCTACAGCCTGGGCCAGTGGCGACTTTATCTGTTTATGTGCAGGGGCGGATAACTACATTTCCACGATGTGTGTCTACATACCCTGCTGTGTGAGCACGCATTTATATGAGTGTTTTTCAGTGTGTGTTGTATGCATGGAAGATGGTTTCCAATCATGTCTCAACATCAATGCGTGTACACGCATTCTTTTCCAACAAATTTTGGGGTTTTATTGGCTGTTACATGCCAGTTGATGAGGTTGACAAAGGTTGTTGTGAATATCATATCCTTCCCACTAGTGGGCAGCACCTAGCAAGCTTTCAACAACCTAAAATATAGCTGCCTCCCTGTGGCTTCAGTAATTACACCACTCATCAGGACAAATAGTGATAAAGAATACCAGTGAGTGAAGTAAATTAGTTCAACAAAGCTGACATAACAGCATGGACCCTCATTATATGTGTGTGGACAAAGTATCATCTCTAGCAAGGAGCCAATTCCAAAGGATACTATCACTGATGGCCAATGGAATAAAACAGCTATTCCATACAAATAAAACTGCACGCTATTTAGCAGTGGGAGGTGGGCAAGGAAAAAGACCCCATGCAAGGAGAAAACTGCATGTCAAACTTAATTTGACAGACAGAACTATTTTTTCACTCATTTGTTCTCTGCACAGATTTCTCATTCCAGCTCCCAAATTGACAAATGTGGCATATGGCCAATTTTTAGCAGTTGGAGATACAGAGCGACATTACATACAGGGTGAGGATATATTCTTTCACTCATTTTGGTTCAGAGGGGAAGTATATCTTCTGTTTTAGGGTGTAGGAGATGAAGAAGCCAGAGGAGAATGATGAAGCAGCAATCATAAAGGACGTCCATCTGGCTCTGCCAACTTTAGGCACCAAGGCCTTTTGGGAGAGTGAAAGACTCAGCTGAAGTCCTCTTAGACAGGCCATTATCTGGACCAGATTCTCTAACCCTCAGGGCAGTGCAGTGATAGCCCCGTCCCAAGGGGAGATAAGAAGATAGACAGGAACGGAGACGTATAAAACTGAGACAGAAATGAGAAATCTGCATCCATCCTTGGCAGAGGCTTTATGGAGAACAAGTCCTGTGTTTTCATTGATAAATGGTTGCGGAGAGAGTGAGTGGGCATTGTGCCTCACTCTATCATCCAAACAACAGTATCTCTCTCAGGGAGTCCTTCCGCTTCCAAACCACCCCTACTGGCTTTGGCTTTGGACAGATCTGCCAAGCCTTCTCGCCTGTAGCCGCCAAACACAGAATTATCCATTGCTTTGCTTGCTCATTCTCTCATTTCCTCTCCTACTTCCTCTTTCCTATCTCTCTCCTTCAGTGGAATGAAGCCACTGACAGGCAGATGGGCAGATGGGGATCGACAGTGTTCCCCGGGCCGAAAGCTAATTGGGAGAGACTGGGAAAGCATTTGGCACTGCTGAATGGTCCTGACATGATGAGAAAATCAATGCGCACTTCCAGTGTATTTGCATCATGCTGAAGTGAGAGACCACAGCCTAATGCTGTCTCTGCTGGAAGTCATTAAGAGTTTTGTTTCAACTCTGACCCCTCAGTCTGACAGCCTAGCTCAAGACCGATTGACTCGAGCATGGCTGGTCATGCAGGAGTCAGTGAGGTGATGCACCCTCAGGCTTGATGCATTTCTTAAGGCAGCCAAGAGCCTGCACTTACTATACCTACTGTAAATTGAACTGTTGGACATCTCACCAAGCATTGAAAAAATTAACATGACAAGGACTTTAATTAATCATTTTGACACATGAGGTATTAATCAGACTTCAGACACATGTGCTGTCCAGACATCTGTAAGCTGCAGTTTACCTGCTGGCAACCCTTCAAGTCTCATTTCATGCCTGTGTAAAGTTTAGAAAAAAAGCTAGGAGAAGTTAATTCATGTAACTGAGTTCAAGAGCTAAACACTATTACAGTGTGTACAAGGTTAAACTGTTTATGAATTTACAAGTATATATATCCTACCAGTAGCTTGCACAGTCCCAGCAAACTGCTGCTAGTGCTGTACATTTATGTTTTTTACATTGAAACCAGGAAGAATTACTGATGTGGACTCAAGAAAATTGTGGGGGAAAGTATTAGCTGCTAAAAAAACATGACCCTCTATATCATTACCGCTTTTCCATTTCAAGGAGAATTGGATAAGATTTGGCCACCTGTCAAATGTCACACCAGACAGCAAATCACCAGACTAACCACTAAATGCTGCTCACTTTTTTCTCCACTGTATGGGAGTTCAGGGATGAAAGTAATGATGGGAAGGTTACAACATGGGCCCTTTTTCTCATAACATGGGAGTTGGGGAAATGTGAATTCTACAAGATGGAAACCCCATTGCTGAGTCAGCACCTGGGCACTGTTCGTGTTTATATCAAAGGCAACAGAAGCTCAGCAGCCACCCAGCAAACACAGCAGGACTGGGACTAAACACAGCCTCTGGGATCAGCTAATGCCAATTTGCCAACAGTGATTACAATACTGAAGTATTTACTGTTGTGCAAACCAGGATTCTAATTTTTGGGACAAAGGGCACACTCACACTTGGCTTGGTTGCTTAGAACCATTTTTAAAGCCAGTCTGTCCCTCCCGCGTACTCCCTCACTGCCCTGCGCTAACTTTGTTCTGCCCTAACTTGGCCTGAGCACGCTTACATCTTCAGTGACCTTCACTGAGCTGCACAATTTACAGACTGCATCCTGTATTCTTAAATATTGCAACCTTACTTTTTTCACCTTGTCCTGACATTATTGAGTAGTCCTGTGGCTGCCATGACCAGACAGTCACGTTTTTTTCCAAAGATTTTCTGAGTTCTTGTGTGTTTTATCCAGTTGTCTTCGACGTTGCCCTCTGCCCAAATTTCAAGCTAACACTACACCTCTTGATCAGACAAACATGAATGTTGTTACATGTTTATTAAGTGATACAGTTTCATCAGCGAAGTCATGTCCATTTCCTATGCCAATGCTCATGTTTGCACATGTGTATCCTAACTGTGCTGAAGCCCAACAGTGCCAGAGACAAGAAAGCTTATCATGCCTGGGCATGTCGAACAAACTGGACTTTGGGGTCAAACATGCTTGGGCACAGTACAGATCACTTAGTGTAAGTAAGTCAAAAGATGACACAGCAGGTCGGTACAGAGAAGCCATGAAACAGAAGTGGAGTGAGAGGAAAGTGGCAAATCTAGTGTATCAACTAGTGTACACTTACAATATTTCCACATCTAGTTTTGTGAATAAATGTTGGATCGAACCAGAGATGGTGATTGTAGGAACAGTAGAGTGAAGTAGGGTTAATTAGCTAGCATGCTTACTTCAATAGCTGTCTTTGCAACACAATACATACACAAACTGTTAGTTCTCTCTGCTCTGTTGATAATGTAAGGTCATTTTGAATGTTTCAAACATTAATTCAGACCATGATTTACACATTGTACCAATGGTGATTTAACATCCGTACGGCAAACCCAAAATTGACCCTTTTTTTGCATTTAATACCTCTTTTGAAATGCTATATCTGACATAGCATTCTGACATTGATGTTCTTTAAAACAGAAATGTATGTATTTGTTGCTCAAAATATGAATTTATCAAGGGAGAATGAGATTTTTAATCAGCCAGAAAGAGTAGAAAATATATTAAAGATGTCTGCATTGATTGAAAATGCAGTTTCACAAGGAGAAGTCAAGTGATGCTAAACAGTTTCCTTCTCAATCTTTTTCTTTGTTTGTTTTTTTTATGACCAACATTTTTATGCCTCAGTATGAATACATAAAAATTGTCGGAAAAAAATTCAGACACAAAAAGCTGAGATTTGCCTGAGGTATTAGTCAGACTTCAGACAATTTTGCTTTGTCAGAATGTTAATGAAGCTCTGCGGTCAACATTTAGATCATGGATTCATATTGTGTGACTCAGAGGGGAATCAATACGAAGAATATTGATGCTTCGCTTCACTTCTCCATTTGTTCCAGCCATCTTGTTTTCTACAATGGCTGCACTCTGACACTGAAATGCCTTTGAAGAGGTAAAACTAAGATATGTAATTCATCACTGGATTCATACCATTAAATGCATCGTAATTTGATTGCTTCACTGACACTTAGAAATGATATCCACTTTGAAAATAAACATATTTATCAAATATGCAAGGCATGTTTCTGAAACCAAATTACAATATACCAATATAGCACACAGTAATCTGCTTCACTGAAGGTGAAATGCACCTCCAGTATAACTGCTGTCCAAAGTAAATACATCTTTAAAAACAGCGCATGCTACTGTAGGTCTGTCAGTACCTTGGGAAGAGTCTTAATGCCAGCAGGGAATGGGGAGTTAGAATCTGTGTTCCAGAAAAAAAAGGCCACCTGCAGCTTCAAAAATGAGAGATGTTGGAACATAACATAAATGTACTGCCTTAAAATCAGTAAGCCTACAGGGGACTGTTTCTCCCTGCATGGAACAGATTGGCCTCATCATTTTCCAACTGCGTGACAATGGAAAAGTGCCCTCTGATTCTGCTAGAACTCCTTTTCTTCTTCATCAGGTCTGATTGTGCACAAGCCAGCAATGCCTCAACAATACCAACCACAAAACACTTTGAATGATGTTTTATGAAAGATCTTATCTGAATCAGTGCCATCACTTCCAACTTTCTCCTATTAGAAAAGCCTCAAACAAATACAGACTTCATTTGAAGTGTTGGTTTGCCCAAATTACAAAAAAAAAAACATACCTATTATCTTGCTTACCTTTTGTCATGTCTTGGCATGCAAACTGGTTTGATTTTATCTTTTTATCTGTTGTTTACTTTTATTTGCCTAGATTTTGAGAGTTTGCCACTCACTTTTTTTCAAGTTACTGAAAAATTTAACTTGCAAATTCATTATTAATGTTTCAAATCAAAAATATCTAAACTGCCCTGGATAATCCAAAGCTCAAAGTCAAGCATTTTCCCTGGAAATACTTTCTACAAAAGAAATAGTTTCTATAAACAACATTAATAGGCGTTTCATGGATTATCCATAACTTAGATATTGATTCCTTTCTTAGTGGGGTTTTAATAAATTCTTTCAAAGCTTTGAGCAAGTTACTCTCATTGCAGTAAGTAAATGTGGGCAAATGATGACAAAACTATCCTCTTAACATTAGACCGCAAAAGGTAAAAGAAAACCATACTGTTAGTGATTTGACTGAATCAACATTTTACATATTCATTATAATAAATAACTGTGAGCGTAGGTTTCAGACAATGCCTTTCTCTGCAGCACTTAACTGCTGAGATGAAGTGAGTAACTGCTGTATGTCAGTATGTAGCACTGCCTTACTCTGGATAACAGCCTTAATACATTTCATCCTGTGGATTTCATGGATAGCAAATGGAATGTCCTAAACCAGACAGGCTATTGTTATCTCTACTGACAGCCTTGGAAACTTGACCTGTGCACTTATTGTTGTGTTAGACAAAGTAGAATCTCTAGTGTCTTATTTTTTCCAGCTTTTATTGAAATACACTTGGCAAAACTTGGAGTGTCTGAAAATCTAAGAGTGACAACTTGATTGTTGACTTTTGCCAAGATGCTAAGAACAGATGTAAGACATTAGTGGTGCCACAGCACTAGAGACTATAATTTTACTCTCAGTGCCAGTGTTTGATGTAGAACAAGCAGAGTGACAATCAAGAGGCACAGCAGCAAAGGGAAAAAGATCTTAATAGCATTGTGACAGTGAATAGACAGAATGATAGAACAATGCACTCACAGTATGGACGGGACAAATGGACCTCTCGTTTATGTTCAGTGTAGGGGCAGCTTGCACCAGCTTAAAGACCTTATCCTAGCTCAATACAAATCAGAAAGATGGGGGAAAATTCCAGTTGTCATGGAAACATCGCTCGTCCTGGTGACATTGCCCTCATTGTGACAAGCGCTTCCTTTAAAACGACAGGTAAAATGAAAAAACAGCCAATTCTCATTCTCTAGTAGTCAGCCATTATATATGAACCCTGCTCTCCGCTCTTTATCTCTGATCCATCTTTTATTTGTTGCGTGCATCTTAGGTAGACAAACCTTTGTGTCTGTCTCCTGCTCTCTCAAAGAGAACCCAAACACAAACTCTGTAAAAGTTGTTTATAGTGCACATGCAGCTTCCTCCTGGGGTTCTTGTGTCCCAGAAAGCTTTGCAAATGCAGTGGGAGATTAGCTTTCTGAGATCTTTTTTTTTTTTTTTAATATTTTTTTCCCCCAGAAATGCTTGAGAATGTGTGAATGCTGCTGATCACTCGTTATTAAGTTATGCATTTGACACTTTCATATCAGATACTGGATGTTCCCATGTATGCAGATGCAATCGGGTCCTTAAGTATTTGGATCATGACACAATTTTTCTGGTTTATCTTTACACCACACAAATGGATCTGAAATGTAGCAGTAGAGACATGGTTGAAGTGTAGACTTACAACTTATTTTCAATTAGTTTTACGAAAAGAATTGTATAAACCATTGAAGAATTACTGCCATTTTTATCATTCAGGCCTCTGTTTTCAAAAGCTCAAGAGTGATTAAACAAACTAACGGGATTGTAAATATAATCTTTTTATTTTTTTAACTAAAGGAAAATCATTTGCAATCAATGGCCACCTAAATTATGGTACCCATGCACATCACCCAATGCTGAATTTCCTTCTTTCGGATGCTTTGCTACGCCATCAATGCAATCTCCTTTAATTGCTGCTTGTTTGTAGGTGTTTGTGGATTCATTTATTCATTTCCATTTATTTGCCTTGAAAAGCTCTAGGTTGTTTTTCACAATGTGTTTTGGGTTACTATCCATTCGCAATGTGAAGTGCAGCAACATTTGCAACATTTGACTGAATCTGAGCAGATAGTATGACCTTAAACATGTCAGAATTCATCCTGTAGTTCCATCAGCAGTCACATCATCAATAAACACAAGTGACCCAGTTCCATCGGCAGCTATACATGCCTTAGATGTGGTTTACTTCAGATCATAAGCCATTTCTTTCCCTCTCTACACTCTTTTTCCTCCCATCATTCTGATACAAGTTAATCTTGGTTTCATCTGTCCAAAGAATTTTGTTCCAGAACTGGGCAGCTTTTTCAGATGTCTTCTGGCGAAGTCTAATCTGGCCTTCTTGTTCTTCAGTGTTACCAGTGGTTTGCCCTTTGTTGTAAACCCTCTGTATTTAGATCCATTGAGGCATCTCTTGATATTTGACTCTACAATAACACCTCCCCCATCCAGAGTATTCTTGACTTGGGTAGATGTTATAAAGGCATTTTCTTCACCAACAAAAGGATTCTGCTATCATCCCTTTGACTTGTCTTTTGAGGCCTTACAGGCCTTTAAGTGTCATTGAGACTGCCAATGCATTACTTTTTCTTTAAGAATATAACAAAAAAAATAATTTGGCCACTCCTAAAATCTCTGCTATTATTCTAATATGTTTGTTTTATTTTATTTTTTTCAGTCTAATGGTTGCTGCCTTCACTTCAATTGACATCTCTTTGACCACATACTGAGAGTTCCAAACACCAGCTACCAAATGCACATTCAACATGTAGAATCTACTTCATACCTTTTATCTGTTTAATTTGAAATTAATTCATGGGGGAAAGGCCACAACCGGCCATAAAATTGCTTATCAATTGTCCAGTTAAAATTCTGAAATGGGAGGGACTATGAATAAAAATCACTGCTGTTGCTTAATGATTATTTCAGTACTTTTGTTGAACTCCTTGAATTTAAGCTAATAGTTGACACTAACACCACATCTTGGTTGCTTCATTTCGGATCTATTATGTTGGTGTAAAGAGGCAAGATCTATTGAAAAAATAAAAAATAAAAATAATAATAATAACATTAATAACAGGCAATGAGGCTGGTTGACTACAGTGGTAAGCTAGGCTTGGTTAAGCTAAGCGGCAGGCTAAGTCTCTGAGCTAGTATGTTGCATAGCAAGTGCCTTTCACTGTGCAGGCTACCAGAAGGACCCATTTCTTTGTAAGAACGATGACTTTTGAATCCTTAAGGACATGTTTAGAGGATGGTTCAGGTGTATGACATATTGCCATTCTTGGTAATTAGAGGCTATGAATCAGCTTCATGTCAGGTCGAACAACCTCTCTTGGCTTTACAATAGCATATCACAGCCTTTCATGAGTTATTGCTGAATTACAGAGATCAAACCTTTTGTGGATCAGTTTATTCAGGAAAGCACACTGGTAGTAATGGTAAAGGAAGTGTTTACTGCTCAAGTGTCTACTTGTGGATATGAACCAATCCCTGCACTGAAAGTAGGCCATGCACATGATTCTGAGGAGGCCCTGGGAAAGAGAGAGAGAGCTATAGAAATAAAGGCACAAAGAGAACCAAAACCCACACAGAAGAAATGGGCCACATTGAACAGGCCAACATTTTTTTTTTTTTTTTGCACCAAAAAGTATTCTGATATTCTCAAAGAGGAGATGCAAAGCTGGTGAATCATAGCGTCAAAGAAACAAGAAATGTGGGAGAGAGAAATATTAAAATGGAGCAGACAAAAAAGATTTATGCTCAGTGCTCAGGGACTGTGATGGTTAAAATCTGCAGACTGCAGTGTAGTGGTGAGTCACTATGTACACCAGCTAGAGTGCAGAACCTTGAAAGCTCCCAGATCTCAGACCCACACAGTCTTGGAGTAACCCGGGATTACAGGCAGGGCTACAGCGTTAGAGACAAACTTATTAAGCTGTTACAGAAAAACCATAGAGAGCTCAAAAGTCAGTCCTCGCCATGCTCTTTCTTAGAGGAATTACCCTGTCCACAGGTTTCCTAGAGCTGAGCAGTATGATATACTCTGACTTACAACATGCTAAAGCAGATTCTTGAAAATGTTCCTGTCTCAATCTTCTAAGTCTTTAGGTATCCACCTGAACCCTAAAGAATTACCATTTGAAATAATCAGAGTGAATTTTATCTCATCTGAAACCAAGTTCTCCGCGAAATGCCACCAAAGCCTTATTTAATATGGCGAAGGCAATCACGACTAAGGTTTGACATTTGAAGTATTATTACAGGAGAGCTTGGAGGAAAAGAGATTTTCAGCCTCTGGAGTGTAAAAGACAACTTCACCTCAACCCTCTTCTGGTCTCATCTCAGACTGTATCCTACCTCTATGAAAATAAGAGGCAAAAGAAATAACTGTGTGTGTGTGTCTATATATACAGGCATATATATACACATATATACACATATATATATACACACATATATATACACA
>JAPZDY010000011.1:5393193-5415059 GCA_029783645.1 Ctenochaetus hawaiiensis
AGAGGAGCCAGATGAGGTGGCTCAGGCATCTAATTAGGATGCCTCCCGGACGCCTCCCTGGTGAGGTGTTCAGGGCACATCTCACCGGTAGGAGACCCTGAGGCAGACCCAGGACACGCTGGAGAGACTATGTCTCTCGGCTGGCCTGGGACCGTCTCAGGATCCTTTGGGAAGAGCTAGACGAAGTCGCTGGGGTGAGGGAAGTCTGGGCTTCCCTGCTTAGGCTGCTGCCCCCGCAACCCGACCCCGGATAAGCGGGAGAAGATAGATGGATGGATAGTTACCTAAAAAAGGCCTCTCTTGTGTCCATTCATATGCAGTTTCATTATGTTAATCTGTTATATTTATCCATAAGTGGGCTGAATAGAACAAGCTGTTTAAATCAGCATACTTATATCAGTAGGTAGTGAAGCAAATAGGCTAAAAGGCAGTAAAGGGACAAGAGACTGGTGTGAAACAATCCATGCATAGCTTTGAAAAATTTGTTTTAAAAGTCAACAGACCAGGAAGGAAATAAATTATTATTGCTGAGCGAGTGAGTAAATGAGATACATCAAATGTATTTTGTAAAAGATTTGAGACGAGTATTAGCAACAAGTACAAATGATAACAGGAGCAGTGCATCAGGAAGCTTAGCATTAATGATGCACTTGGGCTGCATTGTGAAAACCGGGAAAGTCTTGCCTCTTTTCCAGGTAATGTAATTGCTATATTGGTGATCTAACACCCTCATTAAGCATGGATCAAACGGCTGTGCAGAAAGCAGCGGCATGGAACCAGAGTGTGAAACAGACAGGATTAGCGGATGAGAGAGATGTTCTCTTACGCACAGTGCATGTTTTGAAGTCTCCCACATGGCTAATTGTCGACTGAAGACACTAACATTGAGAAGTTCAGCCTCCCTACTGAATTACAGATAGCTTACTTGCCCTTGGCTAGGCTCCCAGTGTTTGTGTTGATTTTTTTCTGAGCAATTAACAATCTGACACCATGACCTTGGACTGCAGAGAGAGGGAGAGAGAAACAGGGAGACTGGGGAGGACAGGAAAACTGCCTCATACTTTTAGACACAGCTACTACAGCACAATGGTTCAGGGCAACATTGGATCAGCATTAGAAAAATATGTCTTATTTTTATTTCAGAGACTCATATCATGGCCTTTGTTGAACACAAATGCATCAGATCTGAGTAACAAAGCCTGCAATTAAGTTGACCAACAAAACCCATAAAAAGCTTTTGAGGATAATGCGACATTGGAAAAAAAAAAACCCTGCAAATTAAAGACATACACTAGAATTCACACATCAAGCGTACACCCTGAAACAACAATATGAGGCCACTAATTGTGTGTAATCTATTAATATTGTTTTCTGATTAAGTGACCTTGTTTCATCACTATCTTTTGTTCAAACAAGAGGTGGAACTAGCATGTTTTAGACTGCAAAAAAAAAAAAAAAAGAAAAAGGGAGAGGTCAGTGTGGTTGGTTTGTGTCATTGTGACATTAACCTGCCAAATATGCAACAATGTAATTTCAGCAATGAAGGCAATCATTCCCTCAAAGAGGTCGTCTTTTGGGTAGAGAATTTCTTTTCAGATCCAAATGAAATGGCCCCAAACTGTAAGAATGGGGGCTGTTAGAGGGGATTTGACCTGCATTGGGCCAACAACCTTCTACACATTGTAGGGGGTTGTCTATAAGACAAAGAAAGCAGGGACAGAAGGGGATAAAACAGAAAGAGAGAAAAAGAATCACAACTAGAGCAGAATAGATGACAGATGGATAAAAAAAAACGTAGAATAAATTAGAAATATGTTAATGAAACTCTGGCCTGACCCATCTATCTTCAAATGTTATGCTTCTACCCGAATGCCTCTTTATCCCCAAGGCTTCACCAGAGATTTTCCTCTGTCTTCTCTCTGTTTTTCTACCGCCAAATCCTTACACATACACAATTTCCATACATACACATGCACCTACTCACATATGTAATACAATAAGTGTAAACATTGTACAGGGGATTATGCTGTATTTCCGCTGAGTTTGAGTGCCAAGATGAAATATAAAGGCGGAGCTATTGTGAAGGCAAGTATATTTAGAATTGTAAAATTCAATTAGTAGGGTAATATAAAACTATTATATGCATCACGGATTGTTCTCTATCAATTAATCAAATATACTGTAAATGTTAAAAAAGGAACAGCAATTAAAATTTCTCAGAGCCCAAGAAGACATTTTTCAACTAAATACATATTTTTTTGGGTCAAAAACTTTTTGATTTCTCAAAACATAAAATACAGCAGTAATTCTGCACATGATCATGATCTGTCATTTTAGAAGATCAGTTCAGTTAGGTCTTGTTATTTTAGTGTCAAGTATCCTATGTTTCCATATATGTTTCCATATTTCATTGTGCTTCCCGTTTTATTTTGGTGACCCTGGTCTGTGTCTTGTCTACCCATGTCCTGTCAAGTTTCTCTCCTTTTGTGATAACCTGCGGTACCTGGATGTATTTCACCTGTGTTGGCTACCCCACCTGTGTCTCATTATCCTAGAGTGTATATAGTCTCTGTGTTTTCCCTTTGTTGATGCAGATCGTCTGTTGTTGGTTCTCAGTGCTTTTGTCTTTCCCCTGATTCCGTTGTTGCTCCCTGGTCCTGTGGTTCCTCAGCTCTTTGTGTCTCTCTGGTTGGTTGTTTATTTAGTTTTTCACATTTTGTTTCTCATTGCTGTTTTGTTCATTTTTGCCTGCTTTTTTGTCACACCTTGTTTTTTTGATTTTTGAATTATCTTTTGTTTGGAATGGTCAGCTTTTTTCAATAAAGCTCTCTTTTTGTTAGTTACAGAGTTTAGTCTGCATTTGGGTCCTTAAACCCTGACACACATTTAAGAAATCAAGAGAAAGGAAACATTTATGATTATCTTACATTTTCCAAGTTTGTTTGATGAATGACTTAAGTTGTTAAAAAGCTTGTTAATATAGTATGTCTTTCTGCTAACTGATTGATAAATTAATTTTGCTATACAACAGATTTACACAATTTACATACACAATTGAACAGTATCCTTTTTTTTCTCTGAGGGATAATCTTGTCTTAAATGTAAAACCAAACAACTCTGAAGGTACAGGTCTGCAATTGAACTTTTTATAACTTATCCTAGTAACAATTAAAACAGCCTTGTAGGAACTATTTAAAAACTTGGTTGAAGACCAGTGCCAGGGGCCAGAAAAGTAAAAAAACATATAAATTGTCTAGCTTTTACCATCAGATGTGTCAGGGGTTTCTTAAAAAGTAAGAACAACATTAATGCATTAATAAAACAGCTGTATGTCACATGGCATTAACTAAAGTGGTTGATGTATGGAAAATGTCAGCAGTTCTATCAGAGGAAGGGACAGGAAGTCAAGAGGGCCTGAAGTAGCCCTGAAAGAGAAATGAGTTTTAGGACTTTTCAGGACACACTTGGTAAGATGAGAAGGTGGTGGGTGAATTAGGGGTAGCACCACTGGATAGTTGGCAGAGCAGGCCTGGCATATCATCAAAATGCTTAACAAAGAACAAGATGTGAGACACTTTGTGTCAGCTGCAAAAAGCGATGTCAGCTAAGTTCACTCGGTGTCTGACCGCCAAGGGACAGGATACAACAAATGAGCCGGTGAGGGTGGAAGGTTTCAGAGGTTGGAGATGATAACAAGGTTGCAAGATACATGGAAATTGTATGAAGCGAAAGGATGTGAGAGGAAATAAGAATTTAGGAAAGAGCCACAAATGTTTTCATGTGGTGTGACCATGGAAAAAAAAAGAGAGAGAAAAGGGCAAAGGCTGTGTCATATCTGATACATGAAAAAAACAGTGAGAGGTACACACATTAGGGGATTATCCAGAAAAGGAAAAGATCAAAGGAAGATAGAAATAAAATGACAGATATAATCCTTTTTGTGGTAAGGTTGCGGTGACATAGGAAAATGAGGAGTGCACCATCTTCAGGCAATTCACTAAAAAAGCTTTCCAACTCGGATTCATGTCAGGTGGATCTGGGGAGACTGATAAAGGACAATCATGTGAAGAGGTCCGGGGTGAGTTATAGTGATGGCGCAGAATCTGTATGAAAGAAACAGAGTGACACCAGAGGAATAAGCAATTCCCGCTGGGGAAGAGATGAGTAGACCTGAGCGGCTACGGCCTCGAGCCTGAGGAGAGGCAGCGAGGCTGTGAGGTGGGGAGAGTGCAGCAGGTGCCGCTGCATTCTGCCGAGTGATTTATGTCCATGCAGAGCAACAAAATGTAGAAACAAGATCGGAGCACATTCTGAGATGAACTCCGGACTTGGTGGACTGCTGACTGATCGTTCCTGTCTCCCCTCTACAATGTTTTAAGATGAGACAGAGGGACAGATAAGGCGAGGGAGAATGCCTTTTCAAGGATATCTCAAGAAACAAAATGGAGGAGAGTGCAGGGATAAAAAGGAAGCTTGTGAATACAGAAGTGCCAATGTGACAGGAATTAGCAGAATGCCGGGCATTTGCTCCAAAAGACAAGTAGACATTCATTGAACATAGCTTCACAATATGCCTGTACAGGTTGTGCTGTAGGAAATCTAAGGCCAAAATGTAATACTGTTGACAATAACAATCCCCTACAGGTGTACTGAGATAATTAGCAGATTGCAGAAAGCTTGGGGGGGGGGGGGGCAGGTTAAGTCTTGAATTATAAAGGAAGTCTATAAAAGCTACCCACACAATCTGCTACACCGCAAATGAATTTCAACTGGATGACATCCCTGTCTGCACTCGAATAAGTGAAAAAAAGACAAGTTCCAATCATTAAAGAACAATCTATGCATTACCAAGAATATAATTACATTGTTGTAATATGTTAAACAGAGGCTAAGAACACGTCTTCAAAACACTCTAGGGCTTCCTATCAGGGACTCCCAATCCAGTGGGATAATGCTTTCTTTAATTAATGGCTTTTAGTGGGAACATTTTTTTAAAGAATTGTTGATAACCCTATTTGCATTCAAACCTTAATCTACCTTACCTTATCTACCTGTCTATACCTACCCATAAGTGCAAACAAAGTCATTACACATGCCTGGAATCTTTCACAAAGATATAAAGTTACATTGCTAATACTATAGCTAGGTAGTCGCGCATGAAAGGCAGATAAACTGAGGCCGAAATTTCCAGTTCCACCTACACCTTTCACAGCATGCTTTGCTACACTGCTAAATTCTGCTAATCTTACATTAGAATAAGAAAGGAGGTAGGTGGATATGGTAAACAGTGCCAAGGATGCGCTCCTATTTCAAAATGTTTTCACTTGAACTCAATCCTGAGCATTATTGAAAGTCAAGCAGTCCGCTTATGTGTTTTGGGGGAGTGGCTTTAAAAGGAGACCTAAAAAGAAGGGGTATTTGGTTGTATTCTTTAAACTGAGCTTACCCTTAATGCTCCAATGTAACCAACCCAGCTTTAAGATTAAAATGTGCTCAGCTAATGGCTTGATTTAAATTACCTGTGTGTGCCAATTCCCCTCCCATAGGTATAGCTTATATAAGGAGATGGAGAATATCAGAATCGGTGACCAAATTGCTATTCATGAGAAGTAGAACTGTATAATTTTTAACTTTCTACTGGGAGCTGTTCAGATTTGACATTATCTTTTATTTGTTGAAATTGCAGTCTTCTCTTCTGTTTAGAGGCTTGTTCACTCTCTTTTATCACCTTCCTTTTGCTTACTTGATCTCTTCCTGTTTTGCTTGTCTCTCTCTCTACTTTTTTTCTGGCTCTTATTTATTTGTCAACAATTTTCTTCACATGAGTGCTTATTGATGAGTTATAAATATTTCTGGTTTCTTTTTTTCCTGAGTTGTTATGCTCTGCTGGCTCTGTGATGTTGAATTGGCCCTTGGCCTTCTTAGTATGGGTTAATTCCTGCTTTATTTGGCTCACAGGATGAAAGAGTCAGCGAAATTGCCAAGTTTAATCAAGTCAAGATAAAGGGCTAATGATAAATGCAATGATTTCAATGGTGAACAGCAGGGCTGCTGATGGAGAGACTGTGAGGAATTTTGTGTGGGGTCCCTTTAGAGCGGAAGTGGACAGAACCTTTAATAGATAAGGTCTCTTACAGGACCTCCGTGGACCGTGTAATGTGAGTCTGATTAGAGTCTGATCCAATGGGCTTGGGGTATCAAGAATTATAATGAGTGTTGGGAATGATTATCCCTTGTAATTTGACATACTGGAAGAAAACCAATGCATTTTTCATTTGCCCTCACTAATTGTAAAAGTATCCCCTCTTGTCTACAGCTTTTAATTCCTCCTGATACTCACTGCAATAGCCATCCATTGTTTGCTTAATATTGTATAACTGCTGACATTAATAATTCTCTAACAAACGCTGGTAACATGCAGTAATATGTTTTACAGTCTCATGTCAATGGGTGGGTCAAATACACCAGTGTGAGCTGACTCTAAGACCTCCAACATATCCACTGGGTTCCCCAAAAGTAGAAGAATTGAATCACAACTGAAGAATCTGAAATGAAGACAGTGATAAACTAGGCTACTTGACTGAAGGTGTGGCTGCTATTTTCAAAATACTTCACTGTTTTAGGCCTGGAATAAGTCAGCACATACAGAATATTATTATTTTACAGATTCCCTAAAACAACAACCTCTCTTGAGGGAAAAAAAAACAAAATCAATATTAAACTTTTTTATTTTCTTTTTTATCCAGTAAGGACATTCTTGGCATCACAACTTTTTTTTTTTTTAAAGTTCATCCAGTGCAGCTTTATTTTTTCTTTTCAATTTAATATGATTCCTGCAAGCAGCTGTCTCTTCATGTGTACTTTGCAAATTAAGTAGCTATTAACATAAAAAAATCATTAGAATTGGGGGTTTCCTAACTTTTTCATCAAAGACCCAAGAAAGGAATTGGCAAAAAGAAATGTGGGGTAACTCAAGCTCTTTAAGTCTCTGTAAATCTCTTTCATCCCTTCTACATAATAAAAAAAAAAAAACAATTCACATGTCTTGGCATTGTAAGTTTTTCACTCTGCATTTAATGACCCACAAAATCATGGGAATGAGATATTTTGGTAGATGACTCTATTTTTGGGAAAAGCTTGTGTAAATTGAGGATGGTAGTGTCAATGAACTCCAAAACACAACTACAATAACTGCATAAAAAAACATAAGAATGTACAATATTTTTGAGGCATATTGTGATTTGTTTTGGATTACACTTTATTTTGCATGTGTCCATGGTCTCATGTTTGATGCCATATATCCTGTGCATATTGCTAGCCTAAGATAATACAATGCTCCATGGTGTGATCTGAAAATTGATTTACTTTTAACATGTTTTGTTGCCTTGAAGATAGCACTGCATGTTTAGCTTAAGCCACGATAGATGTCAAAATGAGGTAATGTGAAAACCACAGAATTCAAAATGAAAGGTTGCCTGCCATTACATAGAATGAAATCCAGCCTCTAAAATAAGTAATTAACTATAAAATCCTCTTTTTTTTTGCTTTATCCATCCATCATCACTTTCCTGAGCATAAAGCAACCCTGTAGGCTGAAAGGAGGAACTAAAAGCCTATATGGGGGTGGGCAGTGCACACAGCAATAAAGAAAGCTGTTATTTGTTGTCCTTCCCAACAAACAAACTAATGTGAACAACCTGTAAGTATACATATTATTAGGTGACCTGCTTCTAGAATTGCCAGATGGTCAGTAACAGAAATGGAAAGAATGTGGAGGATTGAACCCTCCTCCACCTCCTCACTGTTTAAACCTCTGCATTTACAGTCATTCCTCCAGAGAGAGCCTGCCAGAAATCCATGCCATTGAAATGCTGAGAAAAGACTGAGTATGAGTGGGCTGGTAATATGAAAATATATGAAGAGCTTCAACAAAATATGGCCTCTGCATTTTGAATTTCATATTTTACAGGGTGGGCTACCTGATCATTCATTTGGATTTAGCCCACTATCCCTCAACCCCCACTCTGATATAGTAGGGCCTGTTAATCAATGATGTGAAAGTTATTTCTACAGAGGCTTTGCTTAGCCCTAGCTTGAAAAACTTGCTGAAAGTCAGCAGTAGAATAAAGGGTTTAACCAAGAATGGCACAGCATGTCAGGTACACAAGAGTGCTGCAGCTGAAAGCAAGTGGAGAAAAGTGGTATTCCCACAATGCTGTAGTCCGTAAATACTGTTTTGAAGAAATTCACTTGCCTGTGTATGAAACATTTCAAAGGATTCCCACTCCTTTCGGGACCATGAAACACTGCTTCTGTGTGTGTGTGAGCGTGTGTCTAAAAAATGTGCATTGCTTTGAGTGAGTAGTTGTATGGACAGCCAGTGAGGGTATGTATTTCGGTTTGGTTATGACAAATCAATTAAGTTGAGTAAACATCAACTTAAGCAAGTTGATTGTACAAAGGAAAGAAAAACCTAAAAAAATAAGTGCTATTGTGGGACAATGGTATTAAGTATTTTCCTACAACTATCTTGAATCGTACCTGTGTTAAGAAAAGTGTGAAGTTATCAGAAAAAGCTCTATTCAGTGACAAGAGCTTCTATTGAAATTCACATCCAGTGTCCAGAAGTGAATCTTCCCACCATTCAACTATTCTCCCCACACAATACTGCTCATCAAAAAACTGAATAGCAGTAGAGAAAACGCACAAAGCACAAAGCCTGTGATATGCAAGCAAACTAAGCAAACGTGTGCCTCAACAATCAAAAATGTCTTATCACAAACAGAAAAGCTTAAGTCTAAGATTATGCAGAGCAGGTTATGTAATCAGTCTCATTTATCTATATTTCTGTATAATTCTGCAGCAAAGCAAACATGTGCATCTGAGCAGAGATTAGGGTTTAAGCACATATACAAACACCCATCTGAAAACAAGAGATATCTTGTTATGCACAAATTGATGCTAAACCACCTCTGCTTCATTCAATAACAATACATGGGTACACTTTATTTACCTTGCCTGCTGTGTATGGCTAAGCAATCAAGTAGCAGACTTATTATCTATCAAAGCAGTGTAAATAATTACCTCTGGTCGTCTCGCTGTGGACAGAGTTTTGTTTAGGAGGGGTGGCGGTGGTGTGGGTCATACCTCGCATTCTCGGGAGCCTGAGATCGTATAGGTGCAGGGTCCGGTTCCATTGACAAGCACATCCATGGCCTCAGAATTGGTGGGCTTGTAGTCCACATAGTACTCCTGCAGTGGGGAGCTCAGGGTGCGCTCCGTCTCTCGAGCTTTCTTGCGGCGTTTGCGGGCTGCTGCAGAGTGCTCCTGCAGCTGCTTGACACTACTAGGATAGCGCTTCCAAGACACGTAGATTACCAACAGGATCATAGCGACGGATAGAAAGAGAGCAACACTTCCAGCCACTATCTTATGGAAGGACACAGGCTCCAAGTCTTGTTCTGGGGGAAGTGCCACAGGTGTTGTAACAGCTGATGATGTTGGGCCTCTGATAGATCCCTCTCCTCTTTTCCCAGTAGGTGAAACCAGAATGGCTGGGTGGCTCTGCACAGGGACACTGGATGGCGTTGGAGGAATACTCACAGTGAGAGTTGTTGCTTGGTTTGACTGACAGACACCAAAAGCTTCAACAGCATCCATCACCTTCTCCCCCTGGGCTTTCTTCGGAGAGGCACAGATCATGGTGGTCTCCTTTGCCCCTCTGAAGTTTCTCAGCCAAGCTACCAGAGGACAGATGGCAGGGCCACAGTCCCATACATTCCCAGCTAAGCTAATCGTGGTCAAAGAGATCCAAGCATCAACAACCTCTTGGGAGACATTAGTTAGCTTGTTGGAGTCCAGATTGAGGGTCTGCAGGTTAGGTAAGCATTGGTAGACTACCGGATCAACTTCTGTCAGATCATTCCCAGAAAGATCCAGTTTCTGGATGGAGGCCCAGGTCCAAGTAAGGCCCTGGTTCATTGAGCGTATGCGATTCCACTGTAGGTAAAGTGCCCGCAGATTGTAGAGGCGAGGAAAGTGAGAAAAATTGATTTTTGAGAACTGGTTATGCTCCAGATGAAGCTCAGTGAGCTTGACTAGGCCTGAAAATGCATTCCGGGTGATACTGCGAAGACGGTTGTAACCCAGATCCAGGAATTCAAGATTTCTGCAATCTTGGAACAGACGCACTGGGATAATTTTTAGAGAGTTTGAGCGTATGTGAAGGCTGAGAAGCTTCCGTAGTCCCTGGAACTGTCCAGGCTGCAATGCTTGCAGTTTGTTGTACGACAGGTCCAAGTTACGCAAGTTTGGGACTGGGTGGAATGTGGTGTTGTGGAGCGATGTGATTTTGTTGGAACTTAGGATCAGCTCTTTGAGCCTGCGGACCCCCTGAAAAGCCATTCCATCCACAGAGGCAATGTAATTGTGGTCCAGGTAGAGCCAGATGAGGTGGTTGAGGCCTACAAACTGGCCTGCGCGGAGACTGGCAAGGCTGTTATACCGTAATGACAGGCCTTCGCAGCCTCCTGATAGGTTCTTAGGAACATCACGAAAGGCGCTTGACTCACAATAGACAATTTTTCCATCACAGCGACAGCTCTTTGGGCATGGGCGCTCACTCAAAGATGGATTTGCCGCCAGCCACACGTGCATCAGGAGTTGGACTACTAGCCAGCGACGCCGCAGAGCAGAGCCTATGGGGAGAGGAGGGGGAGAAAAAAAATGAGAAGACAAAAGTTTAGCAGATGAGTATACCGCAAACTCCAAAAGCTGCAATGAATAATTTGCTTATTAGTTTTTATAATATTCCCTTGGTAAACTAATTCTTGCTACACAAAGAGTGGTTTATATTTCCTGGTGTTAGGGTTTGAAATGTTGGAAATATTGGTGTCCTGAAATTTTTGCAGTTTTGCTTACAACTTCTGAGGAGGTATCCTGATAAAAGCATCAGTTTTCTATGGTCCCACTTTTTAGATTGTTTTTTTTTTTTCTTTCAAGCCATGATCTTGCAGCAAAATTCTTATGTTTTTATCTCATTATTGATATAATGATTAATGGATGTGCATCTGAATGGGAAGATGTGCACCAAACACAGCTAGAAAAGCTTGGAAGCAAAGTCACTAAATAACATAACATAACATTGAGCTGTGAGGAAAAAAAAGAACTTCTGCTGTAACCTAAAGGATGGAAAACTTGTATAATCAGTCCAAGTGACATGGAGATGCTAGGTCTGAAAAATGTTGGGCATTCTCCAGGGTCCTCTATCAAAATCTACATCTAAAACTGGAGTAGTTATTAAGATTTGAACTCACATCCTTCTATGCAATTTCTGTATCCTTCTTACTTCATCTTACAGGGTCCTTCCCCTTGTCTTTAACCAAAATTTTCAGATTCACCCAGAAATATTATTTCCTTCCAGTTCCAGATTTTCAGGCACTTTCTTGCTACTCTTGCCAAGTGCCTGCTCATGTGGGAATCAGCAAAGTGTTGGTCTCTTTTAATTATGGAGTGTGATCTAGACCTGCTCTGAAAAATGTCTCAAGACAATTTATGTTGTGATGTGGCACTATATGAGGGGGAAAAAAAGATAACTCCCCTAGCACTCCTCTTTTCAAATCTTAATAACTCCATACTTGCATGATACTGTAAGATCAATTTTGGATTTTTTAAAAAAATTATTTGTGTACTTTTTATTTTTTTACGTTTCATCTTTAAAGTTGCCACATGCATTGATAACTTCCACCTATTTATTTATTTATTTGCAGCTATCAATATAAACAGAGACGCTCAGTTATCTAGCAAATGTTCCAAATGAACAGAAGTTTGTCCTACACCAACGTGTTAACAATGACAGTGCTGGAAGTAGAAATATGACTTGTTTAGAAATCGAAGTTCATGACTCGTGGCTCAGCATGTTTTATTCACTGTGACTTTGGAAATGACTCTTCGGCCTTTTCAAACAGCCAGTTTGTATCTGACAATTTTGTATCTATTGTGGCTGGTCAAAGTTGATTATGAAAGTAAAAAATGACATGTTATGGCTAACAAGTATATTTTAATTTGATTTGCAGTTGGTCACAAAGTAGTATAATTCAAAGATGTATTTTAAAAAAAATGTGTGCATTTATTACCCCAGTGTCCGTGGTTCTAACTGTTTGGTTGTCAGTGTGTACCATCCATTGTGAACATACAGCGGAGATGAGATCAATCTAATGTTAAAGCAAAGCAGCTTGCAGTTTACTCAGTCATATCTCTATCTGTATTAGTATTCAGCCATCCCATAAGCCATCATTGCAGCAATAGTAGAGGCAGACAAGTCATGAAAGGCAGCCTGAACAGAACAAATTAACATTCAGGAGCTGATGGTTGTGTATACAATCCTAGAGGCATTTCAATTTAGATCCCAACCACTTCATGTTCAGCTGAACCAAAGCTCTAAGGGTTCAGCACAAACACTGCTTCAGCTTTCTACAGGTTCAAAAATAAATAAATAAATAAGTTTACAAAACAAACAAACAAACAAAAAACTGCTAACTGCTACAGAAAACTAACTGAATGCCAAATCCTGTCCTGTCTGTGGAGACTGACCACACATACATATGATATAAATTACTTTTTTTTTTTTTTTTCCAAGGGGTATTGGGATTTTAAACCTATTCGAAAAGAGAAGAGTGGTTTGTAGCTTCCTGTGATATCACTCCTTGTTCTGAGGTGAGACAGAGTTGTTTCCATTAAAATCGTTCCCCTTTACAGAGCCACTAATGATCTGTCATTAAGATGCATTGATTTCCCCTTGAGGAGGTGGTATGGGGGGATCCACTACTTATGTGTGTTTCTCGAGGCAATATAATCAAGTATGGACTTTGTTACCATTACCGCAGTGAGATAAGATGAATACATCAGGAAAGAGGTAGACCATAATTTTTTTTTTTTTTTATATAAAATGAATGATGTCTTTGCAGGCACCATGGCTCAATTCACCCACTACAAAAAATTACTGTATTGTATGAAGATGTGCTACACTGATACACAGAACTTGAGCTTAAACATGAAATCTCTTGGCATTAAAGATACTTGTGGTGCAGTTGAGGCAATAAGCATGATTTCTATTTCCTAGTATTTTCCATAATCTTTGCAGGATTTGTCAGAAATAATTCCCTGACATAGAGTTGCTGAGAGGCATCATACAGCATATGCTATCTAACATAGCCATTTCGCTCCTTGCCAAGCATCTGTTGATCCCATATGGTTATTGTATGTGTGTGTGTGTTTGTGTGCATCTAAGAGTATGACTGGGAGAGAGAGACACACACACACTTACTGTTGGTTTTCAGAGGAATCTTTCATCATTCCTTACAGATGGGGGAAACTATGGAACTGTACAGATAATTTGTGGAGGCTATTGATTACGCCAGCAGATACATCAATCATGTGTCTTCATCTTGGATCCTGGGATTGTGATACTTTCACAAATAGTACAGGGAGAAAGATGGTGATCACAAGATGTAGCATATACGAGTGCAGCCGGTTTGTTTTTCTAAGACTGAATGTAACTTTGACTAATTTGCTAGCAACATTGTGCCTCAAAGGCTTAGAATACAAAAAAAATAAACAGCAACTAACAGTAACAGCAGAGGAATACTGATATAGAACAATGCCCACGTGTAATGATCCATGTGCATTTTAAGCAATTTTAATAGATATCACTTTTGACTGCGGAACAGATTGTGTGGGCTGTTAAACATGAATGCATGTTTTTCTACATTTTGCATTTGACTCTTATCCCAGGAGGATGCAGAAACAGCCCCCTATTGCTTTTATTTCCCATGTGCATAATAGGCTTGCTTTATTAGAAGTGACTCTGCCATCTCTTTCAGATTGAGTCTGCCTCACAAGACACCTCTCTCCCCTTACTGACACTGTCTGTGGTTTAATGAGCGCTCTGTGTGCTAATGCCTCCTTAAGCCATCTCCTTCCAGTCTACTCCTCTAATCTTATTCACAAAGGAGCACAAGTCACCCTCTGAGGTGTCACTCATGGGGTGTCTCTGTTGCCTCTTACCTGATGTGCCTCGACATGACTGTTCTTCTGCCATATCTACTTAAATGAACAACTTCTCCTTCATTTTACCATCTTATCCATTTTAAAATATGCTTGTTAGGCATGCCCTTGAACCCTGAAGTAATCAGGATGGTTTTACAGCATTAAGGATATTTTTTATGCATGTGTGTTGAAACTCTCCTAAGCCCATTCACTTAAACCTTGTTGGTTTCCAGTTTTCGCTCCCCAGTCTGCTTTCTGTTCCAACTTACAGGGCAGACATTCTTCTTACTTTCATTTTCATTGTGTTCAGTGTGATTATACATCCATATGTGCTTCTCATGTTTCTTTGTCACCCCCCGCAGTCAAAATCTAATATGGCCAGATAGGTCAAATTCAAAGTTTGTCTAAAGGCATGTGCGTAATGCTTAGTTATGCAGCAGACAACACTGCTGTCCTCAGCACAAGAAGATAGCTATTTCTGCCTCTCAACCCTAACACATAGAGAGAGTAAGTGCACTTTACTGCTGACCTAAAATAAAACCAAATGTAGCTTAATAACTTGGCAAATGGACTCGCTAACTGGTGCACTTTGAGTGCACACAAGTGGCTCATTGCTATTTGCTGCCTGTCATTGACAAAATGCTATAGGCCCCAGCCTTGACTGCACATAGAGACTGGACAGCAGCCGAACGCAGAGGGGAAGGACGTCCCCAGAACAGCCTAAGCCATCCTATTAGTCTCAAATTATCTTTGAGATGATAGCAAGGCTTGCCAAGTTAGACTCATTTCAACAGTGGTTGGAAAACATTTTGTCCTGGTGTATTTGTGGCACTGATTGAAAGAACAGAGAAAGCACCACAGAGAGTATTGACATGAATACTCTGCATACACAGATTAGGATGGAAGTTGATAAGATTTTCCTGATCCCAATGCCATTATTGATTCTGCTCATTTGTCCCAGTCTTTATCGATTCTCTTAATAATTCCAGATCAATATTTCTGTGTGGAAAAAAGTAGCCCTACACAGGTTTTAAATTCAGTGCTGCTATTTTATTTTCTATGAGTGTGAACAGAGCGCGGAATCAAAGAAGAAAAAAAGGTATGCATGTGAATTAAGATGAGCAAAAGCTCCACTATTTTATAGCCGTTTAATTTGGAAGTGAGCTAGCTGTAACAGTCTGTCATCATTGACAATGGATGAAATGAGAGAATATTTGTTTAACTTTTATTTATTTAGGTTGTCTTTGTCATAGAAAAATCTGCTTTGCCTTCCTGTGAGGCATTGATGTCTAACATGGGATATTTACACCCAGTATTAGACGTGTTGTTCGGTTGGGAAGCAGCAGCACTCATGCATACCTGTCCAAATACACAGCACTCATGGAATAAGCCCATGTTGGATGGAAAAAATGTTTCTGGTGTTTCCACCCTTAGTTACGGTATCATTTTAAAGACATTAAAACTGGTACTGTTGTCATTTTTTCCATGAAATTAAGCTACGGTTTGGAACTTTCGTAATTTCAAGCCAGGACTACTCCTTATTGCAAGCTTCTAAGCATAAAGGCATAAGTTTAATGCTGTTGTTTGGCAATGGTTTGCCATCAGAAACCTTCCCTGCATATATATGAGGAATTAATAAGCTCAGAAGGATATGATTATTAAAGATGAGAGAACTGGAAGCAGTTCTAGAGTCACATCCTTTTCAACACACATGTGTACAATTATATTTATATATACACATCTCACTATAAAACTTCTTGTTATAGCCATTGTGACAACACATTATATTGATAGTTCTGCCACATTTGTGAAACTGAATTTATTTTGGATACAGTCCTATTTGGAAAAACAAGGGTAAATGTGCAGATAAATATAAACTGTGGCCGGTGACAGTCCCTCTTGTTCATCATTATTTTTAAGTGACACATTGCTAATGGAATTTCTGTTCCAGGTACAGGGTTCAATACAAACTGGGTTGTAACCTCATATGTCACTGCAAAGGTTGTGCTTTGTTTCTTTTACCAAGACAACTTAGATACCCAGCAAAAAGACCAGCTTCCTGGTCAAGTTAACCCAATGAATCAAGAGTGATACTATTGGGTTCGTCAGTGGGTAACACAGCCCTAACAAAAGAGTGCAAAACACTAAGGGCTCCATTTCCATCAATCTAGGCACAGAACAAATACAGAGCTAGGTGTTGCCAATTTTTTTTGGCAATTTGGTAAACAAAAACGTAAGTGCATCTGTGGCACAGTGTTGAGGTAAGAGGAATAGATAATTAGAAGGTGTGTAACAGCCAACTGTAATCATAGCCAATCAAATCAGCTCCTCTCATCCCTTTTCAAAATTACTGTGGCGCAACGTATTGTCAATTTCATAATGGCTGATTCATTTGTAGTTAACTACCACAGCATTATGACGCGTGCCAACTGCCTGATTCACATCCAATTCAGTAGACCAGAGTAAGCTTAACTCTTATATGATAAATTGAATTAAAGATTACATTCAAAATGATTTGTTTTAATTGTTTCTGTCAGTGGTATGAAATATGTGGGACATTTACCAAAGCCCATTGTAGGATATTGGTCATTTGCTCATGTGCACATGAAAACAGCCCTTCATTGACTTCATTGCACTTGACCTTGTTTGAGCTGGTGGAAGATGTGATTTTACTTTAATGACACCAAAATTGCACTGCATGAGCACAGCCAGTTTCACATTAAGTCTGAAAAATAGAAACTTATTGCAAGTACAGAAAACAGTCCTTTGCACTGTGACTAATTGCAAATGCGCTTGGATTTACACTAAAACCACCTTTGTGCTTGAAAGGAAATAGGTTCAGAAAAGACTGATAGTTCAGAAAGTAGAAAAATATCATATTTTGTGTGTGTATTTGTTTGTTCGTTTCCTTTTAGAATCCTTAATTGAGTTTTGGATTGTTTCAGATAAGACATTTTGACCACTCAACAGTTCTATAAAGACTCGTTGTGGCTTTAGTAATGGCTTTAGAGTCAGGGCTAGCATGGGGCTTAGGTCAGAGCTAGGGTTCAGATCATGGTTGTAATCATTAAGTAGAGATGGTTCAGCATAAGTAAGGGGATTGGGTATTTACATTGTAAGTGGGTGTCTTTTAAATTATAGAGGTATAAACATACATTGATTTACATTTATTGCATTTTGTTTTGTTTTGCTTACTGCGGCTGCTGCTTAATATTGCTGATCACTGTCTCATTTTAGTACATATACACAAGTATTAACTGGCGAACCTTTCAAGAGTGTACTCAGCCTGCACCTCAATGCATCCTGCCCCTACAAACCTTGAGAGGATAAGTATACACTGTAGATGATGAATCCCAAGCACTTGACAAGTTATTTATTACTTTTTTTTTCTTTCAAAACAAGAAAATGTAGTGACAAAGCCAAGACATTGTTCATTAAGGGCTTGCTGATACCCCCCTTCATCTGCTTCACATGGCAGTTCAACAATGCAGCCTGTCGGATGCTTTAGGGCCAAAAGGTCATCTTCTGTTTAAACTGGGCAACTTGCAGATGAGCCAATAGGACTCCTGTCACACTAACTTTATCTTTAACATTAAAAAAGTAATATTACAACTATTGACAAGTGGTCCCTCTTTTTTCTCACAGCAAAAACATGTTTTAGACGTAGGGCAGCTGTGTCAAATGTCACTGAGGATTTAAAATTTATTTTAAAGAACTGCAGCTGTGGCTTTTTAAATTTCCCTATCCTACTGTTCTCTTTTTGCAAAGCAGGTCTCTAATGATATGGTCCATGAAACATAAGTGCATTGCATGCTATTAATGAAAAACATCACAGTCAGCTACACTGGTGGTCAACTATAATGCAATGTAATCTCCAAATAATTGTAGGTAACAGAACAAAGCTGTGTAGTTTAAAGAGAAAATAAAGTGATTTGAAGCAACTGTTAGCACCCGTGGGAACGTGCATGCACCTGCATATGTGTGTGTGTCAGTCAAAATTGCTGCTTCTCAAGGATGCAGGTTTTTTTTTTAATTTGCTCTATTATTAAAACACCAGACTTCTTTGATTAACCATATATGGGTACTTCGCAGTACTTGTAAATTGTCCCTAACCCTCCCACAGCCCCTACTGTAAAGCTTTGTGTGCCATTGTAGCTTATATTGATGTGGTGCAGTAACCCACTGTGGGTCGATATATCATGCAGTCTTACAATTAATGGCACAGCACCACCAGTGAACTTGGCCATCTGTATACCAGTTAAGACTGGCTGAGGACATTAGGCTACCTTGGACAATAATATCAGACCAGGAGAATTCAAGTGAAGGAGGCACAAGCCCAGATTAGTTCATTTTGGAGGGGAAACGGGGTGCTGAAATAATATAAAGCAGGCAAGAGTTAAATTCCAAGAGAGCGACAGAGTGAAAGGGGGGCTAAGAAGGTGCTGAGGGGTGGGTTATGAGTGTGTAACTGATGCGCACGCGTAAGAGAAACAAAACGGGGCAAAACAGGAAAATCTGAATATAACTTAAAATGAGATGGGGGGTAAAAAATCACATGCAGGAGTCCCGACTCTGAAATATATTCATGCATTAATACAAGGGAGGGCTATTTATTACACAGACAGAGAGACAGACACACACACACGCACACACACAAGAATATTGGTAGATGGACGCACAATTTTATGCTCTATTTGATGAGTCCGTCTTGATAGCAGGTGCAGAATGCGAAGGCTCTCTTAAATGAGAATCAGTTTGCTGAGCAAAGCATGCACGAGGGGTGCCTTGAACCCACAAGAGTTTTGGGGAGGCGTTAGCACTGGGCTGAAACTGGACAACAGCCTTCATGCGTACAGATTAAGGACAATCAATGATTATGCAGGGCCACGCTTTATAAAGTTGACTGGCTTCCAACATTTACCGTGATTAGCATTTCAGTCCATGTCAATGAACCAGACAGTCTAACTAGTCAAGAAAAAATAAAAGGATAGTCCTCCCTCACATGGAAAAGCTTGCTTTGCTCTTGATTTCGAACGGAATCTTAAAGCGAGCAGTGTTGTAAATTACAAAAAAATACACGTTTTGAGTCTGTAATAAGCCATATCGTCGGGAAATGGAGGAAAGAAAAAACACAGCAGCTCTGCGACTAACAGGCTACAGCACAGGCTTTAGTGAAATTCCTCAAGCTGCCCGAACGACTTAGCAAATGACACCAAAACCTTTTAATAGATGAAACAACAGTGCGTTTGGTAGAGACGAACATTTCCGATGCAAACATCTGATTTGATTCAGATTCTGCTGGGGAGATGCAAGACATTTTTTGAGGTGCGTTTATGAGAAAGGAGGGCAACTGGATCATATATTGAGACAACCCACGCTATGAAAAAAAGATGATAACGCAAACAGAACTTACCCATATCCGCTTATCTGTCAGCTCCAGCCTACAGGTTTTAATGGCTTCTTGTGCGCGACAATAGAGTCCGCATGACGCGCTCTCCACAGACAGGTACCGTCCTAATCCAACAGCCCGGTCTCTCCGCGCAGCCGCCGATTCCAAAGCGCACCTGCCCTTTACTCTCCCGGACCTGGATGTGCTATCCAATTTAGTTCTGCATCTATAACTGTACAACTGAACTAAGGCGAATGTCATTTACTTCCAAATTCAGATTGAAATGGTAAAACAAACACAGCGGATTTTCAGAACTCCGTATCCATTTCTTCGCCGGGAAATAATCGGTCTCTCTCTCTCTTTTTTTTTCAAGTTACAGCCAAAAAGAGTACTGCAGTAGACGCAGACAATAACGAAGCCACATCCAAGTAATTCATCTTAGTCCTACGTGCGCATGGACATTCCGTCAAAATCCTGTCACAAAACTTCACAAATACGCTGGCATGATGCAAAAATATGTAATTTTCCAAAGCAGTCGAGCAGCCCTTACATTCCTCCTCCAAAGTAAAGCCCGGCGTCTCTGTTCTCTCAAGGATGCTCAGACTGATTCGCGCATGGCGCACAGAGAAAAGTAACGCTCGGTTATCTCCAAGTCTCCGTGAAACGCCGTTAACGAGCCTCGCGGAATAATGACATCTGCAAATATCCACCTTTTTGTCCAAATGTTCCCTTCGTTCCCGTTGTTGCAAGGTTTGAAATACAGCATGACGCTGTTGTTGATCACGTCTGCATGTCAAGGCAACTTTGTCAGGCTGAATCGGAATGCCCTCTTCTGGTGAGACTGCGACCCGTGAGCTCGTCCAAGGGTGCAATCTCGAGTTAAATGTTACGGTGGCACGACTTTACCCGAATGGATCCAGTCATCACAGTGCAAGCAAATATTAAAAGCGAGCTCATCTTTTACTTTAACAGCCTCATTATTGACGTGGGCTTTAGAAAATTATTTATTTACGTATTTATTTATTTATTTCAAGAAATGCATCACAGTACACTATTAAGTATCTTTGAAGGCAATAAATGCATTTAAAGATAAAAATAAATCCATAATTAGATATTATTGTTTCATAAGTAAGAGCGTGTTGTCTGTGTGCGTAGTGTTGTGTGTATGTATGTATGTGTGTTTATGTGTGCGGATCTTTGAGTGTCAAATGATCTTTTTATGTCATCAGCTTGAGATAAGTTAAAATTAAATTGTCTAAGATTTTATATTAGGTATTAAAGCTCCGTGTTTGCTTAAAATTTAATATGGATTTGGTCGAACTTGAGTTTGGCTCTCCTTTGTTGTAGCCATATGTGTGGAGAAGGCCATCATTTTGTTGTATGGGTCCTCACAAGTAGCTTGTACACATGCAGAGAAACCTGTTTGTGTTAGAATGAGGTCTATTGTTAGGACAGCTTGAACCGCATACTGTGAGCCAATACAAAGGGCTGCAGGACGCTGTCCATGGTGCTGAAATGGTACATTGGAGTTACTGAATACAAGTGAACTGTTTTTCCTGGAACTGCCCAGGGACTGATTCCTAGTTTCTGTGTAAACAAGTTATGAGAAACGACTGAAACCAGAAGTCATAAACAGAAATATACTTAGTACTCTGCTCTAACCCATATTGGAAATGCAATGGTAATTAATCGACAGTGGCCTCCCACTGGGTCACCCCAGCTCCCTCCTAAAGCTTGAGTGTATTTAAGGAGGAAATAGGCAGCTGAATTTTTCATGTGCAGCTCATCTGCACTGGATGACTAATAAATGTTGCCCCTTTATTTGAAGCTTGAATATAGTTGGCCTCATACTGGCATTCACTGCTTTTATAAATTATATTGAAGTAGTAAATGAGGACGTGTTTATAAGGAGCGTTATTGGCAGAGATGCTGGAATTTTTCTTTGATATTTCCATTTCATTTTCAATGGGAATTTTCTTTCCTCTATAAAAGAAAATATATAATAAATAAAATTCCATACAAAACATAGAATAAAGGTCCAACCTAAATCCTGTCTCAGCAACAAAATTAAAATTCCACTGTAAGGACGATTTAATCATCCAAAGATCACAATAACTTCTTTTACAGCTGCTCTTTTTTAAAATTTTGCTTTAAAAAAGTGCATTGCTGAATGTCTTTAAAATGATGAAACACTTCCTTATTGCAGTTCAAATACTTTGATTTTATCAAAAGTATGGTTTTATGTTTTTATTTTCTTAATTCCATTTTTTTTTTAATTCAGTGTTGTTTTTGATCAAATTAAACATAATGGCCTCCTAACCCCATTGAAAGTAAAGAGAACTTCATTCTAACCATGTTGTATGTCTTTCACTTAAAGTTAACAAGATTTAAATGAAAGTCTCTCCAAGAAGTATTATAAACTAGCACAGAG
>JAPZDY010000011.1:5415159-5425206 GCA_029783645.1 Ctenochaetus hawaiiensis
TTGGCACCAAATGTTCTCTTTGCTTGATCTGATGATGAGGTATTCACAAACACTTAAAGTATTGTAAATCAGTGTTGGTTAGAGCATTTTTCATGTGGATGACAATGACGGTGGCACCTTTGACAACTCTGTCAAGTATTTTTTTTACAGATAACATAGCAGTTTATCATGATATCTATCTTTTTATCTGCTCAGAGTAGGCAACCTGCTTTTTAGTGCACCCTCCAATGAAGCCAGACATTCTCTATGATCTTAAAATTCAGCATCTTGCACTGGGTCTCAGCCTTAGTTTCTGCTCCCATGCAATTTGGCTGATGACTTTACTTCTGGATTTGGCTCAACAAGCAGAGGCCATTCTGCTGACTGCGCTGAAACAATTAATACCCTGTGAAGTTATGGAGATGCAGACAGTGCCAGCTCACAGGCCACAGCAGTGATTTTTTCCTCCTTGAGAAATATAACTGTATCGTTTACCCTCACCTTTTTACTCTGCCAATGAATTGCTTCTGCTTGTTGGTTTAAGTGTCTGTCAGAGAGTGATAAACATTTGCAAGAGAGAAAAAAAAGAAAAGAAGACATTAAAGGCTTTGAAAAGAATTAAAAAAAAAGGTTGTTCCCATGTCAAATGCTTTTTCTTTGCTTTGACAATATATAGTCAGCTACATATGGTCACCTTCCCACATAACCATGTCCTCCTGAAGGAAAACAGTTTCAAAGTATAATTTACAGAAACACTTCCCTAGTTGGAACTGTTTGTTGCCGGGCAACATTCACAATTTGAATAATCTTACAGGTCACAAATGTTGAGGCGTTTATAAAGCACTTCCTTTTCAGCTCTCTGTGAAGCCATTGATGGAATCAAATGGAACAAGCGTCAGGTACATGCTGACAAGGATGCATGTGTATGCACACTATATTCTCAACAGCATAAAATATTTTGAATGGAATACAAAGCACGGAGAAATAGAAATGAGACAGAAGTGTCAATGCACCTTTACTCACATATAAGAGGAAAAAAATGAAATATTTGTTTAATAAAAGACAAGATAACAAAAGAGATGAACAGGCTCTGGATGGTTCAGTGACCTGTGAGGGTAAATGTGTGGTCTTCACTTGTGCATGTGTTCTGTCTAAGTGATTCTGACAACAGAAGATATGTTCGGGTTAACACCAGGTTGAGAGACAGCTCCTTTCTGTCCTTCCCATGTTCACATTAGACTGGGACTTGTTCTCTCTAGTGTTCTTTTCTTTTTCCATTTCCTCTGATCTTAAGCCTGGCAGAATCATCCTAACCTGCCTCAAGGCAATTTTCAACCTGACACTGAGTTTCTCGAGTTCACCTATGAATGTGAATCATTGAGCAAATATCCAGGGACAGCTTATACAGACAACACTGTGCCATGCGAAAATAAAACATTTTCTTGTTCCCCTTTTTCCTTTTTTTCCCCACCCTTTTAAAACATTGTTTTTGGTACAAAGGGTGTTATGATGCCAAGGTTGCCAGAGCAGGTGCGGTAGCTGTAAATCTCTGTTTTGCAGGTTGCTTCCATTAACCTTTACCCCAAGCTGGGTACCAATCTGGAGCGCTGTGTTCCACACACTGCAGCTCAGGTTGAGGCTGAGTTGTTTGGGCTTGGATGTACACGATACCAAACATATGTAAAGTGATTGAGACATGTTAAACAAGCAGGATGAAGCACAGTCTTTGTATTGATCGCAGAGGGGTTGAGTAGAATACCAATATGGTGTGTAAAGAGTGCACCAGTGGGTGTTTTAGTTCTGTGACTACACATCCAATACGTTTAATACAGGCAAACCTTGTGGCCAATTGTGGTGCTGTTGCTTGGGAATAAGAAGGTTATTTATTTATTAGTTTATTTTCTTTACCGTTCCAGTTATCCTTTGGTTTCAGTTCCTGTCAGTGCAAAAGTAAAATATACAAGTAGAATTTGGGAACATGCCTTGTGTTGTTAAAACCATTATGACACTGATACTCATTTTAGTCAAAGGTAAGCTTTTTTCATCCTCTCTGGCATGAAATATAGTGTGGATTTTATTTTAGCAAAGGAGGTTTTGTTTTCATTTGTGTGTGTGAGTGTGGGTAAGTGTGTGGGGTGGTTGGTTCTTTAAATTATGGATGAAGAAGTGAAAAATTATAAATGCCCATAATTCAATAAGTATTTGATTCAAATGTTAAAAACAACCTATTTCATTTGTTTAAAGTTTATAACATTTGAAATTATACCATAATGTGATTGTCTGAGGCTTAAGATACTTTAAACCAACAAGCTAGTGAGTCACATTTTAGTGTTTGATTATTGTGGTCAATTCCAATGCTTATTTTTAATTAATTGATTTATTTTTTTTTATGTAACTAACATTCTTAAGTTAACTTGGGCCATAGGGGTGGGTAAAATGGATGAATTCAGCATTTCCTTTCCAATCTCTTTCGATTAGGAATCAAATTCATGGAACTGGATTTGTAAATGTTAGAAATGATAATGATCAAAGGAAATGTGTGTAACTCAACTGCAAGACAGCACCTGGGCAGTCTGCAGCACACAGAGGCAAGATTTTCTAACCCTAACACTCCACCTGAAAGGGCACTTTAAGAGTATCTAACTTTTTATTGTGACATATTTGAAGTAAAAATAGGGCAGGTTAAAATGTTTGAAGCAATTTGATTGGACCATTAAGAAATGGGCCATGTCATAGCAACCATGGAAGAATCCAGTGTTTTGGATATGAATGATACAGAGTTGGGGGGCTTGTTTTAGTCACTAACAGCAGATTGATTGACAGGTGGATATAATGATAATACTGGTTATAATTGCTCTATGCAAGATGATGACAGTCATGTGATTTTCTTTTTAACTAGGAATTAAATGTATTTAAACTTTGATATAAAATAAAAGGAGACTATTTTTTGTAATTTCTTTGGCTAACATTATTATGTAAGTGAACAATACAACCAGCAAAATGATCTAAAAGGATTAAAAAGACATTTTTTATTTTAGGTGGACTTAAATATTTCATCTTTGAAGAGTGCAGCAGTGGGAAGCCTCTTTGATTTAATCACTTAATTACCTTTAAAAGACAAACGTTAAACATAAATGAACTTTTATTGATATCACTCCCACATTGATGTTAACCATAGCTATGACTAAGAACACTAGTGAATGGTTTAACACACTGTTCACCGGAGCAGTAAAGTGGAAATAGTGCCCACTTTTCTTTTCATTCAATCAGAAATCAATTAGAATTGGAAATAGTTTTAAATCAAAAATCAATTTTGAATTGAAATGTAAACCTGATATGCTGTGGGGTTATTCCCTATGAGACCCTTGTATAATTTCAGTGTTTTTCAACCTTTTTTAGCCCAAGGTACATTGTTTTCATTGAAAAAATCACAAGGCAAACCACCAACCGAAAATGTTAAAAAATGAAACTCTGTAGCCTATATTAACAATATAAAGCCATTCTTGTCTCCTGTTGTTTTTTTATGGCAATGCTTTGAAAAATAGGAAGTTTTCTCTGATTGCGTCTCTATCCACAAATGCACATTGACCAAGAGTTGAGCATGTCCACTAATATCAGTAGACTCATTAAGTTGCAAAGCAAATTTCTTACTGATACGGATCTTTTCCAAAACCACACTTTCGATGTCTGCAGACATGTCATCAATACGTCTGGAAATTGCGTTATCTGAGAGAGGGACTTTGGCTATTTCTCAAACCGCTTCAGGTAGTGGAAGGGAAGTATTAATGACTCTGCAACAGTGTGGGACTTTTTTAATTTAGCTACAAGTTCAGCAGTGTGGTAGCTAGCTTTATCCCCGGTGAAAGTAAATCCAAATGAAATATAGCTTTCACTGTATTGCCTCGTGCAAGAGACTTTGCTCGAGGTCACCGTCTTAGCTTTCTTTTGACCTCCACTCATACTAGGGCCTTCATCTGGGTCCGAATTTTGTCCAGGTCCCAGTTTGAAGTTAGCATTTTTCCTTTTCTAAAACTGTGCCGCGGCACACACAGTTGAAAAACACTGGTATAATTTAACTATGATTTGGACCAAAAAAAGTATGTGACATAAAGTAATCTTTCCTAAAATTATTCAAGTTACTGAGAGTGTTTTCAAACTTAAACCACTAGTCAAATGTATTCTCCACAGAATTTAGTGGAAAGGATCAGGGTATAAACCTTACAAAAACATTGGACTCTGGCATATGCAGAACACACAATTCAGAGGTCTAAGGTCATGTGATTTGCACACAGATTGAAGAAACGGGCTTTGCAGTTCAGAATTCTCTTTCCTCTCATTTTATAGATGATGTCACTGGAGAAGTATAACGGAAAAATAGCATAATAGAATTAAGGGATTGTGTTGTGAATTAGACAAGTTTGTACTTTCTGCCTGTGCTTCCTCATAAACATGAGAGTTCTGGAACTGCATACATGCATTCAAAACCAAACAAAATTTTAAAAAGGCCATTTGTAATGAAGGGGCCAAAAGTTGAATACTTAACACTATTTTCTATTTAGTCAGACATGAATTTAGTTAGTACTGTATCTTCATGTTAATACAATTCAAAGTACAATATTTAAACCTTTTAGTCATTTCAAGTTGAAACCTTGTTTTAAATCGATCTGCATAAAAACATTACCAAACACAGCAAATAAGTAACCTTTGTTTATCTGTGCCAAACATGAAAACAGTTGATGACTTTTTGCTGATAAGACACATTTTATCATCATTGCGTAAGTATGTGGCTTTCTTCTTTCGGTGTTTCTCCTCATATTTTGTTCCCCCAACTGTTTGATTCCATGCCCGCTTCATGTGTTTTGTCTTGGCAAAGATGTGCGAGATAAGAGGTGGGCATCTGTGTATTTCAGTGCCTTGCCATCTGTCAACTGCCCATGGGGTCTCTGTGGACATAAGCTCACATGGGTGGAACATGGGTAGGCAGATAGTTTCCAGTTTAGTTCAGAGGATATTCAACACAGATTTTTAAAGAACTCATTCTTAGAGCTATATTAGAAAGACAAAAGAAAACAAGAAGTAACAAGTTTATGTTCTCTCGGAGAAATAGATATGATCTCATGTTGGCACTATCAGAAAGAACACAAGGAACAAATGCAGCGTGTACTTCAGCGGGGCTATTTCCTCTCTACAGAGAACTTTTTACAACCATGTGGGGTCAAACGTAAAGACACAGGGGATGTCTGCTAATGCTCTTGTGAGACGGAAGAATTTACATAATGTTGATGATAAGGATCTATAAACCCAGCAGATCAATGAGGTCCAATTACAGGCCACTGGAGTTTCTTATCTGCTTCAGTTTAACTTTGTGCTGCCTGTGGTCCTCCACTTTCATTAAATCCCCAATGTGATTAGCCCAGCTGATTGGCACAAGTTGAAGATTATCGCTGAGTGCAATCACTGTTTGGCTGCTTACTTTTGTGTTCAAAGACACAAGAAAAGCATCCTCAAGGACACATTTAATGTGGTTAGTGACAAATAGTATTTGTGTTTCTGTGGGGGCAATATAATTTAGCTTATTAGACCGTATCTCATTATTTTCCATGATCATAGCAGTGTTAATGACTCTTTTACATCTAACATTTGCTAAATGAACATATGCAATAGCCATGAAAAACAGGGTTGTTTATATGTTCTCTGTTTTTCCCCCCATCTTGCAATTTTTGGGGCCTTTGGGAGAGACTATGAGCCGTGGGGCTGCACCTTTGTTAAAGTGCATTCACCTGTGAGAGAGTCAGAGCCATCCAAGGTTATAGCCAGAAGGTGGTGGTGGCGGGGAGGGGGGCAGAATTTTTTGAAAACATGTACACACATACACAGACGGACACAAACACACACTCACAAGCAAGTACCGCCGAAGATTTCCTCAAAAGCCCAACAAACACAGCTTTTCCACACCTTAATTCACTGAGACTTAGCCTACGAGCTAGACCTTCATTTGTTTGTTTGATTTTCCCCTTTTTTTGATACCTGAACTGAATGGAAGGTACTTGATAGAGAAAAATGAAGAAAAAAAACATTCTTTTCATCCTTTCCACCTACTGTATTGTTGACATGTGGATCACAAACTCAGTGCAAGCGTCTCTTTCTAGCTCTGAAGAGAAAGTGGAAAAGAGATTCTTCACATAGTGTTTATAGTGTCATGGTGACACAGTGGAGGCACACAGATTAGCAAGGCTCTGAAGAGCACTTCCATGTGACTCAGCATGTTTGGCCAATTACTCAGCACGCTACCCATTTTCTTTTTCCTCGGCACACCCACTTCATGCCACATCCCAACTGTAGCGGTAGCTCGTCTGACTCTGTCCCCTCATCCCGTTCGCTCCCCTCATTCCTCTATTTTTGGCATCAGACATTCTGGGCACGTAGACCTCAGCACAATGTAAATTATTCAGCCTGGCTTGCCAGAGGCTGGGAGCGAATCATAAATCGCAGATGGTCTCAGGCTATTTCATACGGGTGACCGTGGTTAAACACCAATGCACAGAATCATTTTCAAACCCACACAAATATAAGGTTCATTACTTGTAGCTTGGTGAGAGTATTTGATTTTGAGCCCGCGTGATATGGCCTTTTTGTTGTATTCAAATGTGCACCATGTGACCTGCAGCACCTCTGATTTCTGGCTTGAGAATAAAGAAGAGTCTTGCAGAGGTCAACTCGCTGCTAATGAATGAATGGTCTGTCTGTCTGTCTGTCTGTCTGTCTATCTATGATGTTTAAAATACTGTGCCACAGTCAGCTAACAAAAAGCTGCAAGTAGTAGTCATCTCCAAGAAGATTTTATAAGAACTCAGAGCCAAGTGCTTATAAAATGCTTTTATGCAAGCTGATAATAAAAAGGTCAGCTACAGCAGGGAAGAATACAGACCAACAAAAATGTTCACTCTGTTGGATCTCCGATATAGGAACACATTATTTATATTCAAGCATAGAACAGTGGAAAAACTAAATAATTGCATTTCTTTCCAGATGTCTCAATATCCATCATAAAGAGCATTTATCTTGGATAATATGATGTAAAGCAGATAACTGAGTAAATACCATATCATCTTTTAGTGCTATTGTCATTGACATTTTACTTCATTTCTCCTACAGAATACATCCTCATCCTCAAAATGTGCTCTTTTCTGCTATCAAATAAATGGCACCTCAGCGTTGTGGGATATACTGTCTAATGAGGCACATTGAGATGTGTTACTTCAGGTGAAACAAACTTTTCTTTGTGTTTTTCAAAGTTTCTGACTTATCATCCTGGGGGCTGATGACATGGTGCAGCTCTTATTCCCTGTCTGCTTGTTGAGTACTTTGATGGCATGAAAAGTGCCATGAAAAATGAGCGAAGGAAGCCGGTCTTGTGTCGGGCACAGATGCCAGAGCAAGGAGGTGCTCAGTAGGGCAGCGTCCATGTTTAGTGAGGCGGTTTTCTGTTTAATTACACACTGTGGGAGTCACCTTCTTCAGACCTCAGGGTTCACACACTTAAGGCCAAGGGCAAAACACATTGGCTACAGTGACCTAGATTTGGATGGTATGGGAATACACCACACAGATGTGTGTGCAACCCCCCTCTCTCTCACACACACACACTCACACACACACACACACGCAAACTCACACAGTTTAGCATACTTTCAAGGAGAATTTATTGACTTCCATTCATTCCCTGAAGGCTAGTTTGGCCTTTATCTTTATCTAACCTTTACTTTAATCCTGCATTGACTGATTTTTTATGGGTTTTTTTGGACCAACGTAAACAAGGTGTACTGTCTCTCACATGTCATTATCGTTCCTTTGGGGTTCTGTTCCTGTCCATCTGGTGAGTTAATCTGCTATGAACTGTCTTTTAGCTCTGTTCTGGTCTCCACCTACTCCTTAGGGGAAATATGTGGCTCCTTAGCTGCAAGTTCTCCACTATGTCCACCAGCTACTTATTTACTTACCATTTGATGCTATGTAGTCTGTCCTTTTCAAAAGACACTGATTAGAGTAGTGAGTCTAAACCAAAACTATAATTATATTGACTGTAAAATCAGTGAGACTTAAAATGTTAAAATGGCAGTGCTGGTGCTGACAAGACCTGCAAAAAAGGTGATTCATTTGTTTTGATTCATTATTATGAGTCACCTATCTCAAACCACACATAGTCCTTTTTCATTAATAAAAGATGTCGCTATTGTTATTATAACAAGCAAGTATGTGGCCTATTATGTTCAAAATAATAGAAATGGCACATTCTTCCAACAAAACAAAATTGCATTTATAAATAATATGACATTATAAATTCAGTACCTTCAGGGTTTTTGCTGCTACAGCCTACCATACTGGCCAATTGTAACAGCCCCTGTAGTCACATTAGGGGCTTCTGAGGTATTTTGTCGCTGGCTCTGTATTTTGTTTTCAGCACACCGCTGGGGGTGGGCCATCATGACGTCATCTGCGTCATTGACCCTACTGACCACTGATTAACATAGCTTTTGTTAAAATCTCACATGCTGCTTACGTATCGTCTCATTTCCCATCCTTGTTGTATTTCAAGAAGCAGTTTGTGGCACAATGAACTCTGGGTAGATATGGCTATATTACTGAGCCAGTTTATTAGTTTGGCTTGTCATTGCATGATATAGTGTATTAGTATGACAAGAATAGGTCACCAAAAAATAATTTTGTGTTTTTCTACCTTTTTTTCTCATATGATTTCCTACCATAATCACATGTTATCATAACAATGTCAAGTTACTATAAAAAATATATATATATGTATATATATATATATATATATATATATATTGTTTTTTGATGAAGCACAAATGGACAGCTCTACAGCATAGTGGCCCCAATAGGTATTGCAAAGTACTCCAAAATTTGTAGATGCCTGAAAAACCTATGAGGTGTATTCGCTTGGTGAACAGATCTTAATACATCTGTTTTGACAGCATTCACAGTCCATTACACAATCCTGTATTCCTGTGCATAAGTCAGACTAACAACTGACGCCTAAAAAAATGCTTTAGGTCTGTTATGTTTGAGTAGCGTGAGTTAAAATGTACCTCAAAGGCAACCTGTGTAACCCAAAACCCAATCAAGTGAAGATAAGGAAATCACTTGCACTGAACCAGTTTCAGACTTTGCAAAGCTGTTACAGTTTACGTGATATCTATTCCAAACACTGACCATAAGAAAAACAATAAAAAAACAAACAAAAAATGGCACTGATTAAATAAGCACACATAATGAAAATCATTTTAGAGAATTTCCACTTATGAATTATAATAGACTACCCTGTCCTTGGCCTCTCATCGACTTTAAGCACCTTTAGTTTTCCTGATTTTTCTCTCACTGAGCACCCACAGTCCCTCCATCCCTGCTCACGCTAATTTCCACTAATGATTAGTCAAGGATAAAGAAACGATGGGGCTTCTTACATGGAACTAACAAGTCGAAGTCTCTCACCTCCAAAAGATTAAAGGCAGGCTCTTTTGTGCACTGTGGAGCAAAGACCAATAAATCCTCATTGATGCTCTCACTGGGTAATTATCACAGGGCCCGGAGGCAGAGATCAAATCACTTCGTGCTATTGACAGTATAGCTTGATACAAACAGGTATGTTAGATCAGGCCACCAGAGGAACCACTCTGAGGTTTATCAGTTTGACTTATCAGTCCTTGATAGCATTAAAACCTCACAGCCCTCTTTCACCTATCTCTGTAGGGTTTTTGGCTTATCCACTGTGGACAATTGAAATGTATGATCTTTAAATGTGAAGGAGCAGATTTGAGGTGTGCGCTAATCTGCAGGGAGTTTAGCCCAGAATTGGGAAACGGTGGGCCAAAAACCCAAAGTTGGGGGTGGTAACGGCACACGTTTTAACAAATAAGGAGAAAAAAAAAACAAGAAAAATAAATATCCATTATAGTGAAACATGTTAGTCATAATAACATCAGAGGTGTGCATTAATATTGACTGCTACTGATGCAAGACACTTGCAACTCTTAACTCTGTCTCGTACGT
>JAPZDY010000011.1:5426511-5436580 GCA_029783645.1 Ctenochaetus hawaiiensis
ACTTGCAACTCTTAACTCTGTCTCGTACGTGGCCATTGCATAAAAAAGTAACATATTTTTTATTTACTACTACCATGCGCAGGCATGTAAAAACCTCAGATATTTAACATTCATGGTTAAACCGGTTTAATGGTTTTGAATGACAGCTTTCCACACAGAATCCCAGCTTGATGGGGTTTGCTGCTGTGGAAGTGGAGAGAAACAAGATAATCTATGAACAGTGTGAAATATTGAGGGGTGGGAGTGGCAGGGAAAGATAAACAAGAAGAGAAAAAGAGAGGGGCCAAGAAAAATACACAGAGAAAGAGATTCAATTCTTCCCTCCTTTCATTTGTTGTGTGTGTAGTGTGTCTGCTCTGTATGCATTTCTGTGCTTCCAGAAGGAGCGGTGTTTGTGTGCACATGCTGATGATTTTGACAGCGAGGCTGTATCAGCAGAAACAAGACCTATAAATTGCCATGGTTTCAGATGTTTCATGCAAGTATTGACTGTTAATATCTTGGCTGAGCCTCCATGGAATGGCATGAGAACAAACCAGAAACATGAAAACATCCATTATATCTGGAAGACACTGATTCTACAAGAAGACATGCATGAGCACAGCAGAACACAATGCACATACACAAATTTTAGCGCACACAAACATGCTAATGTTTACATCTTGTATATACAGTTAAGCTCTTTATGTACAATATCTGTTATTGCAAATATACTTTATGCACTGCTGCTTTAATCCTCTGTATCTATTTACATCTTGCTGAATGTAACACCTTTGTTTTGCACATGTTCTAAATATTCACCAATTCTGCACATTCACCAGGGCTCCTTTGACTTCGCAAAACAGAAAGACTTTGAAGAATGCTCAAAACATGTTTGGTAGATTTATTAGAGCTCTTGTGCAATTTTTTTAATGCATGAAAAAGAAAATGTATTTTAAATCATGAAAGATGAGAGATCAAGAATATATTCTCCAAGGGACCAAATAACGATAAGCATGATATTTGTCCCTGAGCTAATCTGTAACAAATTTGTTTTGGTCTGCAAATACACTGCCCTCCTTTGAGTTTCCTTTGAACCTGCTGGAACATGTTGTTGAGATGATTCATTTCTCCAAGAGGTTCCCTCCTCAAAACACTGCACAGGTTTCTTATAATCCTTCATCCAAAAGAAGTAAGTAGAGAAAATAGAGAAGTAGTAGAGAAAACAGCTTTCAAATCATCTCACAATGAGCTATTAAACATGAAAAGGACTGTTTTTTGCAGTCTTACTTAAGCACACAGTTTCTGCCACTGTGGGTCTCTTAATGCAAACCATTAACACAACAAAAGATCATTGTTTTATGACACAGCGAAGTTGCATTGGGTTCATGGGAATTTTTTCATTTCATTGTTAAACCGTCACTATAGCTAAATTACATCTATCTTACTAACTCAGGAAATGTATATTAATGATGTAATGTCAAAAAGGTTTAATCACTTTTTCTAACTTGCTTTCTTACTTGCTGACTGGTGTTACTCAGGAAATTTGTGAAAGGCCACAAAGTTAAATACACCAATTTCTCTGACTTTTAACATGGGTGCTTAGAGGAACTTTTTAAGAGCAAGGTAAGCTCTACCTCTGAACTGAAGCCTGAATGGATTAATTCCTCATCTAAAAACTTTTTTTTTTTCATTTTTCCACTTTATGATGCTTTTGAATTGCATGATATTTTAGGTCAGTATGTGAAATCACCAGTTCCTGGTTATTAGCTTTAAAATCAGGGAGCAACTTTAAGGTAATCCCTAAATATTACACTCTACATGACACCTACGCGCTGACTTTCACTACTTCCCCATGTCCAAGACAGCCAGACACTTGGTCCAACTTGGTCTACTCTACTGATCACCTACATGTGCCAGAAGGCAATAGAGTTAAGTCACAAAGACATTCTGTGTCTACCTGTAAATCCAGTAAGCACTAATCTTTGAGACTGAGCCAGGTTAAGAGGCTGTAGATCCCATCCATGTAACAGGGATCACAGCATTCCAAGACATCCATTATTGCTCATTAATAGGATTCTTACAGGCTTAAGGCTGAGGCTGATCTTTTCTAGCCGGTTTTACTTTCTCTCCACAGCCAGCTGGGCCGTCAATGAGTGGATGATGAAGCAAGAATGGTGCCAAGGTAGTTCATCAGCAGTTTGGCCAGATCTAAAATTTGTTATTATTGGATGAAAATACATTCAGGAGTTCATTTCTTCAAGTAAATTTGGGGTATCACTATTGGGCATTTTGATTTATTTTTAGTCTGCATTGGGACAAATTGACATAGGCCACAAACCAATGATTAAACTCTGAGTGCCCCCTATACATCTGCATCTATCCATGTATCTATCCATCTTAATACACTGTGGCTCGTTTCTGAATATGGGATATTAAAGCAAAATACAGTTGCTGCCCTATTTGTGTGCACAGCATCCTTAAGCTGGTCATTAATTTTCATTAAGTGCTGTCAGCAAGGACCATTAACCAGGCTAGAGAATAATCACCTCCCCAGAGTGGTGACCCGTTTATGGCACAGGTAAGGGTTAACAGAAACAGCCCACCTTAGATGTACCAACACAACACTCACAGCAAATAACACAGTGAGTGTTCTGTAATGAACCATCAGTATCAATAATGCCAAAGGGTGAAACACGTCTCTGAAATGGTAAAAAGGGAAAAAAAATAAGTCCATGTTTTTTTAGATGCCTTGACTTATGATGAAGTTTAAAAGTGCAGAGGAGAATTTCCCTTATCAGACAAATGAAAGGATTATACACTTAAGTCCCACTTATCAAAGATGATTATGTTTAGAGTGATGATTTCCAGTAACATTATTTGCATTGGATAAATGTGTCACGATTGGACTTCCCACTTTAGCATGTTGGCATGTGTCAACGCCTATAGTCTGACCTTAATCTACTTGATAAGAGCATTATCGCCTGTATTTCACACTACAGCTGTGATCATTGGGATTACAGTGAGTGTTATGTGAGCATATTTTTATCAAATACATATTTTAAGATTAAAATGTGCGTGCTCAGTGGCGGTTTAGAGGAAATGATGGTGTGACAGTTTTGTCTGCATCACATTGTAAAGTCGGCTAAATCCCTTAGAAATACTAGAAAAACAACAGTGTTTTTCCTCTGCAGTACTGTTACTCCTTTATCATTTTAACTTGTGATGGGAAGGATCAGGCCTTAATCTGAAATCTAGGAGTGTTAATGTCCTCAGATTTGACACTCACCAAGACACAAATAATTTCTGAGCAATATAGCTGTGGGATTTCATTTTATACAACCGACAGCACAATATGCTTATTTTAAGCAATAGCATGCTGACTTGTAGCCATTAAGTTCAGTACAGGTAATGACCATAGCCAACTAAGGCTAACAAAGTAAAGCTAACAAGCATGAAAAGTTGAAACCAACGCTAAAAAGGTGCAGCACATTATTGTGTTTTCCAAAACCAAACTCACAGTTTGAAAAACATCAGTTTATGATGCAACAAAGCTATGATGGCTATGTTAAGTTTCATCAAAAAAGTGACTCTGTCATGTTTCAAAATGGTATGGATTAAGGAACAACATTGTAGTTAAGATGGGACTTTTGTTTATTAAACAGAAATGACCCAGCATCAATCAAGAAAGACATTATTAAGAGTTTTGGTTAAAGTTAGGTTGATCCTGGTCATGGTTATTTAAGAAACAGGGGGAAATGGGACACACACAGAGGTCTCCTGCGTTAAAGTAGGTTACAATGTTTTCTTGACCCATCTGTGTATCTATGCTAACCAGCCTGTGAAGCCCTGCTGGAACTAAGGACATGCTGTCAAGGCTGATGAAGTAGAGCTGATGCTGAGAAATAAGAGGTGAAGCTAACAGTATAGCTGAGGCTGACAAAGTATAGCTGAGGAGAATGAGGGGCAGCTGAGGTTGACAGTGGTCACCTCAGCTTGACTGTGATGAAAGGTGAGCTATGTGAGACAAAATACAGCTTAGACTGATGAAAGTTGAGTCAAGAGTGACAATTTGAAGGTCAGCTTAACAACCTGGATCTAAGATGTCCTGAGGAGGCCCTCTGTATGGTGTGCATTGAGTACATGTGAGCATACCTGATGTAAACCAGCTTCATCCTGTAGAGGTTATATAAGTGTGATAATAAAACACATAAAATAACATTTTAACTTCCATTTTTTATTTCCTTTTTTTTTTTGCAACAAACCTGTCATACAGACCAGATTGCCCATTCTCTGTATGTAGTGGCTGCGATAACTGTGGGAATATTTATCTTGAGGATTTGAAACCTTGTAATCTCTAGCCCAGGTAATAGAAAACTCTTTTTGGGAGCAGAAAGGTCAGTTCTCAGTGAGAAAAGAGTAGCTCGTAACTTCCACCTTTTAACATGCCAGGAGTGTTACCTGATCTGTGGTGAGGGAAATAGGTGTGACAATCACTTTGCAGATGCTTTCTTGATATAAAAAGGTAAACTACACATTCGAAGAAAGACACAAAACACCAGCAGGCATAATAACAAATGGCACACAACATGATTTCCATTCCAGTTTTAATATATTTTTCAACTGTTGGTTTACATCCCTCATGCACATTGAGGCTGTAAATGTTGTTGCAAGCTTTGAAACTAACTTTAAAATTATATATATAAATATTATTATGATAATATATTATATATATATATATTAAATATTTATATACTGATCTCATGCAAGAGAGGCATGGATTACAAGATGTGATGTAACATTCCTTTGAGACTGGACACATGCACCACAATCCCTCCAGTGTCTGTGTAGATTACTCGACATTAAAACCATCTACTATGGATGCGTAAATCTTCTCCTTAGATAGCACTCTGCTATAAGCAGCTGCTTTTCAGTTTTTAGCACAGCACTCCATTGAAACCCCGGGATGTATCAGTAATTATAGGCTTTTAAAATCACTCCAAATCCGACAGCCCGCAGAACAGAGACTTTAACATGAGGGAAAGGAAACAGTGTGAGAGCCAGATTCTTATAGCATTTATTAAATGTTCATAAGTACAACTTGTGTTTTTTTTTTTTTTTTTTCAAAAAATGTTTCATTAAAAACTTGTCTAGATGGTGATATTTTAATATAAACTGCAGAAGCACTTTGGTTCTTGGAGATAACTTTTCTGCATCAACACTTTAAAGTACAATTTACAAACTCAGACTGACTGAAACACATGAACAATTTTGCAGCATAAAATATATTGTTGGATGAATTACCGAAAAAATTATAGCTGTGGCCCTCATCAGCGAATGCAGGGACTGAATATGCCACACACCCCCATTCTTGAAGGCAAATTATGAGCGATCGACCATTTCCACCGCGGGCCTGAACTGCGACAAGCTTCTTTATAAAGTCTTTGAAAAAATGCCAGAGAGAAAGAGAGCGACAGAGCAAGGAAAGCTTAAGCAGCCAGTGGGAGCTAGCAGCAGATGTTTCACACCCAAGAGGGTAAACAGCATTTGTAGGGCATGAAATTGATTCAAAGCTTTTTGATGGGGAAAAAGAGGAAAGGAAGAGGAAAGAAACATTAAGGTATAAGAAAATCCACTGTAAGTTAATTTCAGGCTAATTGAGTAAGAAAATGGGAAAGATACAGAGAATATCTATGTGTCTATTTACATTAGAAAGGTTTCTCCTCTTAAGATTCTGCTCAGTGAGGATGAGGAGTGCGGTGAGTAAGGTGAGGTATTCCCAGCAGGCATCTCACCTCTCAGTCTTAAGACCCCAAGCAAGCTGAGTGACACACATATTGTGCAATTTTTCGTATAACACCTTTGGTTTGAGGGGATGTGACATCTTCCTAAAGTACAGTGAGGTGTTGAGCCCGAGGCTGTGTGAGAGTTGGTGCTAGATCTCTTTCGGTGCTTTTCCCCCAGAATCCTTTGACTGGAACTAAAACAAAAGGTGGCTTTTAAGATTCCACATTGCTTCTTTCAACCTATTTTTCTATCATAAATTCAATACTGATTTAAAATATGAGATAAAATGGTCATTACAATAAAAATGACAATAGAACAGTTTAAAAATGAAAACAGCAGGTGGCTTAATGTCTGTTAGTATTAGAAAGATATTTAGAAGATATTTGACTTAACTGAAATCAGAAATCTAAAAGAACAAAAAAAAAACATATTCCTCTATACACACAATTTTTTTTGGGAGCTTTTACTTTTCCCCTTTTAAAAAATGATTTTGTTGCTGATCATTTGAACCAGCAGCATGAAACATTTTTTTCCTAGAATATTTTGAACACTTAAGTTTGACTTTCTTCAGTCTTTTCAATAGATTTAGTGCAGCATTGACTTCAGATGCCTGAACCACCTCAGACTGCACCATGAGCTCTTCCAGGCCACACACTTAGTTCCCTCTTCTGCAGCCTTTGTGTTATCTAAGATTAAAAGTCCAAGAAAAAACAAAAAACAGATTCTCAAGGGTAACAGCCACAATGAGAAGCTGATTTTTTTTCCTTGCTGACGCAGGTTACCTTTTAAGCTCTCAAATTTTATTCTAATTTTTAAAGTCAATTTAATTCCATTTTTCAAAGTATTGCCTGATCAAAGGAGGCCTATAGCTGGAGCAAAAGAGTTGAATTTACTTCCTCCATCACAAGTTAGATTTAACATGAAGTAAAAAATAAAGGTACAGGTACTGCTAAAAGTCATTCTGTCTGTATTGGCATTTTAAAAGAAGCATCGAGACTGTTCCATTTTGATTCAAAACGTAAAGACATTTTCAAATGTAGCATTAGATGTCATGTTATGCTAGCAGCTCCATGAGGCAGTGCTTGGATAAATGTGTGTTTTGAGCTGCGTGTCAACATCAGCATGCCAGCATGCAATGACAGGCATTTGCTGTTAGAAGGGGTGCATCTAACTTTAGGTAGTTAGGTGAGCAGTTGGAGATAATGTTTGGATCTCAGCCTTTAAAAATGTAGTATTACTCAACCAAATCTTCCACTTTGATATTTCCCTAACTGTCTTTGACTTTAGCTTCCTGTAAAGGGCATGATGAAGATGCCCCTGCCCCTCCCTGGTTGAGCGTCATTCACAGTTTATCAGCTGACTTTGGAGGAAATGCCTCTGTGTTCATGTTTGACGGGGGGATGTGTATCAAGGCTGAGAGATGAGAATATGACTAACAAGATCTCTACTGCACTGTTTTAATTATGATGAGATGTGGGAACCTCCTCTTGCATGTTGCACTGCTCAAAGGCAGTGTTAGAGACAATTAAACCGCCTTGTTAATGTTGGAGTAACCATCTGGAATTCTTGTACTTACTATTTGAATTTAGTTATACTCTGAGGACTTTGCCAATCATTTCCCTCCCTCCCTTCTTGTTTTAAGGGCATCAGTTCTGTCACACTGGAGATGCTGCCAAGTTGCAATCCATCAAGCAGCCTCCAAAATTCAGTGGACTGCAACTTTGCTCTTATCTGTTCTTCACAGTTTTTGCAATGCTTTCCATTATTAATGTCCCCCTTTAATGTAAATCAGACATTCACCCGAGCAGCTTCAATAAAGCAGACCTCAGGATGTGCATGTTTAGCTCTATGAAATGCTAAGGGAAAAAATATGACACAGAAAAGAGTGGGCAGCTTGACTTTTCAGCTTGACTAGCTTGCTGTCCATTTGTCAACACTGCAAATTCAGTTGCTTTCGGTATATAAGATGCATTTTGAAACAACTAATTTCATACTTTCTGATTTTTTTTTTTTTTTTTTTGCATGACACTGTGTAGATCAGTCATGTGCACTTCTGGCTATTACTACTGAACAAAAAACTACAACTGATGCAGAAATTAATTTTTCATAAGCTTAAGGACTGACCAATTATATTAAAATCTAACCTAAAGGGGATGAGAGAGTCCAAATCAAATTTCATGAGAATGACAGAGACATTTCACCTAAAGCTGCAAATGTCAAACTATAATGGTGGCCTTAGAGGAAAAGGCAGCCACTCTACATGTGGAGAATTTGACCTGCTGTGGTTGCTACAGGAATAGACAGAGACTCACATGAGGGTCTGAACCTATAGGTTGAGAATAAGCATATTAAAGAGTATACTGAAGATTATCTTCTGCAGTGTTTGGTAAAAAACGGGTAAAATTCCCATCTCTGCATGTCTGGAGCCTTCACAGTTCAATTCTAGCCCACAGTCGATCCACCGACTGTAGTGTCACTTTCATTTGAATTTGCTGTCAGTTTCAGGTGTGGATTGGATTAAGGTATAAACAGTGAGTAGTTTGTGAGCAGTTGGAAATGTGTGAGTGGGTGGAGAGCGGCTGAGCAGACAGCCTCATTTGGTTTCTCAGCGGGTCTTTCTGTGGCTCTGAGCAGATGTGTCGTGTACGAGCTGTATTTCTTAAGTCGGGAAAAGTAATGTGACGTCCAGCACAGGAAAATCCTGAGCTTGCCAAACACACAAACATGCACCAAACACACACACACACCCATACACACACACACACACACACGCATACGCCCACGTAGCATCAACCTACCACCACAGCTTGTTGTGTTGTAAATCATTGCCCTCTTGCTGGTCTATTAAGATATGGAAAGCTCCACATGGGATTTATACAGTCAATCTATTTTACTGTTCTTTGGTCTCAGTGCTGCCATCAGGTTTGTTCCTTAAGTGCCTTATCAGTTAAATGCAGCTGTGATGGACCATATGTTCAGCTGCAAATGTGAGTGTGACTTTAGTATGAATGGAGGGCTGCAGAATATTTACTGCAACTACTTATTTGTATGTATACTAAGAATATGCCAACCTCATGTATGAAGTTAATTCCTAAGTAAACTATGCAAAAAACACAGTGTTAATACTTAATTTTTCAATTAAATGACACACCTAACAGTGTTATTACATGTCAAATTTACTTCGAGATGTTTCCTTAACTCAAATCAACTATTGCATCATCAGTCTCTATCTGATTATCTGATCTAGACTTGAATTATCAAAGCAATTATCTGTTGAACATTAGGTGCAGATCAAGAACAACAACCTCTGCCACACACACCGGCATTTTCCCACATCTGATGTGAAATACAAATGTTGTCCTGTAATTTGCACAGGTAGATTTCCTTTCTTTAACAAATTTGATGTCTGGAGAATCAATATACAATGTTAAGTGGATGAAAAATGTAAAGCATTACGAGTCAGAAGCAAATGGCTTCACCTTTCTCCCTCTGTTAGAAAACCATTTCGCACGCTGCATCACACTGTAGCTGCAGTAATAAAGATTATGCCATGGCCTGGGAGAAAAGCCTATTACACTCTGTTGTGCATTAGTGAAATACACAATAAAAGGGAAGAAAAGGTACCGAAGCTAAATCTCATTTCTTGAAAGGGTGTTGCACCACTTGGTTTTTGTGTATCTGTAGTTCCAGTAGGTCCCCAAATAAACTGAGTAAATCCAATAAGGCAGACACGAGGTAGAGCTCAAGATTACTTTAAATAGATTTAAATATATGGGTATAAATGCAACACCAGAGCATTTGACTTTAACAAATTGCAAGGCCTCATGTCTTGAACAGCAGCTAAATGAATAAATATATGGGTATCAGTGCCATATTTCCCTGTTAGAGGAATCATTAGCCTAAACATGTTGCATGTGGCTCATGGAGCTTGGTTTCCTCAGAGAATGTGAGGTTCCACTTTTTTGCACAGTTTTACCAGGCTCTGGTCTTATGAACTTACACTTGACTTCTTTATCATTGTGGGATGAGCATACTATGACAAATCATGGTGGACATTTTGAGGTATGTCTCACATTCTGAGGGTAAGCATTTCACATTTTCACAAAACCTTGCAGACATTCACTGATTCAACAAATAATGTCACCAGTGCTTCTTTTCTGTTCCTGTCCTCTACTGACTGCTCTGACCACAGCAGCTTTACTGAAGCATGACATTACAGTCTGTTGGCTGTGGGGGGGGGGGGGGGGGGGGGGGGGGGGGGGGGGGGGGGGGGGGGGGGGGGGGGGGGGGGGGGGGGGGGGGG
>JAPZDY010000011.1:5445936-5471108 GCA_029783645.1 Ctenochaetus hawaiiensis
CCTATTTTTTTTTTTTTTTTTTTTTTTTTTTGCAGTGTGAAAATCAGAAGCGAAAAACTAATGACAGCCCAGCAAGTGGCGTGTTTGACTAATCACGGGTAGGAAGGGTTCATGTTGATGTTGTAAATTGAGATCCCTGTCTATCATCTTCCGTACAGTGTAAACTGAGCTTTGCCAAATTGAAATGAGTGGAAAAAAAAAAATTGTGGGCTGTCATTGTTGTGAGCCTTGTACAGTAGTAAAGACGTCAAAATGATCTAAAAAAAACTGAAAAGCAGCGCAATTTTGCACTTTTAACTTTCAGGTGTTTTGTTACCAAACCTGACTTTTTGGGCTTTTGTTGAAACTTCTGCTGTAAAATGTTAGTGCATCCACTGGGCATGTGCTTTTGTCAGCTCTGTCAGCAAAATAATTCCTCATTTTGCCCCTGGAACCAGTTTTGTCAACCAGTTTAGACGGACTGGGACACAGTTAAAGACATGCTGGACTGTTTGACGCTGTTGCCATGTTTCCTGCTGATTTACTGGGTTGACTTTTTAGCTGACTGCAGCAGTCCACTGTCAAGAGCCAGACTGTGACCGTCTGTTCCAGTCCATCATTGTATTTTTCTTCCTCTTTTTTCCTCACTATTCTCCAACATGTGCTGCCTTATTCAAACTCTCTGGAAGTGACACTGAGTCAGGCTTTTAGGTTTCCAAATATTTTGGATTTTCAGATTCATGTATGGAAGGATTCTACTGTAAGAATCACTTTTGTACACTTATTAAAACTGCAGTTAAGAAAAGTTGTCCTGCATATATTCATATCATGTCATACAGTAGAAGTGGCAGTGTTGATTTCTGATTATAGGTTAGAATTTGTGCTGGTAGTTTAACATGTGCAAACTTGTAAATGTATTTGCGAGTGTGTGTGTGTGTGTGCTGGTGCTCCACTGTACAGCAGGGGTTACAGAGATCATGCCCTTGTGCAAAAGGATAAGAGCTTAATCTGATTTCTGCCAAAAGCCAAATATCATGTTAATTTATTTTTTCAAGACTTGGAGGCTCTTTACACTCAATAAGTGTGAATGCCTAAAACATAATGTCTATGTGTGTGTCATGTGTGTGTGTGCTGTGTGAAGCTGTGTTACGGTGAGGGTTTGTTTTGGTGGTACATCACGAGGTTGTATCCTGTCGCCAGGCTCATTAGCCCAGCGGCGGCGCCCAGGCTGCCCCAGCCAATCGCTGCTCTCCGCACCGCTCTGCCATTTGCATGTGGTCCAAGAAGAGATAATTAGAGGGATCTCTGCCTGTCACTGTTAATCTGGGACTTAGTGAAGGGCTGTGACGCCGACATACTGATGGACTGACACACATGTCTACACACACAGTGTGGTGTTGTAACCGTGTACACACACTGACATCTGATACACGTACATGCACAACCGCCAAGAGCAGACACAGTACCTGCACACACACACTTTCTAGCACTACACAAACACAATACACATGCATACACGCCAAAACTGTCATTCATGTTTCTTTTTCCAAACTCACAGCTGAATTACAGTCTTTATTAACTCCCTCTGTCTGACATGTGACTAAAAAAAAAACTTGCCTATTTGTTATCTTTTTATCTCTAAGACTGCAGCATATTACACTAAAGTATATCAGAGCCGCTTTCCCCGTTGGTGTGTGAATGATAGCATGTTGACTCAGTGGCTGTTTACACCAGTTGTACTATGCTGTTGACACAGGTTTTAGATCCCTGTTCAGATAGACTGTGTGCTTGTTGCTTCCCAAACAGCCAGAATGCTCGGTAAGCCTTTTGAACAAGCCCAGCTGTCAGCCCTATATACTTTCACACACACACACACACATCGATACACACACATCATGACAAACATGTACATGCGCTCGAGCACTGGCACGTCCCCAGCCTCTCACACACACACACACACACACGCTGAAAAACACACAAACTCACTCACACATCACTGATTGGCAGGCCTCCTGTTTTCCCATAATTCCTACTGATTTATCCAATCAATCTCACTTGGAGAGCTGTTAAAGCGTTGACTAATATTAAGAGTAGAACATGCGACAATTAAAACATCCTTCAGGTAATTACGGAGCTAGTTTAGCAGCAAACAACTGAGGCATTTCATACATTCAGCTCGTTGCCTGTGTGTTTTATTTGTACCTGTTAGACAGTTAATCGGAGAAAATGAGGTACATCTGTGAATGCTACTGCCTTTAATGCACACGTCACATCTTATGTAAAGCACCGTGTCATTAGCCGAATGTGTCTTTGCAAATATTGACTCATTTTTTTTCCCCAAACTGAATATCATAGACAGTGTTTCCACCTGTCTGAGGAGCTGGATGGATGTTCTTTTCCGTGCAAAGCCTATTTTTCCACTCAAATGACAGCCGGTCCTTTCTGCACACACTGGGACTGTTTAATGGTTCATGTTGAGAGAGAGGGAGAGCACCGTCGCTGACCTCATCCGTCCTGCTCGGTGACCCTGTGTCACCACTGATGACACATAATAGTTGACACTTGACTTTAGGGGCTCTTTAAGTGCCAAGAGTGCCCAAGGCCCCAGATTCATATTCTAATGCGGTCATCTTTGTACTCGGCGCCCCCACCTTTTGTCCAGGAGCTCTCTCTACACTTGTTTCCACTTTTTTCTTGCTTTTCTTCATCACTCTCTCTCTCTCTCTCTCTGTCTCTTGTCTTACAGACGAATACACACATGCAATCATGTGCACACACACACACACACAGACAGACACTTAGACCTACTTAGACACACTTTCACTGAATTGAAACAGCCTGTCCCGCCCCCCCCACCCCTGCCCCTGTGCCATTACAGGTAAGCACAGAGGTGCACTTGTCTTGACACTTGTCTTGACAAATCTATAGACAGCCTGAGCGGACACTCCAGCTGGAATCAGGCCTGTGTAGGCCTGTGTTTTCAGCCTCTCCTCTCCTCTCCTCTCCTCTCCTCTCCTCTCCTCTCCTCTCCTCTCCTCTCCTCTCCTCTCCTCTCCTCTCCTCTCTCAGCCACTCGCAGTCATCAGTATATTCTTTTATCCTTCGTGCACCAACCAAACCCCGTGAATGAACATTACCGTTAAGACTGGGATTCATTTAGGTTTTTAATGCCTCTAAATCAGATTGTGCTTATTGATTCCTCGATTCTGATTTGGCCGCACAGTCAAAAAAATACTCTTTAAGCGAAGCTTTTTTGAATTTTCTGCAGATTTAGACAACCACTAACATTCATTTGACATAGTTAAGATGAAAAGGTATTCTGTAATCAGTTTTGGTAAGAACATAAAGAAGAAATATGTAACCCTCTCCATTTTGCCATGCTTAAGATAAGCGGTGGCTTTTTTTTTTACAGTGTCTAGCAAAGCATCACATGCAACTCTGAACTTTTAAATAGTCAGTTTTTTCTATAAACTTTATCTGACTTTAGTAAACCAGTGTGTTTTACTGACAGCTCCAGCAGGGAAATGAGGGACAAAGTGAGCAAAAAACAATCTCGTATTGTTGCTTGGATGCTTTCACCATAGTTGCTTTGCATTGCTAGCAGTAGCATTAAAGAGTTAGTTATACAACAAGCGTTTAAACCGAAGTGACTCTTGCAAGAAGTTTTTTGGCTGTTTAATATGCTGCAACTGCATCTCTAAACTGACGTTATGAGGGCACTTTCCTCAGTAAATGTTTGTTGTTGGTTTTTTTTTGGGGGGGGGGCACTCATTCAGAAAAATAAGGTGCAGAGAAAAATAGCATTTATGCTAGTAAGTAAGATAAGGAGACTACTGTGGGTTGCTGTTTAAAGTAATTGGCTCCTGGGTTGTGTAGCAAGCTGCAGTCTGGCTTTAAGTCAGTGTGATACCTTTTTATAATGCAGAACACTGATACTGGAGTTTATTCAAATATGCTTGAAAAATAAGTAATGTGATCAGTGGTTTGGAGTCAGGCTGTCCAGCGTAGTCTAAGAACTAGTAGTATTCTGATGAATTCATGCAAAGACAGAAGCAAAAATGCAATTTTATTTCAGTTGGACTCTGAGCAACAACCTGGATACAAAGTGTGAAAATATCATTAGTATCCTAAACACACACCCATTGCATATAATCCTAAAGCTCTCAACCCTGAAGTATATAACAAAAAAAAAACAATTTAGCTACTTACCATGGATGTGACCTGGAGACACCAAAACAGCAACAGAAAAACTGCTCTAATTTCGAATGTGATTGTCTTTGTCACCACGAGTCATTGTTAGCGTGGCCATTTGGATCATTTTTCAAAGCACTGGCAAAAGACCAATTTTCAGTGTGGAGCTTGTTTTTTCCAATTTACTATAAATCATGCTTTCTTATTGTACAAACAGTGCAAATTTAATGTACTATTACCTGGAAGGAGCTAAATCGATCAGAAGGTTATGCACTACATAATTTACATTGCTCAGCTGCAGAGTTCTTTAGATCTGTGGTTATTACACAGATACTGACTACGATTGGAACTAATTCAAGAAATCTGAGAACAAGATTCAATCACAAAGCAGCTCTTTGACTCGGAGGAAAAGTGCAGGTATAGAGTCGGACATCCCGCAGCGAGCCTGGCTCATTGTGGACCTTCAGTCAACGACAGGCTATCTTCCCTTTTTATAAAATGGGCTTTTTCCACTCTCTCTTGTGCACTGCCAACTGTTCTCTCTAAGCTCCACCCGTCTTTGTCTCCTGACATCAAAAGACTACAGTTTTCTCAATGAGACAAGATCAGTCACTGTATGAGTTGCTTTGATCTCTGTGTGATTCCAGTAGGGAATAAAGCCTGGCCCTCACACTGCCTATCACCATGTCAGAGAAGTGTATATTTATGTGCTTGACCTCAATAGCTGTAATTGGCTAACCTCCATTTAGCCCTCTTCCAGCATCCTGTCAATAAGTCAAGAGTGGAAAGATAACGCTTTGACTGTTCTTGTCCAAAGAGGCCCACCATTGGGAATAGAGGAATGGAAAACACTCAGTGAGTGACACATCTTTTACAAATCCTTTTAGTCAAAAAGCGCTTTAACATGAGTCATCAGCGCGCGTGACGGGCTCAGTCAATACCGAGCCAACATGATTCACCTCTGACTGGTGGAGCCCTGTTTTTTGTTGCCACTCTTGCTATCAGGTCAGAACAAAAAGTGAGGTACACAGGAGGAAAGAGACTGAAAGGGAGGACGATTAAGGAAATGATAAGTAGGAAAAAGGAAGCAAATTAGAGAAGAAAGTAGGGTGGAGGAGATGTTTGTTTTGAATTCGTGTCTATTTCCCTTTGTTAATCTAACATACAGAATCAGACAATCACTGATATAATCAGCTCCTCATTCTTCCATATCACAAAACCAATCAAAGCTGAGAGTCTCTTATTCCCTTATATTTAAAGATTAACTCAACATTTGGAATTCAATTAACTTCTTAATTGTGTTGGTGGTCTTGCCAACATTTCCAAGATACACAACAGCTTCAACAGCTGTTTGATGCTATCATGCTGTTCCTTTCCTTTTTTTCATGCCTAGGTTTTCAGTTAAAATGCTTAGCACCTAATTGTTAAGTATTGTTTTGGCAGAATCTGAAGAGGTTTCCAAATCTGGAGTTAAATGGCCATCTCTTTCGATGTGTGAGTGACAGATTTACTAAGTAGCAAAGCAGGACTAATTGCTCTCCTATGTTTCTTACATGCACGCAGAAACTTTGCATATTTGTTGATACGACATTGCATAAACTAGGGGCCGGCAACCTTAGACACTCAAAGAGCCATTTGGACCCGTTTCCCACAGAAAACACCAAGAGCCGCAAAACCCTTTTGACATCTAAAATGACGATAACACTGCATATATCTTTTTTTTTTACCTTTTATTCTATGTATAAAAAAACTATAGTGTGTTGCATTCATGAAATCAATGAACTGGTGCAGAGAAAACAATCTTTTTTTTCTGCATGCAACAAAAACATTTTGAACATTTTGAACTCCGAAAAAAAGACACTGGTGATTTAGTACGCCACAGCTGGATTGATGTCTTTAATTTGCTGTCTGGTAAATGTTCTGTTTTCTTCAGAAACTTTTCGTTTCTTGGAAATATTCATGGTTACCAAGGGTTAAAAAGCTCAATGAATTACGCGTTGGCTGGTGTTGCACATGTCGCGGTTGTGACTCATATTTTGAGCGACAAAAAAAAAAAAGAAACAGAAAATAAACACATTTTATTTTAATGTTACAAGAGCATCATAATCTTCAAATTTAGAATTACATTTAAAAAATAAACGAAATAAAATAAAACAAATTTAAATTAAATACTCATTATTTATTTTCCAAAGACACAGGGAACCGCAGCAGAGCGATGAAAGAGCCACGGGTTGCCGACCCCTGGCATAAACTTTCCTTCTAAGTAATAGAAGACTTTCAGAGAGAATGCAGGCTTCTGCAGATTGTCAAGACAGTTAAACTCCCCGTGCTGTAATCAAACAGTTTATGACTGTGTTTTTTGTTATCTTTATGCCAGAGTTGAACTGTCAGTTGCCAGAACAATTTAGCAAATGTTATTGTTTGACTTTTGAGGTCTGTTGCATTCATAACTTGGCTCTTTTTGTTGACTTTGCATGAAATAAAAATACCTCTCTCGTTTTTTTGATTTAGCATTTGACCTGAGGGTCCAACACAGGTTCAAGATGATTTTTAACAGATTTTGTTTTTGTTTACCATACATATTTTTCAAAGTACATAATCAATGATTAGCCATACATATTTGCTAATATAATTAACTGTAAGTGAAAGATTTTACAAAAAGATGTTTAGAGTTAGTCATGTTTGTCAGACACCTGCATCTCACTTGCTTCAACAGCCCACTTGTAACAGCTCACAGCTGCTTTTACTCATAATGGTCGAACTCTTTATAATGCTCTATGATTAACTCTTTATAAACAGATAAATCATTTTTAAAATTGAAAGTGTTGTGTGTGGGTGTGTGTGTGTGTGTGTGTATTTCTTTGTTTCTGCTGTAGAGCTCAGCCTTGTATTATGGGGTTTTATGTTGATGGGCTCACTTTACGAGCCAGTTTCAATCAGCCTGTAGAGAAAACGTAGTTTTTGCCACTTCTATGTTGGCTTCAACATGGGATTACTGTGCAGAGGAAACTTAAGAGAACAATATTTTTCCTCACTCTGGTATTTTTATCCATGACCTGTTCAGAGGTATGCTAATTCAAAAGTTTATAACATATAACAAGCACACTTAACAAGTGGGCATACGAAAAGACCTCTAACCAAAGACCTTTAAAGTGACAAATGGGGCCTTGTTCTCATAGAGACTTAAATTCCAAAGTGTATCCATAAAAACATAGGGTTCACTATCATATATAATCCATGACTCTCTTGTGCTTGGACCGGCATCGGTTGAAAAATATTGCTGTAAAGGTAAAAATGCATTTTAATGTGAAAAACAAGAATCAGAGATGTGTTCCTCCATGTTGATGAGCAACAGGAGCCGCAAGAATAGGGGTGGGAGACAGAGTGAGTGTGTCCCATAAGGCTAGCCTTTCTGTTCTCTCCCGCTTTGTCTTTGTCTTTTACTCCTGCACTCACTCTCTTTTTTCTCAAATGCACACTCTCCTTTTGCTCCTCCAGAGAGGAATGAAAGAGCAAAAGCACACAGAGGAGGCCACACAGCGACGTTTTTATCGGCATTGTGCTGACTCGACTGAACTCTCCCTCTGAGAAGCTGATGAGGAGGAATGGCCTTGTGGAGGAACCAAGCGGGTGCATCCATAGCTGTCATCATCATCTGAATCCAGGACTGCTGACTTTGCAGGTTTGGCCCCCTACGTAGATGGGAAATGACCTGTCTGTGTTCGCCTGACACCCTCTCTGTCTACAGCAAAACCACTCATCCTTCATCCGCAACAACACTTCCCTGCTCAACCCTGTCAGCATGGGTCGATGAGTGCCTCTTTAATGTAAAGACTGACGTGGGTCTTGCATTAAACCTTGGACTTCATTTTTCATGTGTGCCTTGGCTTGTGACTGAGCCCGTTTTCCTAAGGGAGGCAGAGACATCCGTTCTTAAAAGAGACAAAATAGCAAGTGAAAAAAATCTGAAAAAAGTTTTATCGCCCAAAATGATGGACAGCAGCAGATAAGCACTTCACTCTGTGGTTTATGTTTCAAGTGTTTTCAAGATAGAAATGTATGTTTTATTTATTTGAATGTTGAAGACCAAAGAGCTGGGAAACATGCAAAGGCCAGAATGTTTTGTAGGCGTACACCTCTTGAAAGATAAACTGGATAGAAAAGGAACATGCCGCCACAAATAAAGTATATTCAATCCATGCTGGTGGTCTCTGCAGTCTGGTTCTGTACCATAAGCACTTGGACACCACTCTTCCTGGTTGTCAGACGCCCTGCCACACAGTGCCAAGCATGGTTTGCCTTTGACTTTCTCAATGGCAAAACCTCTAACCAGCTTAGAGATTAAGCCTCTCACCTGGCTGTTGGCCATAAGCTCCTTAGTCTGCCTAATGATCCAAAACGCAACTGCATACCTGACATTTAAACTCAGTTGGTATGGCAAGAACAGTGACAATTTTTAGCTACAAAACAATGGATTTCTGTTCAAACAATGACACCTCTATTTTAACTCAGTCTCTATCTCTATACTATTATCCCCTACGCCACTAAAAATTTAGCAAAAACAAGTTAAGTATATGATACTAATTTCAAATTGATCATTGGTGTATTCAAGACAATAAAATGTTGTTTTCAGCACTGGCAGTACAGTAGGCCAGTGGATTAGAGGAGTGATCTTGGCATACATCATGTTTAGTCACCTTGTTTTCAGCCACCTCTTGTTTCATGTCCACAACTTGGCTAGAGATGGCCATGGATGGATACTGGCACTGTCACTAAGGTGAGGAAAAGCTGGTCTTAAATATGCTATTTGAACACCCTTCTTGGCTTAAGGAATTGGCCAAGAGACACATGCAAACATGTGAAAAAACGCACAACAAACAAGCCTAACCCAGTCATGGCTTTGCGTGCAGTAACCTTCCCCTTCCATTGCAATGGCACTCTTGTTCAATTTCCCTTTGTGTCATCCCCCCTTTCCTCTTGCTTCATCTCTCTCTCATCTTAGGTGATCAGTGTCACCATTCATCTGAGCCTTCTCACTCTCAACCAAGGATCTTTGGGAACTAACCATCAACATTAAATTGGACATCTGCTGCAGGTCAGTCAGACAATGCAGCCGCACTTGACTCACAAACATTACCTTCAATCAAAGCAGGGACATTTAAATCACACATTGAAGTTCCTTCATCCTTATCAGATTCCTTGTAGAGTTTTGTACTCCTTTTGGGTGTTTTTTCAGGGGCACAACAACTGATGCTTGCTATGTGAGAACTGCTGACTTTTCTTTTAAACAAAAAGGTGCGTCTCTGGTGGTAGAAGATGGAGGGCAGATTATCATGAAAAGGTTATTTATTTTTTTGACCCTAACATCAGAATATATCAAAGATCACAAATGGTTAATGCTAGGATTAACCTGCTAGCTTAAAGTGTCAATGGGCTTTCTGAATGGCTGTTATAGCAAGCAGTTATTGTAGCTAAAGATAGCTGTCTCCTCATAGCATATAAGGGAGTCATCCCTATGGTCCCTCATTTCAATTAAATTTTTCCTCCCATCAAAATTAGGCCCTATGGGTAGGGAGAACATAGATCTGAGTGGACATGAACATGCTCCTCTTATTTGTTTTTGTTTGTTTGTTTGTTTAAAAGGATCCCCATTATCTGATGCCAAGGCACCCACTAGTCTGACTGGGGTCTGTGTCAAGCGCATACTGTAATATTCATCATAAACATACAAAATATCACATACATTTATATAAGTGTTTATAACTAAGTTTTCCAAAAATTAGTTAGCAAAGGCAAAGAGTCCCTCAGATACCTGTTGTCTTCTTTTCTTGAAACCACAAAGCCCTGTCATCTGCATTTTCCCTATTTGAGGATGTGTGGTAAAAAGGGATTGTTTTTCTCAAAAGGAGAAGTGGGGAGGAAGTAGGTGACAGCCTACTGACTGTCACTAGGTTGAGGGTGCAGTGACTACCAAAACACTAATGGTTTATCTTTTTCCAAAAGAACCTCCTGCTCTGAAGTTATGCTGTGTACAAAGCTTTCTTCCATTCTTGCTTCAGTGCTGCAAAACTCTGAGGTTACAGACAGGTGATTTTATTGTTTTTCTTCTCTTCACTCATGCATCTTTTAATATCCATGTTCAAGGATCATGCCCATGTTTTTTTGTTTTTTTGGCTTTGCCTTGTTTACTGCTTGTTGTATGCTGCAGGCTGCTTTGTCACTAGCTGACATTGTTCCAGTGCTGCGGTGCTTTCATTTGCTCTTTGAACAACTGGTTTCAAAGACTTCAGGGTTGGCTGTTGAAAGGCAGCTTATTCAAATTAAGGAAGCTACAACTCTGAGAACCGTCCTCATAAGGATAATGTTGTTCATAAGCTGACACTTGAGTGTTGGATACCCAGAAAAAAAATAGTCATAAGTGCTACGGCTTTGAATCTGGGTTTGAATCTAGATCTGAGTACAACACACACAGCTCAGGGCTACACCTTTTGCATTATCTGCTTTATAAAACACTATACTTTTTTGTCTGCTCCTGCACAGGTATCTCTAGATGTTTACTTTTGATCCATGGTGCTTTATTAAATCCAGTTGGACTGAGCCTGTAGAAGCCTTAGCTTCCATCTGCTGTGAACCGCCAAGCTGGATGATACCTGAGATCTGTGGGGAAGCAGGAGGTGAAGAAGACAGGTGGCTACTCACTCACTCACTTTTATGAAAGGACGTGTGTGTGTGTGTGTGTAAATGTGCATTTAGATTTGTGCAAATGTGCGTTTAATGATAGTTATGACTGTGAAGTGTTTGTCTGTGCCATCTTTTGCCTTCGACTGATTGTTTGGATGAAGATGAAACATTTTATTGTGTGAAAAAGAAAAAGCTTTGAACTTAATTCTGGACTCGAAGAAAGGTTAAACTAGTTCAGACACCAGGAAAGCACACATGAGGAGGGCTGACTTTGTTGCATGGTCTATTTACGAACACATTGTTTGCCACTGCAAAAACAGCCTTAAACCAGAAATAAAAAGCTGCAGATTAAAGCACAGCACATTTTAGCTGTGCCCTACATGAAACATGTAGATAAGTAAAAGTTCATGAGAGGTCTCATAGAGTAGACTACACAGTGCAAGTATTCTGTGCACATGTATTGACAGCAGCAAAATAAAAATCTATGATTTGTGAATCCTATGATTGCAGTTTGAGTGCCCTATCCATATTTATGCATAGCTGTCAGCTCCCCCTCCATAAAGTATTTTCTGCAGAACTGTAAATCAAATCCTGTCATGTTGAAGCACTTTGACAAAATGCAAAGTAAGTGAAAGGCTCTGCGTTTTACTTGCTTTGCACTCAGATATTCTAAATATGAAAAATAGTGTCATGGACTTAAGGGTATTATATTTAAGCCAGGTTAATATATGTTAAGGAGACTCAATTATCAGGTTATTTTACTGTAACAGCACTGGGCAGATACATTTCTTTTCAGTAATATTTAAAAGGAACACTTTGAAGTAAATAAATAAATCTTTGATAACTCATTAATAAACACTCACTGCAGAAATTCTTTTTCATTTACCATACTTTTTTAAAGAATAATGATTAGGTTTGTTCTAGTTTATTAGGTCAAGAAATTAAATATTTCACATATCACAAAGAACAATAGAACCTTTTTACATAAGCTCTTATGTGTATTGAGTTACCAGCAAAACCAAATTTGGGGCAATGCAACATTTAACAGTCAGTCACTTAGTCAAAACTTAAAGCTGGCCATCTCTAAGTAAAAAAAAAAAAAAAAAAAAAGTTGTGAGATTCCCAAACCCAAAAATTGCCGAGGATTTCCTGCCATCACTAAGTCTTATTCCTATCCTTTATAATAGATCAGTTTACAATTAAGATAAATTATTCAGAGCTTTAATTTAAGCAATTATTGCAGTACTCAAAATGAGCTGGAAATGATATTGATCTCTGACTTCACCATTAATCCTGATCAATCCCTTCAATTACTTAGCAAATCCTTTCATAACTAGCTGAAGCAGACCTTGTGCCAACACATGCAATGTATGATTTGGGGCTGAAGAGAACAGACTTTTTAATACAAAGTGGAATTTGACAAATATCGGATATTCAGTTGTAGTTCTCTATAGTTGACTACATTCTGACTAATAACACAAGCTGTAAAATGTTTGGTTCAATAGATTATAGAATAGATTATATAATAGAATATTTTTATTAGTATTAAGAAAGTTTCCATTTAATATGCACAGTTATATTTTATAAAAGTGTTTTTTTGGGATAGGTGACTAACCATGGAATTTACTCCAATTCTTGTGATATCTCCTCTAAACCTCATCCCCTTTGGACTCCATTGTTTACAGTGTAAGAAAGTATTTGCACCAGGGACAAAATGACAAACTTTTGAGCTACCAAGAATGCTCTTTAAAAGTTTTTCGAATTTCATTTTCTACACAGTTATCAAAGCTCTGGTCTCAGAGCACCATTTCAATCTTTTACAAAAGTGCCTTTGAAGAAATTTGTATCTGCTCCAGCAGATACAAAGAACAGAGCATTTGCCTTGGATTCCTCCAGCAAGAGAGATAAAGGCTTTGTCATTGTTTGTGTTACATTCACACACACAATATGCCATGTCGCATCCACGGCTACAACGTCAAGGAAATATGAACCTATTGCTCCTGACAAAACATATACAAGCCAGGGCTGAGCAGCACAGGGATGCTTAGGGAGGCATCGCTTCAGATGTATGACAAAAAATAAAAATCATGACAGCCTAGCCTGGGAGAATCCAGCGTAGAAGCAACAAGCCAGCGAGTCCTCATCAGTTTCTATTATTGTGGCATGCTTGCCGTGTGTTGGTCCAGTGTTTGGATCCAGCTGCAGGGTAATTAATGGCTCGGGTCGGACAGGAGCAGATGAAGGCCAGCCAGATGAATAAAGGTGAGGGATTGGCTCCCTGACGCTGCAGGATCGAACTGACTTAAACGGTTATCAGCCCACAGATATTGATATATGTCGCCTGAGCAGAACTGACGTGAGATGCCTCACTGAGAGCTGCAATGAGGAAGGCAAACAGGGGTTGTACAGTATGTTACTGTGGCTGTATGGACCACAACACAAAGATCCTAAAAGATTAATGTTACTTATGGGATTCAAAGACATGAAATTAGGCACGTTGTTTCTATTATTGTGTCTCTTTAACGCATAATAAAATGATTTACCTCAATCACCATTGTTTTCACTAGAGATCTAGATTGAAAAAAATAAGACCAAAATGAGTAAGAATATACCTCAAAAATGCCATTTCTTTTCATTTTGGTTTGATAACAGAGCAATTTTCTGTTAAATACCATTCATGAAAAAAAATCTAATTTTGTTGTCTCTATTTACTGTGCAGCTATTAGGATTTGTGTCATGAATACTTATGAGGAACAGCTTGCAAACTCAATTTGTTCACTCTGAAGTTGTTGGGTTTTTTTTTTTCTTTTTTCTTTTTTTGGAAATATGACTCAGGCTACTGTGTTTGTGAACAAGAGATTGAAGAAGCTGTTATGAATGATGTCACGTCAGTTGGAGTGGTGCTTGAGCCCAGAACATTGTCAACAAGTGGACACATGGGTGCTTATGATAAATGACAGTCAAACCAATGACTCTGGAATCAACTTCAGCCACAAGCTCTCCCGACAGATCAGCCTATCAGGGAGCTTAATGACACAAAGTGATATCAACAGAAGGAACTGACTCACTTTATTATTAAGGTGACCCTGACATCATTGGCCATAATATTTTATAGAAAGCTTTTCTTAATCTAAATACCACAAGTTGGGATTCAAATTAGTCTTTTTTCACCATCCCTTCTTTGCCATCCTGAACATAAATGTTTCTGTATACTAATGACATAATTTGTGATGGTTATAGATACCAATAACTATTTTTATATGAACCCTTATATCAGGGAACAGTTTAAAAAAATACATTCATGTTTTAAAATATCATGTCTCATTTATCAGGTGGACGGTGAAGGGCTGGATCTTTGTACAATAGCTTTTATTTAATGTCAGCAGTATTGATCAGCAATCAATAATCATCATGTTTATATAAGGTGCTGAGGGGGAGGAATGAGGGAGCATGATGGTGGACTGACCATGTCAGTGGCTTTGACATGCGGCATAAGAGTTGGAGATGGCAGGTGTGACAGTGAAGAGGAAAGGAGAAGAATAGAGGACCTGCTCACATTTTTCTGACCACATGATCACATGGAACAAAGCGGAATTATGCTACTGTGTTATCTATGCACTTAGGATTTATGAGTGTGTGTGCAGGCATGTAGACATTTGTGTGTGTGTTTTTGTAGAAGGGAGAGAGGGAAAAGACATTCAAAGAGGCAAAAAGAGATCTTAGCTGATGTGGGAAAAAAAGCAGTCTGTTTTATTGCCAGAAAGTGGGCAAACTGGGACTCGATCCCCAGTTTTGTAACAGATAAAATGTTACTAATTCTTATTCATTTTTGGCCATAGTGTAAAACCAAAGTCCAACAGTGTAAGACACACATTGGGTATAAAGTGCTAAATGCACGTAAACAATCATAGTATTTCAACAGCAATTAAGAGGACTCTGTGGTCCATTAACTTTGCAGTAATACAATCACACTTATTCAGCAATTAAGCTTAAATTTACACACTTTCATTAAACTGTCTCTGCCAAAACAAAAGCCTCTTGCTTTGAATTGCTCTAGGTTGTGATCCGAGTGTGTGTAGGTCCTTTAGTTGTTGCTTTCCTTGAGCTCAGATGGTGATGATGCAGTTGTGTCACTTTGCATGCGTTTAACTGTAAGTAGGTGCATGTAGCAAGTGGAGGTAACGGTGGAGAGTTTACTTTATTGAATTAGAGCAGAGTCTTGAAGTTATCACATAATCCATAGAACATACACATGAGCTGTGTATTATTATTATTATTATTATTATTATAATTATTATTTAAAGGTTATCATCAACTAAATATACAACTCAACTACTTTAGGATCCAAAAGTGTTCAGTTAAGACAAAACAGATTGTGGCTTGTAATGAGTTAAAAAATGTTGCCTTTGGTTATTAAAGTAAAATAAAAATGGATAAAGTTCGATCAGAACAGGAAACATCCTTACGACTTAACATCAACCAGAAAAGCAGTGTGGAGAACATGTCCTCAGATTTTATATTCCTGGTGACATCATGGCTGTTTTGTTGGGATTCCTCTGCAGTTCCTTTGGGTCTTGTCCAATGGAAGACTATTCAAACTCAAACAGTCTCACACTCAGGTGTGATTTGCAAGGCCTGATGGGTTTTGGCAGCATTTCTTTGTCTCTCTGTTACTTGTAAGGCTTAGGTTCATGCTGGCCTGTCTTCGTTCAGGAAGTGTGTTGAGGTTAGAACAATAGCTGGTCCAGTTTGTCAGGGCTCAGCACTCAAACTGGAGCTACAGCTACCAACTGTATTTTTCTTCCATAGAGGTACCATAATACTACTGAAACACCCATGAGTCAACCAAATGCTGGAAGTCCTTGCTGCTAACTGCACATATGTTGCTTTAAAATATGCTAACTGATTTGTACTTAGATAATCAGTTTATGGCTGTAGTGAATAGCAACACAGATCCTGTCTGTTTTTCTTCTTTTCTTTACATATATAATTAATTCAAAGGGAATAAACACAGCAACTGTACAACAAATTAAGATTCAAAATCAAGGTTTTACACAAGTTGATGTAAGTTAAATTATTAATGGCATGCATGAGTAACATTTAAGAATACACATTTAAAACAGCAAACAAAGCAAATTTGTCTTCAAATGGAAGCCAAGTGTTTACATTTAAAACAGGATTTGCATGCTGTAATTATTCATCCTTGTCTTACTGACCGTTGAAGAGATCTCTTTTTAATGTGAACTGACTGTAAGTAATAGGGATGAAATCCAATTGTTAATGGATTCAACAACTATTCATAAGAGAATATATATTTTCCTCTGATGAAAAGTTATTATACATAGTGTAGTACTGGTGACTAATATGAATATAACATACTGCTACATGCAGATAATGTACAATGTTCATATGGGCACCTGACTGTTTTAAGTTGTAAACATTTCCATTAATTCATTGTCACATTATTAAATCCAAAAACCTATTGTGATTCCTACAGGAAGTACAGAGAAGGGTATTAAAATTCAAGTGTTTGAATAAAATAACTCACCTCAAGCTAGTCCTCCTCACACTGTCTGTCTTTCACTTGAATCCACCAGCTGGTTGGAAATGAACAATATGATTAATTGATGAATACCAACTTTTAAGTGAACAGCCCATTTTGTCAGCCTTGCTTTCTTCCTCCCTTGGCGCTGTGTAGTGATAGAAATGGATGAGGATGTGAGAGGACAAAAGAGAGAAAGTGTGTTAGGAGGTTTGGGATTTTAATGAAAAAAAAATGAAACCGTGACAGGTAAAGAAAGTAAGAAAAGCCTTTTTTTTCGGAATATATGCTACACAACAGCTATTTTTTTGACTGTAAGTGCTGTTCTTCCTCTTGTTAACATCTGAGGGAGTCTAACAGGGGTGGCCGAAGCTGTGATGGTGGGAGGCCGCAGTGGAGAAGAAGGAGAGCGAAGGAGCAGATGGTGAAGAATTCTCAGGGTTTATTTCAGGAGAGTTCAGCCTTTACGGCTCATATACTGACTTAATTATGAGACAGAGGGGAGAGTGAACCCCTGGAAGAAGGATTTAAAGAGGCAGGGAAATCTTCATTAAGTCCACAAGGAGAGAGCAGCACTGATTGAAATGACTTTGCTCTATCGCCAACACCACTAACCAGGGCAAAAGGAGCACTTTTACTATTAATATTAGAAGTAGTAGTAGTATTGGGCGTAGTATAAGGAAGAGTACTTAAACTGATTGGAATGGTATGTCGTGATGCTTAGAAATATCATCTTAAAGTCCTTAGACAAACATTTGGTTACATATGACATTATTTGGGTAAAACAAATCTATATGATTGAGTTTGAATATTAAACACTTCTTTGTTTTCTTTTATGAAAACAATTCTGAGATCTATCCAAAACCAGTTGTAAAAACAGGAACAAAATTAAAGTGATGTGGGCGTATTTTTTATTTGACAGCCTGTCAGTTGCATTCTGTGCTTACAGAGGAGTTTTGCTCTCAAACTAGAGAAACATTGGAAAACGACATCTCAAAAAGCACTGAAAACAAAAGATAAATAAAACTCATGCTTAGTTCTGAATAACATTTTTTTTTCTCTTTGGAGCAGAACTTTTTAACAATTAAGTCTTTCGAAAGGAAGATGCAGCAGGAAAAAAGAGCTCAAGATGGAATTTGGGACTAAAGTTCTGTTCAATTCAAACTCTTTAATAGTTACTTATACAACCTCACAAAGGAGGGGAGTCAAGAGTGGCCTTGAATGAAGACGTGGCAAAGAAGATGCTGATCATTATCAACAGTCAACAGTGGATTAGCGGACAGAGTCTCTATCTTTGATATGAAGAATCAAAGGTAGATACACTTGTGAGAGCAGAAAAAATAGAATAAGCTGGTGAAAGGAAAGTTCAATTTAACGGGTCAGTCCTGTTTGTTCTCTTTTAACTTCCACTTCAGGCTGAATGCAGCAAGGGCAACAACCTCCTTTCATCCCTTCGAGATGATTAACTTTAAAAAATAAATCTCCTGATGATTTCTTTAACCTGTATGGACAGAAAGAATGGAAAGAAACATCCATCTAAACTTTGTCCTTTATTTAGCCTTCTCGTATGCAGTGCTCACCTCACATGGGAAAATTGATTATCATTATCAGGTCATCCTGTAGTTTTCATGATAACAGCTCATCTTCTCCCCACAGAAAAGATGTACTGTTTTGTGAGGTCATGAAGAACTGAGTGAAGCATCTTTGTTTTACAGCCAGCATAAGCAATTTAATGATGGCAACGTGCCATGGACTTTGTGCGAGAAATACTGCCACTGTGCAGTTACTGGTGTGTTACTGGGCTATAAAATATCTAGTAGATCTCTGCAAAGACTTGGAAGGAGTGACACTTTGGCAAGCATTCATTTCACAAACTTTTTGGCCCTTTTTGGCCAAGGGCTAAGAGAGATTAGAAAAAGTATCCACTAACTGACAATATTGTCAATCTGAAACTTAAGTAGGAGTGGTATGTGTTCTCTATGTGTACTTGGACCTCTGTATGTAGAGGTTTACTCCACATTAAGGCACCGAAGTAATGACAATGAGGGCCATTAAAGTCAGAAAAATTGTAATTAAATGGTTTAGTAGCAAAATTCTGAATATCAATTCTTGCACTTTTTAATTATGTTATGGTTACTTAAATTCATGGTCCTAATTTACAATTCTGCAAGGCTGATGGATGTAGAAAAATTAGCATGTCTCTGGGCTGCGCTAAAAACTTTATTGGTTCAAGGAGGCTTGGATCAAGGGCTCAGAGCAGAGGAGAAGCCAAATATCGATTCAAGCATACGGCAGACTGCAGGCAGGTGCAGGAGGCATTGAAGAGAGGGAGGCAAGCCAGCATACATATGCTGAACAGTAGTTGTGCGAGCAGTGAGGGTTGGCACCTTGTTTGGGAGCCGCTGGGCCCTGTTCTGCTGTTTTTTAGGCTCTCTACACAAACTTAGCGATGAATTCACTCTGGTTGAGCACGGCAGCGAGGTTTGGCAGAGGTTTTGCATCTTCACTTTCTCCTTAGGAAAACAATGCTCACAGCAGTTTTAAAATTGACCTTGTCAGTGAGATTAGAGCTGTCAGTGATGTTTTATGAATGCAATGGACAAAAAGCTCAGAATCGGACTCTACCAGTGTTAGAGCAGTCATTCTTATGAATAGCCAGCTAGTAAACACTGGCAAATTTCTGGTGTGACCTACACATCCTCTCTGAACTGTGCTCTGCACCTAAGTTTGAACTCCTCTACAGAAAAGAGAGCCTGATTGCCTGTGTGATGCAGCTCAAAACTGGTTTCATAAGAGAGCTACCGGACAGATGTCTCAACTCTGCCATGCCTGCCCTCCAGCTTGTCTTTTTGTCCTCCAGTGTCACTTTAATCATTGATAATCCTTCCTCAAGGGAGTTCAATTCTGCCTGGTTCTCTCCGCTGGTGCTGACCTAAAAAAAAGAAAAGGCCAGGACCCTGGTCAATCTCTGCTGAGTCCTCATAATTCCTGAATCCTGTTGTAAGCAGGGTAAAACTTGGACCCGAACACAGAGCACAGAGCCCCCCCGCAGAGACAGGCATTTAGTTCAAAAATGTATTTACTGAGAACCACACGGAAGGGTACAGAGGAAAAACAACAAACAGCACTGCCAAGGCTTGACTAACAAGCCTGATGTCAGCTCTGGAGAACTGTCACACATGCGGGAACAAAACAACAAAAAACAGACACTGACCTAACTAAGTATATCTGAGCAATTACTGAAGAAGTGATGAGACAAGGTCAAGGCTGGTGTTTTTCTTTGAGTTTTTTTAAATTGGCTAAATAACTTTAAAAAAATCTGTGAACAAAGAACACATTGTTAAACGAGGTGATGGGGGGGGGGGGTCTGGAGGCTTCCACAGATAAACAACAATACAAACAAAGCAATATAATTGTCACACTGATATGTAAGCACTCAGCACTGGTCCTTAAATGGTTTGATTAGACAGATGTATCAGGTTAACGGTTTCCATTACATATTGTATTTTTTTTTCTCTCAAAAGCAATCCCAAGCATAGCTCAAGGTAACATGTAATTACCTTGATAATGCATAATACAGTGCACTGAATATTGTAATTACACTTACGTAAGGTGTTGATGTGTTCAAACAGGAAATAAGTTCCACTGAATTAGACACTAATAGGTAGTGTTCTTTGATAAATTCTATATAAGGCAAATTATTACAATAAAAACAAGACAAGCTGATACTTTGCCCATAGGAATGTATTTAATTGTAGTTTCAAGGGGAAGCTATTGATCCACAGCACTCAGACTGTGTCAGCTGAAGGATTAGAGGCCATCTCATCTCATCCATAAGTGTTTCTTTTGCTCGCACAGTGTAATGTTGAGGTAACCTTTAGCATATTTTTTTTAAATAATTTTTTGCAGATCATATTTCCTCTTGTTATTTTTTAATTATTTTTAATATAAAGTTCAAAGTGTAGTCCTACTATAAATTTCGGCTAAATAAGTAAGGCAGCTCATAGCCTTGAGGTTATACTGTTCCCGACACTGTTTCTTCTTTTTTAAACTTTTTCTTTCCATCAGTCACTGACTTGCAACTACTTGTTAATATAAAGGAATATGCTATTGTGCTGCCGGCGGGCACAATCAGTGATGGTATACAGACGACCCTCCCTCCTCCCTCCTCCATCACCACCACTCAAATTGAAGAGCACATAGCCTCTGGTCTCTCTTGCATCTCCAGTCTACGTCAGATATCCTCCTAAAAGTGCTGATCCTGACTGCCAGAGACAATTACTGTAAGTTAACAATGAAAAGAAATGACTGCCTCAAGAAAATTCAGATGATATGCTGAAGGACAGAAGAAAAGAAAAAAAAGCTAGAACAGGAGAGGAGAACACTTGACTGAAAGATAAGATGGGACTTAGTGGAAAGATGAAATAATGCAAAGTACTAATGAAGAAGCACTTTGACTCAGAGACAGGGTCAAACTGACAAAAAACAAAGCCAAGCAGCTCTTAATTCATAGCTCTGAAGGACACATATGTACAGTCACAGGTAGTGAATTACTTACCTTTTATATTAAACAACTTGCACTCTGCAGGGCTCTAACATTCACTTATTAAACTCACCAAGGTATGAATGTTTCAAGCAACACTGCTTTTCATCAGACAACCGACTAGCTGTACATTACATTAAATTTATTGAGCAGTGTATGAATCTAACCATGCGGATACAACTGAACAACTGCAAAAATTGTAAAAAAAAAAAAAAAATTGCAACAAGTCTACATCAAACTTTGATAATTACGTGCTTTTAAGTCACGTGCACTTAAGTTCTTTGGTCTGAGATAACAAAGATGTGCAGAGTTTCGGCTCTGATGACCTAATGTCAACAGAGGCAATTTTCATTACCGTAAAGCCAGATAAGTTTAAACTCAGTTCATCTTCAGTCAGTAAATAGCAAACAGTTGACCGCCCTCTCCTTGCAGTGAGCAAGAAGCAAGTCGATTGGCAGTAGCAGACCAAGGTAGACAGGCTAAGATGTACAACCGGGCAATGGCAGAGCAGCAACCCATAGCAACTGCAGGGTGCAAAGGAGCAGTGCAGTGTGAGAGAACTTGGGCAGGTTGAAGATCTGTAGCACTGATTGATTCTGGATAAGCACAATCTGTCTGAGAGCTGGAGCAAAGAGGACATGGGTCAAACATCATATAGATTATCATCATAAAATCTGAAAATTATAATTTATGCAGCCTTGGAAAGTGTCTCTGTCCCAACACTGTTGTTTATTTTGTATACAAATTAATCAAATTATTCATTTGAAAGTTGTTTTTCTAGCTCAACATGTCAGGAACTTTAAGTGATGTGTTCTGTCTGCATATTTAACAGGTGGTGACAGGATTACAGAGTAAATCAATTTCACAGAGACAATTATATCAGAACGATAGAAAGTCAGCCACTGTAAAGCAATTCCCCTCATCACCACGGATGCATTCAGCTGAAAAGTTTATTTAATTGTGTCAAATACAGCAGCACAATCCAAATTGATACTTCAAAATCAGTCAGAATCTGCTTAGCTAAAGTTGATTATGTGTCGCTGTAATACAGAATCCCAAAGATAAATTCAATTATTTCCAAAATACTACGGATCTTTTGTTATTCCATAATTACACTATAATGTGTAGGTGTTTCCAGCTTTCCAAACATAATGTCATAATTTTTTAAATTTGGTTCTTTTTAATCATAAACTGGAATTTAATTTTAGTCTGTTAATTAGGGCCCGAGCACCGAAGGCGGTGCAAGAAGTTGTTGCTCCAATTCCGTCGTCTGTCTTTAACTGTTTAGCAAATGCTTCATGTTACAGCTGCAGCTCGACAGGAAAAGTACAACCAAGGCTTTCCTCCGACAACTGACATATGACTTTATATACAGCATGAAAATATTACATATAACTATAGTGTGAATGAATGGGGGAGCCTGCTAAGTTGCTGCTGGAGCTCTCTGGATATTTTAAAATGGAGGTCAGAAGGAAAATCAATCTAAAACAAGAACACAGAGAGTGTGGTCATACAAACACAGCAGTGGGAGAAAGTGAAGAATTATTTCTTCAAGAACTGTGCTAAAATAATATGTGTTATGTGAGGCGGTGATTCCACACGGTGCTAAATTTAGTCTCTCTGAGGGATTCAACAAGATGTATTGGGGTCCCCTTTGTTAGGGAGAGAGAACTACAGTCATTTTTATGATTTAATATTAAAAAAGCGCTTTTACAGTCTTTAAAGTGCAATCAAGATAATCTAAATTATAAATCTTTCACATTCAGATGAATTAAAGGTTAATTTTAGCTATATGAAAAGTTACCACTAATTGTAAATTAAAATCATTAATTACACAATAGCATACAATGTCACTGCAGCAATTAAAGTCAGTCAGATTCATGTTTTACTAAAAAAAAAGCAGGTCACTATGTAAGTAATTATAAAGCTATTAGATAGTGCAATATATTTTTTGATGCAGCTACTCTGAGCTAATAAATATCCATGCTATCTCAGAGAGAGACTTTTGGTACGTCCTCTGAAATGAAAAATGCAAAAGATATAATGTGAAGTCATGTTGGAGATACAGAGGATCCACAAAGACAGACGCAGTACAAGAGAAAAGGCGAGGAAGAGATGGTGAGAGCAAGTTCACTGTCCTTATCTGTAGGAGTTCAAAATTCTGCTCCATTATTTATCAAGCTCAGCAGACAACAGTTACTCACCAAGATATGTCAGGTCAGTGCTCTCTTTAACTTCAGCCCTAATACTCTTTAACATTGCTCACTCCTCTTGTCAGGACTGTAGTGGACACTTGCTGCACAGCGTGATTTCTCTCTCCATCTCTTTGTCCATCTCTCTTTTGGTTTAAGTGCATTCTGTCACATTTACACTCATGCGCTCATTTATGTAACGCAGAAAATATGCCGCCCACTCTCATCTGTCTTGTGCGCCTTTTTAAATCTGAGAGGTAGCCGCTTTGACCTTCAGTGCCAAAAATCCTGCAGTGCGACAGAAACTGCACACAGCTTGCCTCGCGTTGACAAATTTTATCAATAGATCTGATAGTTATCATAGAACACACGAAAGGCAATGTCCAGCTTTCTCAGTTCTGAGTGCCTGTTCTCTGATTTTCAGTCAGCTTGGTAGGATAAGTGTACACACTCGACATTAGATTTTTGCACAGAATCTTTTTCTGATAGCTGTACAGTCAGGGGTGCACCATTATATCTCATGCAGACTAGGGGTTAACCCTAAGAACTGGTCTATCAATTTGGCCCACAGCAATTTATCTTGACTACTAATGGTCAAATTTAAGGGCATTTAGTATGGATATTCATGGTCCCCCAGAGGATGTGTGGTAATGATTCTGGTGAACACCCTGACCTCTGTTTAGCAAGAGCATCACATCAAAATTTCCTTAAACTAACGTAATGTTATAGCCAGATTTCAATAAAATGCATAGATTAAGTGCATGATGAAACAAAGATGAATTCCTTTGTTCTGTAACTTCCAGCTTAGACACTGTAATATAACTATATCATTAACATATTACACAATAAAATTGATTGAGCACACCCGTACTTTTCAGACAAAGAACTCATTTCAGTAACACTAAAGGTGTCTTCATGTGCAATTCCTTAAGGCAACAATTTAACACCCGATACTCAGTTTACCATCCACATGAGCACCTAAAGTGGATAATCCTGAGCCTGCCATGGAAAACCAGAGCATGAGTCTTTTAAAAAGTGCCCCAAAAAAAGTATTTATTCTGTACAGGTGACAAAGCTTTAGTAAAATAGGGAGCAGTGTGATGCTATTATAGAGCCAAAAGTCTGCTGGGTTAGGAGGTCAGGTGGATGGAAGCAGGTGAACAAAAGTGAGAATTAAACACAGAAGACTGCTGATTACTTCCTGTTTCCTATTGACAGTCTACTACAGTTAGTCTTTTGAGAAATACGAAGTGTAACATATTTTATCTGTGACAGTGTTTTCAAAGCTTTTGTCGTCTGTATTTGTCACACATTTCTTTATTTAGCCATGTTTGCTAACTCTGCAGCATATTAACTAAATGCTGTGCCCATGTTGTCAAATTGGTGAACATGTTTTCTTAATTTGCCTATTTTTTTTTTTTTATTATTTGCATTTATTTTTCTAGGTTGCAGTGTAAGAGGATGTCTGTGAAAGTGCTAAAACACTCTGACCTCATTTCACCTAAAACAAGAAGAAAATGTTTACCTCGGTGATACGCTATCTGATGTCCTGCCATCAGTTATCTTCAAAATGCTGTCCTGTAAATGTGTGCTTATGTGCCTTGAAATGACAGAGAGGTATAGATAGATATAATACTTTCCTTATATGCATGACTCATTGTCCCAATATATTTTATTTAAAAAAAAAAACAAAAAAAAACCACAAAAAGCTTTTTTATCTATTGACAAGTGGATTTGTTTGGTTGGTATTTAGAGTTCATATTTGACTGTCGTCTATTACCGCTGAATTGATATGGACTGAGTAAGCTGGGCAGAGTCATTGAATAAAGAAAAAGTCATTAAGCAAAATTAGCTAGCTGCTGTAAATATCCCCAAATGAAATGCCACAGTGGGGCACCTTTCACATAAAACGAATATGTCAGATAATGACTGAGCTAATGCTTTGCTGCACATGCACCTCATATAGTCTGACTAATAACATTCATACACCATGGATTGATTAAAACATTTATGGCAATATGGCAATAAATGTTTGTTTATATAT
>JAPZDY010000011.1:5471208-5482762 GCA_029783645.1 Ctenochaetus hawaiiensis
TATATATATGTAGTCTGTTTTATGATTCTGCTTGTTTCTCTCATGACAATTTTATAGCATTGTAATAACCAAGGTTTCCCTTTTCTGTTTTAACATTAATGGGAAATTCCCATTCTTAATGGCAGCTGGATAAGTAAGTCAATGATGTGAACACTTAGAGTAAACAGTAGATGGATGAACACAATTAAGAAAGACATAGATGGTCATGGTGCACTTCCTATGAAAGGTGGCTTTGTAGACTTTGGTAATGCATGCTTTTAACTCGAGCCATTTGGACACCTCTTAATGTAAGTGTGCCACACTTATTGCCCAGGTAGTTACTGTTGGAGCGTAAAACACCTAAGTGAACTTGATTTTGCACTTAGAGGGGATAATCAAGTTTACTCTCCATGACAACACTTAAAAAATGCATGTTAACCACATTAGGGCTAATGGATGTAATGGAAAAATATTTGTCTTTAATGAAATGTAATTTCTTTATAGCACTTTGTAATGTTACATTTTATTCGGGCCCAGGCATGGTGGCATATAATTGTGCATCACAACTGTTACTTATCCAGTGAACCAGCAATTTCCAAGCTGGGAGTGATGGATCTAATTGTGACCTTGTTACACCTTAAACAGAGAGCAAAAATATTAGCCTTTATTACAAAAAGACAGTGCTAAGCACTATCAGTTGTAATTAGAATATGCACTTTTCCAACTGCATATTCTGAATCTAAATTAACTCAACCATTGCCTGTTACAAACTTCATATATATATATATATATATATATACACACATACATACATACACAGCATATATATATGCTGTATATATACATGTTTTTTCATCATATATTGTGTATTTAAGATTTTAAAAAATATTTTTATTATAAAATAGGATTTATAATTACATATAAACATGTATATATTTTTACAGTGTTTTACGGATCTTAAAAAATCTTTTTCATTCCTTTTTTATGCTGTAAATTTGTTTATACAAAGCACAATTCTTTGTGGATGTGCTATTTAGGAATTTACAATTTATGGCATAAATAAAAGGTGACCTCTCATTGTCAACCTTTGGCATGCATCGAGGTATAGTACACTGATGGCATTTTTTTTGTAATTCAGTCTTTCCTGTAAACTCACCTAAGGCTAATAACTGCTCTCACAAATGAGGCTGTGTCAAGTTGCCATAGTAACCATCTGTTTCACTCTCATGTCTTTTTGTTACAGTGCAGAAGACGCAGGATTAGAATGAGAGTGACTCCAGGCAGGAATGACTGCTTTTGTTCAGGTCTCACTACATTATGCACGAAGGGTGCCATCTTGGTTTGTTTCAACCTTGTAGACATTCTATGACAAATCTCATAAAAGAACAGACCATGACAACAACCTGACAGTTTTCAGTGTGCCTGGCTGTTAAAGTGTACATAACTGAGCTCACATATAAAAATATGGTACTCTGATAGTTACCAGCATTAAACTTAAGATGTGGACATGTCCATAATCTATTATTGGTCATAGAGTCTTAAGCCAATGTGATGTTGGATATGCATTGAAAGTTAGAATGTATTATAGCTTAATGCATACCAGAGGTGTAGGTATCAAGTCACATGACATGAGTCAGTAGTGAGCCATAAATTTTCAGGACTTGAACTTGCCTGACTAAAATAAATAAAAATATTGACTTGGACTTGTTATTGATAACTTTAACTTGACTGATTTAAGATTATTAAATTGAAAAATACTTGAGACAAAAATTTAATATTGCATTTTCTTTAGATATTGAGAGGCTACATTTTGTTTTGATACTTGTACAAGTGATTTCCACATGGACACAGGACAGTCCATCACACGTAGCAGCATGGAGGGGGCTATTATGTTGCTGTTGTTGTTGTCAGAAGTAAAAAAAAATAAAAGCAGTTTTCAGCTTAAAATTCAGTAACACCACAAAATTTAGCCTTATCTGTCATTACAAAACCCACCGAAAAAGGTATGTAAAACTTTATTTAAGCTGAAAGTTACACTTTGGCTATGTTACAATTACCTTTGAATGAACTGGCATTTTGCTTATCTATAATAAGAACATTAACAAGCAGGTATGTTCCATGTGCCTGATAATTTTTCAAGTGGGTGATAATAATAGTTAAGTCCTGTTAACAGTGTTTATTTTGTTTGTTTGTCGTAACTAAGCAGGAGTAAGTCATCAAAGCTAATTTGACTGTGACTTGCTTGACTGAAGCAGTGACTCAAATGGACCTGCTTGCCTGAGATTTGAAGGTTAGGATCTAAGCATTGCTTGTAACTTGCATTTGAAATCACACTTTTTTCTAGTTTCTCTCTATCCAATAAGTCCTGATATCCATTTATTAATAGTGTGCAGTATTCAAATGTCTAACCTATGTGAAAGAAGTAATGTCATATCATGTCAAAAGATACTTAATTTCCAGTATTTGTGGCAAAATCTCTCATGTTGTTAAACTGCTTGCATGAAAGTTTAGACCATCCAAATTTTGTTGAACAAAATATAAAATGTGACGCTGTGTTTATCTCACAGTGAAAGCTGTTCAGTACTTCCAGGTTAAATTCTAATCAATACCTCAGCTGTCTAATCAGCTCTAACGACACTGCCAAACATTATTGGTGGTGTATTCTAAATATTGACAGTAACCTTTGAAGAAGACTTGAGGAGGGTCATGGTCCTGCTGTCTGTGTGAGAAAGCTATTGGCACATTTGACCACTTGACCTGCTCAACAACACATGCCGGTGTTTAAGGATTTTGTATGTTTCTGTATTTTGATCAGTGACTTTGGCTGTTTCTTAGTGTTTTAAGCTAATATCTATATATTATTCTTACCACGGCATGGCAAATATGGAATACTGTCAAGACATTGTTAATTTTTGGTCACATCAATCCATCAACTTCATCTCAATGTCACCTTTCACATAACAAAATAAACAGTACAGTCATGCCTGAAGTGTTAAAACAGTATTGCAATTTGTGTCTTGCAGTATTTTTTTAAGATGCATGCAATTTAAACATAGACGGCAGCTCAATCAGCAACTTGTCTTTAGGTTAATCATAGCTCCCATTTAGAAGTCAAAAACTGGCTATGTGGAAAAAAAAAATGATTATCTGCCCAGAAGTACAGCTCCATTTCATTCTTGTGGAGTCAAGTGATGCTATCTTTAGAGACGACATTTATGCTGAAGTTGAATCTTGAACTAAACTGTGTTATAGTCAAAAATAAGGATTTATGCTGATGTGTTTCTCAGGAAAGTAGAGACAGGCTTGGCTGACACCTCGCGATCTCATCCTTCATTGGCAAGAATGTGATAGAAGAAGAGAGGGGGAGAGCAGACATCCCTCGGAGGCAGGTCTCTACGGCGTTCTTCTAGAAAGGTCACTTGTGTGCTTTCAGATAAATAAAACAACACCTGGTTCTTAGAGGAACTACAGGCTCCATGCCAATTCCTGCAGAGAGACAGGGGTCCCAGGTGCCAAGCGCAGCATCCGCTTTGAGCTGCCTGAGGCTGAACATTACACCCTTTATCCTTAGGGTGGCTCACCACACACACTTGACAATAGCTTTTTTTTTTCTCTCCCTCTAAATGAAAACATATAAAAATCAGCAAAAGATCATAGATCATTAATTTGGTGCCCATTGGTGTTTGCTAATGAATTGGAAAAAGTCTGCACTCTTTAAAAAGTTAAAGGACTCTGACATTTGTCACCTAGAAATTATTTTATCAACACTGAATATGAAAAAAGCAGAGCCAAGATGTTTGTCCTTGAATGTTCCAGGCAGTTTGTTTGCCGCAACACTGAGGGAACAAAACTTAACTTAATAGATTTAAAAGCTTCTCCATAATTGCTGTAAGGAATGCTTTCAACTGATAATATTTACTCTAAACAATGTTCAGATTGGACTTTATGCGTTTTCATTAAAAAGTCTGATGTAGTTTATGCTAAAGCACTGAATAATATCCATATGAAATTGAGGAGTTGCTGAAAACCAAGAACAGCAATACAGTATCACTCTGAAAAAAACCCTTTTTTACAGACATGTAGTGTCAGGGAAGATTAAAATGAGTGTCAGTGGCAACACATTCATGTGTCATGTGTTACAGTGAAAGAGGAAAATATGCTTGACTTTTATTATTTTTTTTAATTTTCTTTCCCAGCTCTACAACATCTACGTTGAACTACGTGGAACTCTGAAAATCATGTTAAGTTACATTTCTGGTCCCAGAATTCCGTCTCTGCCTCATTACCTTTGAACATCATGCAGAACGTGAAAGACCACAAGCTATGATTGTAATGGAGTTCAACATGTAGTGTGACATGTGTCTTTGCCAAGTCACAGCAGGGTCATGATCACATGATCTGACACTGTGACCATCTGGAAAGATATGAGCGAACTGTACATTTTGTGTATTATGGCCCTGACCACCCAGAGTTACTGAGCAAAACTTAGTTTGAAGCTCAAACTCGACTGTCATTCTGTTCTTCACTTATGCTTTCAAGTTAGCTTCTTTCTTGTTTAAGAGGTTATTATGTATTTTTGTTTTGGAGTCTAAAACATCAGTAGTGACTGATGTAACCATCCCACAGACTGTTGTAGCAGCCATGAGGACCAGTTAACTTTGTTCTTCATATGAACCAAATAGTTTTTAAGTTAAATGGTTGACTTTGTAACAAACTGTGCAGCTAAAATAATCCATAGCATGCTGTTTATCTTAAAATGTTCAAGGGTTTTCATCCTTTAAGTATTGTAATTATGTGAACAAAAGACAAAAAGCCAAACTTTTAATGTCTATAGGAGGCAGGGCAAGAAATGTGGTGGTGTTTGGTAATAGTATGAAATGACTGAGTGATAACATTTTATTTTCAAAAGGTGAAAGTTCAACTTAACTGTGATATAATGTTTGCAACATACTTTTCTGGCTGTTACTCAACCTCATAACTCAGGAGTAAAAGAGGGGAATGTGATCATATGTCACATTTGGCCGAATATTGAATTTGTGACACTAATTATGGGGTCCAGCTGAAAACACTTGTAACTGCATATTAAAAGTATTGTAGTCCACCAAAAACCAATGTTTATTTTTTTTTAAAGGAAAAAAAAACATATGGTTTTCCTGTTCTTGAGCTCCGGGTCTATGTCTTACACTATGTTACTCTCTCATTCAGTCCTGCTCCTCTTTAAAAAATGGTCTCTCAGTGTGGACAGCATGTTTCTAACTGTAAATTATAATTGGGAACCATACATGACAATATAGTGATAACTTCTGCTTCACCAAAAATAAATTTAATACCTTTTAATTAAATTAATTTGAAGTCTTTACATCACATACGAGTCTGGACAGACATGGATGTGCAACTTGACTGGTTTGCAGAGACATTTAACCGCAAGGCAGTTTCAGGTGAGGACAGTCTGATGAATTACAACTATCATATATTCATTTATGAGTAGATGCTCACACAGTCAAACTCAACATGGAGGTTTAATATCAGTTTAAAGCTTCCTGAAGGGCACAATTATAGTGTTGAAGCAGTCCAGAACAAGAAAAGACTCCCTTCTAATGAACAGAGGCACGTTTTTATTTTCATTTCATTAGAATGCTTTTTTTTCTTTTTAGCCAGTGTTCTGGCTAGCTGCATTTTGTTGAACATAAAATTCAACTCTGCAAAACACATTGTTCGGGCTTGTTCAAAGAACCACTTGAAAACTCAAAATCTTCCAGCATTTTTTGGCTACTGGCCTACCTTAGGGAGCACAAAGCTATAAATGTTACCATGTTCAAAATGAATGAGAGCTTTTAAACCTTTTCTTCTTTGAAAAGAGTAGATTTTGTTTTCTTCAAGCTTATTCTTCCAAGTTATAATAAAAATTTCATTCTGAGCTTTTCATCGGTCGCCTCTCAGCAGCTCAACAGCTTCCCACAAATCACTGAGTTTTTATATACGCTGGATATTTATTATTGATGTCTCTATTATGTGTCTAGGTATTAAACTATGAATTGAATTTCCTAATTAAGTTGAATGACATTCTTTAATTTGATTTACATAAACTTACTACTGGGAATGTGGTAGTGCTAAAAATGATACAGAGAAGCAATAAAAAGCCACTAAATTATGTGTAAATGCATGCACAGAGGATTTTAACAGGTTATAAATTGTACAAGACAGCAGTTTTGTTTAAAATTGCACAGTTCTTTTTTCATCTGAGATGGTTATTGTAAAACAGAAAAAAATCCATAGTGTGAGAGACATTACAAAAGGAAAAAAGAGAACACATCAGGAGTTAAATAGAGGAGGAGAGCTGCAGAGAGGAGGAGATCAGAACACATGAATTCAATTCAGATGGTCCGTCAACCTCGTCATTGGAGCCGCCATGCTTGTAGAGGCATCGCTCTTTTGTGCACAATCATTATTCTGGACAAGGCGAAAGCATTCAGGTAAAAAAAAAAAATCAACATTGTGCAAAGCAATGAATGGATAACAAGAAACAAAAAACCAATAATAGCAAGCAGAGGGTGACCCAGTGGAATGGATCATTAAAGACAGTGTGTGTATAGGTGTGTATGCGAGTGTGTGTGTGTGCAGAGTGGAATTTGTGTGAAGAAGAAGGAGGCTGTGCATGCATATCATGAAACTGCAAATAATGATTTGTATGTAAATAACGTTCAGTGTTTATTTGATGAGATTGAGCTCCAGGCACTAAGGATTAATTTAATGGGAGGTCTTCAGAGGTCTCGTGGAATTAAATGGATGCCTTTTCTCTTCATGGCTTATAATTTAGGATTTGATCAGTGTAATAAAATAATTTATATAATTGAAAACCACTTTATTTTTTTATTTTCTAATTACAGACTATTATTCCTATTGTGTGAGCTGCACCATGATCCCTTTACCCAGGAACACATGTGAATATAACAATGTACCATGTTAAGGCACATTTGAACATTGTAAGCTCTCCAATGCATATTTAGGATGGCAATATACACATTAGTGCATATTTAAAGCCAAATCTGTAATAATTTTAACAGGTATTGTGCAGGAGATCAAGGACAGCAGACAAGGGAGTGTGTTACCCTGTGAGTCAGGCTGTATAAAGTTTTTCAGAGCCTTTGGCAGTGAAGAGAGCTGCAAACATGTTGACAATGCTGTTATAAACTGACAACCACATAAATACACACCTCAAACTCATGATAGTGCTGCTATCTTGGTAGACCTTCAGGTTTATATGGCAGGAGGTGCAAGGAAGAATCTCTCCATTGACCTGTCGGGTGAGCAGCCCTCGAACATTTGTTTTACATGGTTTATTTTCGTACCGTGAGCTGCCTTGCCAGTTTATTAGATGCACTGAGCTACATCTGCTACACCTGCAATAAATCCTACCTTCAAGAGGCTTATCATATTCAGTTTTCTGTTGACACTCATAGCTGTGGTGACTCAATTTCGTGGTCAAGTTTGTTGACCGATGCGCTGAGCAATTTGTTTCAGAAAAACTCAAAAAAGCATGTGGAACAAACATTGAACAATACCAATATATATACTGACACAAGGGCATAGAGGTGCTCAGGTAGATCTTCTATATCGAAGATGGAAATGTGTTTTGTGTCAATAGGGGGTCACATTTGACCTCAACCAGGCAATTCCACAGTCTAGAGGCAAAACAGTGAACCTTTGCTCTTGCTTTAGTCAAGACTAAAGAAAACAAAACAGCCAGAGATAAGATGAAAACTTCAGGGGTTAAAGATCTAAGACATGCGAAGCAGCAAGCTTGGAGTTACTTAAAAGCATGCAGTAAGGTCTTAAAAATCAATTCTGAAATGTACTGCAAGCCCTTTAGGAAAGGGCAGCAAAGGGCAAGATGCGTTATCTCCTCTTGTTCATGTGGTTTGGGCAGGACAGAGGCAGGATAAGAGTTCAAGTTCTGTTTTTATTTTTATTTTTATTTTTTTCACAAAACACAAATAACACAGAATCTGATCTTTTCCGTGCTGATTTGGGTGACAGCCAAACAACAACATTAGAACTGAGTAATAAATCTGAATTGAGCAATTGCCGTGTAATTGAGCCTAAACGACTTCCTTTACCTTCCTGAGAAATAGTTGAAATAAAACATACTGGGAAACCTCTTGTCTTCAAGGGCTCCTAATTGCAAGAGAAACTACAGCTGTGACTGCTAATAAGTCTCATTGGACCACACCAAGTGTGATAAATCCAGAGGGGGTGTTCCTTGTTGGTTGTTTTTTTGTTGTTGTTGTTGTTCACTCTCTTTTGGTTTCTTTCCTGTCTTCTCATTTCTCAGTTTGTACATCTTAAATCCCTGTCCTCGCCTTCTGTCCTCCCATCCTTGTCCACAGGAGGTGAAAAGACTTCTGCAAAGGATTCACCTCACTGCTTACCTGCTCTGGCAAGCCTCCTCTCTACTTGCTCCACTGTCCTCTAGATAACGTTTTAGCAATTGAGAGATTTTTCATTGTGGCATCCTGAGAACGATTTCCAGATCTCAGGCAAAAGGGCAGAGAAGAGAGGGGATGAGGAGACACGAAAGAGAGAAATGGGAAGAGCCCTCTATGATTGTTAGCATGTTTTTTTGTTGCTATTCAAAAGTACAGTAGAATGAAATCTAAAAATTACAGGATCGATTTTTCTAATTATGCTCAGTCCTGCATAGCTAATGTTAATACTTGATTCTTTAATCTACTTAGGCTCAAATTTCAAAGAGTAAATGATTTCATAACAGGTCAGGTCAGGTGTTTTTGTCCTGTATTCGCTTTGTTAAAGTAAAGCAATTTTCGTGTTGCCTGTATATTGAAGATGGTACAATGTAGTAAAAAAAAGCCGATAAAATATCAACATGGTTTATTGGTGCTACACCACATACCTAGGTAGGATTAGGATTTTATTTCCTCAGTGCAAAATAAAGGATTGACAATAGGAATAAAGGAGGCGATCTTTCTAGACATTGTTTTGTTCTGGTTGACATAGCATATGAAGACAAACAATTGTAAAAATTCCATTTAGCCCCATTAGATTAATTTTTTATGTTGTTTCCTTGTATTCTGACAGTTATATTCTAAAACCCTTCAATTTCCACCTTCCTCTCCTGTTTATATATTATACAGATATGGATTTTTATTGTTTTATTCAATTAAAATGAATGAAATGTCAAATTAAAGATTGATATCTCATATTGCAGATAAGCCAACACTGGACAGGCTTGATGTCAGGGTTAGTTATTGATTTCTACGGGTTATCTGTTAAATACATCCAGTGATAGCCATGGTGCAACTGATTGTGGTCATTTATCAGTTGTCTCCTTGTTGAGGCATGGCTGTGAAAACCCAGGTGAACGGCTGAACTGCGAAAATCAGCGCTCCATCTTATCGGGCTCCAATTCCCCCAGCCCATAATGGACCATGATATTGTAACGCTGGTCTAGTTCTGAAAAGAAACAACCTCAGTAGCCACAGCAGCAAGAGAAACAGAAGAAGCAGTAATAGGTTTGTCAATGAGGCCATAGTTGCTGCGTGTTCACTGGGGATCCAGTATGCTGTTCTGGAGAGCACTTGAAGCTATTTGTGGAAAACAGTGCCAACATATCATAGGCAAACACATTTTTAGCACACCATGCAAAGCAAAACGAACAAATATCTCTTATTATGATGCATTTGTGACACATACAAGGTTTGCATTTAGACCAGGGAAGGCTAACACTAACACAAGCTTTGTAATTGGGAGGGTTATAATTTAATTCGTTTGCTTTGATAGATGGTATACACAGCATGCCTCTTGTTCTGCTCTGTGTTTTCTAAAGAGAAAAATAACTAGGGTCGAAATGATCCTACCCAGTGGTTTATTAACACGTACTACATCACTGAAGAATTCTACATCATAAATAATGCACCTGAATTTTATATAATATGCAACTTTTGCCATTGCCTTCCAGGCTTTCTGATTTATAGCAGGATCCAGCACCAGTGCCTTGGCCCCCGCTGAAAACATAAGCTTTAATGTAATAATTCACAGTCAACTTAACAGAGATCTATGATGCAAAAGGACTGATGGTACTCTGAGGTACAGACTCACTTTCCACCAGCACTGTAGGTATTACTTATTCTCATAGCATAAACAACCCTTTTTTTGGTCTGAGCACATATACAACATTTCACAACGATGAAATTTGCAGATATTAAAGAAAGAAAATACAAAATGATAAATTTCTTAATCTACCAAGGTGCTAGTATTAAAATTTCAACAATAATTGGTACCCCTCATGCCCACCGTGTGCCTTGATGAAGGGTTCAGACAGCTGCAAGTTTATCTGCAGAGTTATCTTACATATATTAATAGGAAAAAAAAAAAGAAAAGAGGAGTAGGTATTGTTAGGGGAATAAGTGCTGGTTGATTTGCCATACAACCTTTTCAAAATAGCCTTCCAATGCATTTCTTTCTCTCTTTCCCTCAATGGTATTACGTAACTATATTAACTCAAGCATTTTGCAGTATTGTTAGCAGAGGGAGTTCAATGTTGTGTCAGGTATACTTGAATTGGATATGCTGCCCTGCGTAGTTCATTGTCTCTCTCTTATTTATTGCACACAATAGACTAAGGAGTAAAGTGTATGTAACAATGAGACTTTTATGGGATTACTTGGTGTGATTTTTTGGGAGAAGGCAGTTGAGCCTGGGGATTGTGGCTGGACAGATGAGGCCAGTCTAAGCATCTGCTTTTGAATTAAGCAGCTCTGTAGCTAGGCAACATTGGATTACATGCCAAAGCTGTTGTCATCCATTTAACACCATCATGTCTAAAACCATTAGAATTTTTTTTCCACTCCTTCAAGAAAAGTAACAGTGAAAACATTAAGTAGCCAGACTTGATCATATTACCGACAGCATGGTGTATGTTGAATAAATATCTGTAAATAATTGCTCAGTGAAATGACACGATGCTCTTTGTTTTGTGTCTGAAAGCCATTTGCTCACTAAGCTAATGATACAAAGGCTGGTTCAGTTGCCTATTGTTTGACTAATGGTGTTGTACACAATGCTATTACTGATTTTCCACTTTCCTTATTGTGGGATAACAAAAAGATGCACTCTGTCTCCTGTTTGCGCTATATCATTTCTCTGATAATTTATACTATGGGTATCATTAGATGCGTGTATGGTTGCCAGTTCATGTGCGGTTGCTAGGGATGTTACGTCTCTAAAATCAAAGTGTGTGCACTTGAGGAAAAAAAAAAAGAGAATGAAAAAAACAACAAAAAAACATTGTTTCTTGTGCTTTTTGTAAAGTTTTTTATTGAGATTTTGACTTAACACTAAACTTGTCACGACTAAACTAGGTTGTGAACCCAAATGCACGACTCTAGGCAGTTCGTCGTTTTAAAAATAAACAATTTTATTGACAAAGTATCAAATCAAAATCACTCTTACAGAGGAAACAATTACGTGAAAAGTATCAAACAAAAATCACTCTTATAGAGGAAAGCTATGTGAAAAAATATCAAACAAAAATCGCTCTTATTGAGGAAAACGAGTA
>JAPZDY010000011.1:5482862-5494549 GCA_029783645.1 Ctenochaetus hawaiiensis
CGAACCGGACTTTCGGGGGGGCTGCCCACTGTTTCGGAACAACTGTCCCAAACGATCCAGGTGTGAATACACCCTTAAACTTCCACCTTTTAGGGCCGATTTGAGATAGCTTGGAAAAGCTTTTTATAAAAAAAAAAGAAAAAAAAATATAAAGCCAAAAAAGACATTGATACATTAATGAATTCTTTAGTGGATAATCGAACAAAGTGAAAAAGGTCAAGCATGTCCAAAAAAGGCAAAAACATAACACCTTTGTCTTAATTAATTTTAACTTAAGTTTACTCAATAGCTTCAGTGTATCACCTGCAATCCAGTGAATGTGTAAGGGTTAAATGAAACTTGTCCTTGCCATCCATCCTTGGTAGCTAATAACCTACCTTCCTCCACACCAGACTTTCCATCACATCAGTACTGTCAACTGTGTAAATTTGTCATTTACAGTTGAGCTATGTTTAAATATATGTGGAATTACAACAAAATGTACCCTCCACTGTTGGCTTACATTGAAAGAAATGGATTTTGATTAAAAAAAGATGTTTTTGATAAAAGTCTTAGGGGCTGATGTGACCAGCCTCAGGATATAAAATCATTCCACTTTTGTATTTGCCACTGAAATATTACTCACACAGCTTCAAAATGCAGACGTCTGTTGTTCTTCTGGCTCATCTGCTTGGTTAACTGATGTATAATGCACAAAATTCACATAATAATGGCAAGGTTGGGGGCTCCAATTTATCATCCATGTAGTGCAGCAGAGTGGAGTGACAACACAGGCCTCTGCTGCAAAATGCTGACATGCAGTGAACTTCTGAATGACAGCCGACATAGCACATTTGATGATTTCCATTACTCAACTGAAGTAACATGTTTTTTAAATCACATTTTGGTGTAAACAACATGTTTATCATTCGACATCACTTTCCACCTCCACAATGATATGCTGCGGCGTAGTCAAATACAGTGTATTACACGCAGCGCAAACAAATCCATTAGGATTTTTTGTCGGTGATGCTGAGGCTTTGTGGGATTGTTAATCACACAGAGCACATCAATCAAATCCAGCCTTTTTGAATTCAACAATGGCTTTATTTTTCTCACTGTGGAGGAGTCTCTGTAGTCTGCAACCGCAATGACAGTGATTTCCCCTGACAGTCCGCGATACATTTCAGTAAGGAAACAATGTGATTAGCAAAAACGTGGCAGCTGTATGAAAGAACTGAACCATATTTGGGTTTTTTGAAAATGGTCATATGTTTGAACTTTAAAGCAATTTTTAAGTTGGAAAAAAAATAATAACCTTATCTGTTATTTGCCATGTTGGGTTTACAGTCAATGTGTGTGTTGTCTGTTTCTCAAGTTAAGAAATGTTTTATTGTGGCAACAGATAAGTGTTGTAGGGAGACTGAAATGAGGATTATTAAATGAAGCATTGCAGATGTTGTGACACAGCACAAAAACACTTTGACTTCCCATCCTGAGAGGAGCACAGACGTAGTTTACGTACCGCTGTGTTCTTAATGAGAACAGATTAATACTATTAATGAATATTTTCTGATTATCAGAAGCTATTTTATTTTGCTTATAAACACAGGGCAGTGAAATTAAAGTGTTAAAAAGTCACAGAAGTAAATAAAAAAAGTTCTTTTAGACAGGAGTATAAGTGATTTCTAATAGACAGTAAATAATGAGGGTTCTGTTTTCGGTGGAGGGTCAGGGGGTTTGTTTTAGGGGTAAGAGTCATGAAGCATTATGACAGATATGGTTGACAAGGTCAGCACATAGATAAAGGCTTACCTTGGCTGTACAGGACAGTATCGTCCTGCCATGAAGTTTTATTTTGCGACTATGAGTCCTTAGGGAGCCCCAGAGGAGCAGGGCTGCGTTCAGGGCCCGCTGGCAGAGCTTCTGCATGGTTATATAGGGCCAGGCTATCTGCTGTGACAACTGCTTATTAAAACCTAGTGCATTTGTCCTTTTTTTTCTCCCTCTCTCCCTCCCTCCCTTCTCTTCCCACTTTCCCGCTGTTCTCTCTCCTACCTCGACTGTAGGGGGGGTTGGGGGAATGGGAGAGGACATAAATTCACCACGCTGCTCCAGGCAAGGTCTTCATCAGAAGCTCATTTCTCATCATTTTACCCAAAGTCAGCAGTCTGCTTGTATAATTACACCAGGTTTTAGTGAGTACATCTCAAGGAACCCTGCACCCACTCCCCATTGTTGAGTTATTTTGCACAGTAAAATGGTTCGGGGGGGGGAGAAGAATCTCTTGGTCGATCTGTGACAGAAGAGCGGTGGCTGCAGAGAATATGACAGAGAAGAAAAACTGCCTGCACTGCATTAAACATGAAATGGTGTGAAATTATGTAAAATTGTACTAAATTATGAAAGCCGTGCATATCTATGTAAAATATGCCTTAAATACTGCATGGCCAAAAAAGTTCATGTGTTTGTGCAACAAGCATTTGTTTTTACCTTTAGAAGTGCAGATACTTTCCCATGTGACACATTTCTAGTTGTAACAAGTTTTTAAAAAAAGTATTTAAAAAAATGTGTGCAAGAGGTTTTCCCTTGGACTTGATGACTTTGTGCTCGCCCTTTGTCCTTGTTTTATTAGTAATTATGCAGTCAATGAAATATTAATTTCGTTTTTTCTAACTAGATGTCATTAGAGCTTCGGATTATAATGTTCTGTCAAGAAGGTCGAATAAATTTAAAAAATTTCTAGCAGTGACCCAGGCATTGCTTATATACTGTATGTTTGACTGAATCGGCCCTGGCTATAAAGTACTACTGTATATGTGTGTATGAGCTTGTGTGTTGAGGTGTGACTTTGCAGTGATTAATGTCCTGCGTCCCCCCTCTGTGAGAGGGAGATAATACAGGAGGCTGTGGCCTTTGTGTTCCCGGTTTGTGTTAATACCTGCACCCATCAGGAGATTTTAAAAGGCCTTAAGAATCACATTTGCCAGGATCTGCTCATGGATTGGCTGAGCGAGATCCACAGAAAGGGAAAAGAATTGAGGACCGATGTATAAAGAACAATCACACATTACTTTTTAGCCGAAGCCACATATAGCACTTTGTTTTTCATTTGAAATTATATTAACACGTACTGCTTCTTGTAATCCTGTCTTGTATTTTTATTCAAAGGCTTTGACATACGTTCCCTTTTAAAAGAAGTATGTGCAAACTTTTGACTAGTGCTGTAAAGCTTTTTTCATCCAGCAATGTTACTATTATTAAATTATGCCATTCTTATTTAAATCTTTAAATCAACTTTTAATTAACTATAATCAGTTCTTAATCATAAATTGTTTTTTTTTTTTTGATAAAATATGACATTTGGAAAAACACAGACATATGTTCTTACATCAGTTACTTGGAGACTAGAACAGAGGAGAATCATGACTATTTCTTCATCGATGTTATAAGAAAAATGTGCTTTCCTACTTTCACAAGTATGACTGCTGTGAAAAACATCTATTTTTATATCAAAATCTGTGCTCTTCTTCTCTTGTATGTTTGGTCCTGCTGCTAACTCTTCTTCCCTCTTAGGAAGGAGGTCAACAAAGGTCAACCTGACTTTAAATCTTGACTTGTGCAGGTAATTTAAACCTTGCTGTGGTGAAATTGCAGAGTCTTACCTGCATATTATCATATGCACCGGGGTCAAGTGTGTTTTCCCGGTGCAGCAAGCATGCACAAATCTGTGCCGGTGGTTATTGGCTGATGAAAGACAAACTAGAGTTTCTCATCTCAGACTTTGTCCCACAGTGCCAGTATGCAGCACAAAAATCTCAAGGGCAGCCAAGCTTGGGAAGTGGGCGTGTTTTTTGTTTTTTCCTGGGTGTAAATTTCTTAGCACTCCCGCCTACTGAAAGCAAGCATTTCTGCTTGCCTGACAAATGTGCAAGAGAAGAAAAGGCAGGCAATGTATAACACACAGCAACACCATGCACATCAACAAAAAAAAGAACACCTCCCCAGCCTCCCCAGGGGAGGAGGAGAGGAGAAAACAAACTTCTTCTAAGACCCACACTTTCTGTATTTTCAGCACCATTCACTTAAGTATACTAGACAACTACTTGCTATTGTGAGAAAGAGGACGTTGCAAGCACTGTGGATATACAGACATATTGTATTTCTTCCCTTTCGATAATATCCTAAGGACAACATTGCCTTTTATCTTAATGTAGTTAATATTAGTAAATCCTGCAGAGTTGCTGCAAGAAATATAATTATCTTGCTTTAAATTACACACACAATCCACAATACTCATGCTTTGTGTACATCTACAAAAATGAAAGGTTAATAACATTGGCTTTTCTTGACGGGAACAGAAGGAGAATAAGAAACAAAGCCGAACAATTATGTTCAACATAATCAACATATCTGGCTCAAAGTCAACTGCAGAATCATCAAACATTTGCTGATTTCACAGTCCAAAACCCCTGAGAACTGCTGGACTTTAACAGGTGCGCCTGTCAATGTCTGTAAAAGCGTAACTGGCCTGAGGAGAAAAAAAGACAATGGAGAAATAAAAGTGATGAGGGAGGAAGAACAATGAGAGAGCTAAAAAAAAAAGACAAAGGAAGAAAAAAAATATGTGGGAAAAAAGAACAAATAAAGATGGTAATATCAGTAAAAAGGATAGGAATTTATACAAAATGGAACAGTAAGGCAAAAAAAGACACTTTAAAGTTAGAAAGTTAAGGTGTAAGAACGACAATTATTTTCCAATTCAGGCGAAGGAGAAGGAGAAGAGGACTGCATGTTTCAGTATAGAAAGGGAAAAATTAAGTTCCCTCAGGCCTCGGTCTCATCGGTGAGCTGAGGCTACATCACAGAAAGGTACTTTTATCTTCTCTGAATATGCTCCTGTGGGAAAATGCAGCATAGTGTGTCCCTGCAAACCTGAAATACTTGAGTACACAATGACTACTGCAAGAACTCCATGCGCTTAAATTTAGCCATGATTTGAAGGACATTTGTTAGGATTGTTTGAAAAAGTCAAATATTGAGTTTAGCTACTTTTTTGACATTTTTATAATACATGTAATGGAACAAATTTAATACACACATAATGTTAGGAGAAATACAGAAGTCCTACAAGCTTTTATCAAGAGATTTTTGTTGGGCACAAATAAAACTAATGGATTCTAATTGAGTTTATTCTATAATCCCTTCCTGATGCTGCCTTTTTTTTTAATTTAACTGCTACAAAGGGTAAAAAGTACAGTAAAATGTGCATCAAATCTCACACAATACATAATCAATAAGTTGCATTAACTTATCTGACCTAGTGACATTCAAGTGACCCAAAAAAAGGCTTTCTTGTTTCCTTATGAGTGCAATATTTGCAGTGTCTCTTAGTAGGAGACTTAATTCCAGGAAATTCCGTATTTCCAGGAAAACCAATTGCCAAGAAATTGTTGAGTTCCCTGTCCTGACTGCATATAACAAGCAAGGTCAAAGTATTTGTCCTTTCCGCTGCAGGAAATAACATTTTAGAGAGCGGGTCGGGTAGTTTAGACTATTTTTTTTGTTTTTGTTTTTGTTTTGTTTTTAATAAACTGTACTCATCTACTTACTTCAGAAATAGATTTGAGGCTTGGTTATTTTTATAATAGACACAACACTCCAATACAGGCCCAGTTTTCTGTTAACTTGTTTAAAACAAGCTCTATTAGTGTTGTTTATGTATTTGTTTTCTTTATGTTTCAGATAGTTACATGAGAATGGATTAAAGTTGTTTGCCCTACCTTTATCACACGCTTTTCATAAAAAACCCAAAGCAAGAAAAGTAATCAAATTGGCCTGAGATGAGTGCTTGAGGCTTCTCCATGTTATCAAACAGTTTTTCTATTTGATACTGAAAGCACAGCTTAAGTAAAAATATTCTGAATTAAAACAATGCAAGCTTTTTTATTTTTTGATCAACCCCTGACAGAAAAGACAAATACAGCCCTAATTGTGCAGCATCACCGAAATAAACCTCTCATCTGTTTCTTACTCATAGAACGTCTTAGAAATTTACTGGATCATTCAAGTGCTATAACTTTTAAGTGCAACATTGTTATGGGATTATACTTTGCACAGAAGCTCCGTCAGCCAACTAACATGGAACATGAATGTTTGAAAGATAGTGCTTTAGTAAGAGCAGTGTTCAGAGGAAGAGGTAGTAAAGTGCATGTAGCAGGTGCAAGCTATAACTTTTATGAGTAAGTGTTCCTAGTTTAAATGCTTGATCATCATCAACATCTCAGTTTTTGTGACCTCTGATACATGCATATTTGAAGTTTCTCCATGCATCTATGGCGTATCTGTGGCTCCTGTCCAGAGACTCTTGATAAACACATATTTCCTCAGGAGACCTTTCTGTAATGTTTCATCACAGACACAACAAAACCCAATCATCTGCCTGTTCTACCAACAGGAAGTAAAACAAATAGCTGTCAAACTCGGTTGCAGATTGTTGCCAATGGTCGGGAAGAGCTTGCAAACATGATCATACTTATTGGTGGGTGACTTTGCTTGTGAGCGGCAACAGTGCTTAAAAATAAGCAGAGGAGCAGCATTGCAGGGACACCACAGAGCGGACAAAGCAGTGTTAGATTAGCTTGAGTGCACGTCAGAAACAGATGACAAGAAAACAGTTAGACAAGCGTCCGCTACAGCTGAGATGGAACAGAGATGACAGGAAAAAAAATCTCCCTCTATTATCCATAGCTGCAACTCTTCTATTATACTGCCAGGGTGTAATTCAGTCACACTTAAGAATTTGCCATCTGTAATCATTTCAATTTGTTTGAAAAATGAACAAATCACTAAGGTTACAGTACACGAACATGTCATCTGAATAGAACGGATTGATCTATTTTAGATCTGAATGAGGCTTTGGCAAATGCAGCATTTCCTGGAGGCTTCAATGGACTGTAGAATATCATACAAAAGCCGAGGACAAAAGGCTAAATTGCATCAGAGGTAGGCTAAAGATGCGATGAGAGGGGAAAAGGGGGGAAGAAAAGGGAGTGAAAATCCTTAGGAGGATCTGTTTTGGAAGACGCTAATTGAATCTTACAGTGTGAATAAGTGGAAGGGACAGTAACCAAATGAGAATTCTACATTGATCCTGACACACAAAGGCCTTGTGGGACAAAAGACAGAGGGAGAAATAAAACTTGCCACAAAAAAGAAGGAAATTAAAAAAGTCATTCTTACAGGGTTGTGAAAGGCGAGGTTTATAAACCCTTGTCACATACTCCCGATAGGCATAACCCCATTTTCATATACAACTAATTTAATCAAGGTGACTTCTCCTTCGTGCCTCTCCCAGGATAAAGGCAAGAGTTTTCTGTTCCCTTGTGCCCACAAGCCAACATATGCTAAGATTTGTGTCTGCGATTCATCCCCCATATAAGCTCAGAGCGGCAAAATCTAATGTGTGCTGTGGATAGCCTCTCCTTGCCCATATTCTCCTGAGGAACCATGTTGTTTTAATGACTGCCCTAAAACTTCTTTCCCCTGCCATGTCCAATATTTCCTATCTTTTGAAGGTCAGATTTTTTTTAATTTTTCAGTTGTACTTCTCCATTGCTGCAATCGAAAAGGAGGCGCTATTGTATAGGGATTGATATAAAACTAAGCTGAGAAGCTAATTCAGGAGGATTTATGGAAGTGAGGTAAACAATAATGGAAATAATGAGAGCAATACTCACTGAAACATTTAGGGTTTTCATATTATATGATAATAGTGATATCAGATTTGCCGTAAGTGGGCTATTACAATGTTGTTAAGCTAGTTCAATATAATTTTGAGGCTAATACAGTGACCAAGTTTGAGGAACATTTCGTTGACAAGCATTACAACTACTTTCAAAGAACTTCTTTTTTTGATGTTCCTCATTGACTTATTTTTTTCTTTTGGTTTGTTTTCTTTATCATAACTCCATTTCAAAAATGGTTGCAAAATAGACAGACAGAGAAACTCTTTTGTCCTTGAGTGCTTTTTTTTTTTTTTTTAACTGCCATCCATATTAAAAATCAAGCTATGCATAAATCATCAATCATTCCATCCATACTTCTGATTTTCATGGCAGTGTTTTCCTGTTCAGATCTTCAAAGACCTATTTTAGGACACAAATTAGCTGTGACAGAGTCAACCATGTGACTAAGAAGAAAGCGAGCTAAAATTAAATCAAAGTCTGCTGTGTCAGTGGATGTTGTGATGGGATTTGTGGTTTTGTACAATTAGCTTGGTAAACAGCTGCTCCTCACACATCAAAGTACCAGCAGCACAAGGTTAAAGGATTTTTGAGAGAAGAAGTACAAAAATCCATTTCTTTATTTGTTTATTTTATCTAATCCTGAGCTCAAACTGCCAATAATGGGAAAATAATGCAAAGGTATGGCAGATTCATGAGATAGCACCGATGCCCCTCTGCAGGATGAGTATGAGCCTGTATTTTGCTTTTTTTTTCTGTGCTGCGGAGTAAGATCCATTACAGATTCTGGATCTATGCGATTGTAAATTTAGGCATATAAAGGTAACACCTCTTGAGGTCACATTTCCTCTGCAATCTACATGATAACTGGTAATTGAAAGCTGGTAGGCTAATGAGTTCAGATGGCGTAAGTGTTTTAGATTTTATCCAGGCTAGCTTTACTGCTCTATGGACAGCGATGTTTATCAATCACTTGTGGTTCACAATGGTTCAAAAACTACCTTGGCTTAAGCTTAAATACATGAGAAACTCAATGGTCAACATTTTCATTGGGCTTTATTTTGTGTTTAATGGCAATTTTTGACATGTTATCATGCTACACTAGGATGAAAACGTGGTATCAATACTGCACATCGTTATAAGCATTCAATTTAGCTCAAACCATTGCTGTGCTTGCATGCAACTTCATACAACCACTAGCATGACTGTAGGCAGTCTTTTGCATTTTCAGTAAAAAACTAAATATTATTTATTATTACATCACTATTTTCTACCATTTTTATGATACTACAACAGGTTATAATAAATTATGCCCCATTTCAAAATCTTGAAAAGGTTAACCACGAAACTTAAAGCACACTTACAATTTTAAAGACCAACATAGTTGAGAGTCAAATACTTTATTTCTACATAAAGGTCACTCTTTATCTGAGAAGAAAATGAGTGTCTTAGTGTAATAACTTTCTTTGAAGACTTTTCTGCCATCAGAGCCTCATAAATAGTAGTGGTTAGGCTAATTGCCACCAAAACAGTGAACTAGCCCCTCAGTTTCTTCCAAACCCTGAGGCGTTTACTACATCAGTTCAGTGGGTTAATACTACATTCATGCATACTAAAAAGCTCCCCAGACAGCTTGAAAACATGGGTCACAGGGGTGTTTTATCTGCGGTATGACCAAAGGGAGAGCTAACTTGTGACACCTTCATGAAAAACTAAAAAACTACACTAGATAAATATACCGAGAATATTGTGTGGAGTTACCTCAGGAAGGAGGTTGAGATAGTTGAATGGCCATATGACAAATCTTTTCAGCTGTTGGTTTGAAGGCAAATGCAAGTACAGTGTGTTTTGTTTACTGCCATGTTTTGGATTAAAGAAAAAATCAGTGTTTTACTTAAAAGTGATGAATTGTACTGCATTGCACTAGGGGCCATCAAATACCGTAAAGCTGGGAAGTACCTGTCTTTAAGGCTTTTTTTTTTTTTTTGGTCCAAAGCATTAAAAAAGTCAAAAGTCAACATAACCGTTTAGAGTTTGAACCATTATAATATCTGCAATTAATGCCCATGGAGGCCACTTTTGCACTAATCTTTAGGCAAGGTCATTATTATTTATTAATATTTATTGATTTATTTTGATTCTTTGTATGCAGTTTGTGTGTTCTTCCTTAAAGCCGTTGTAATATTTGTAATTACATTTTTTCTTTTTTTAAAAAAAGTTTATCCTTTTTCAAAAATAATAACAGAAATAGAATGTTTAGAGCCAGCCTTCTCTCATTCATCATCCTTTACTGACACTTTGTCAAACACCATGACACAGAGGGATAGACAACCAGCCAAGGAGAGAGACTGACAGATAGATTAGATAAAATAAATATATTATGTGCATTAAATCTTTGGCATGCATGTCTTAAATCTCTCTATTTTTCTCCCAGAGGAAGGTGAAGACGAGTGCAGGATTTCAGATTTCAGGCTCCTAACGCTCTGATGCAGTTTCACCTCATGGGACCTTATTAGTCGATGGGTCACTACACACTGCACCCCTACAGAACAGACTCCTGTGACCATGCCAGAAGTTGTCTTGATTAATTATCAACAGAGACCATATCCAGCTGCCACAGGCAGGAAGCTAGACAGAGAGAATTAAAGAGAACATAACTACCACTTCTGCTATTAATGCTGCTATGTAGAGTGGTTCTTCGAAAAATGCTACATATTGCTTCAGATATAGTTGATTATGAACACCAAAATGTCAAAGAAGCTATTTAGATAATTATGCAAATTTTCATTTATTCTAAATATGCATTATAATATTGTAAGCTAGAATATCCGATTGGAAAGGCCTATCTTTGCTTTTATACACTTAACAAACCCATGAGCACTCTTTATTTAAAGGAATTAACTGCCCTCTGCTTCTCTGTCTGGACCTGACTTTATCTGAGACTGAACCCATCTTCCTGTTAGAGTCTAAGTCTGATCCTGTTTATCTATCAGAGATCAACCCTCAAACTCTTTCTCAGCCAAGCTTTGGCAAGATCCTCTCTCTTGTCTATAATCGAGGCTTTTCAGCTTCCCTATTTTTCCAGCAGTCAGATCAAGATTAGACTTAACATGAGATCTATCTAGGCCTGACCATAAAGCAAGAAACACTAAGCAAATCCATCCCTCTCATATTCCAACGCCGGTGGTTCTCCAGTTTGATTCTCCAGTTTGTAGAAGATGGATCATACGTCGTGTGAACATCCGAGGTCTCTCTGCCTCTCCCGCTCAACAGTCTGTTTCCCCAAGTGGAGCCGCTGACCCAGCTTGACATCTTCTTTGCCGCAGGCTGAGCTGTCAACTTCCTTCAATCCTTTCCTCTAACCCTGCTGCCTCCCTGGACCCTCTGCCTTCACTTTAAAGAACAGACAATAAGTAACTCCATTGCCAGAAACATCTGGACTAAATCATCTGTAATACAGACAAAGTTATCAATTAAATAATATTATTGTTCATATTAGGAGAAATGGTACCTCAAGCAGAAATGCACCATATGTACATGTTAAAGGGAAAATGGCTGTTTATGTAAAGTTACCGTAATTTCCGGACTATAAGCTGCTACTTTTTTCACACACTTTGAACCCTGTGGCTTAAACAGTGATGCGGCTAATTTATGGATGAAAAGAAACGAGAAAGTGTGTGTCGAAGTTAGGCCTGCACGATTAATTGTTTTAGAACCTCGATGTAGATTCACCCCAACAATGGATTTCATTTCTAAATTACGTTGATTTTTTTTTCCAAGAGCCGGCGGCATGTGTCAGAGTTGTAAACAAGTGCTCCAAGGCTTCTCCCTTGTCCTATGACAAAGTACCTTTTAGTCACGCGATCCACGGCACGCAGAATCAAAAAGTTGAGTTGAAAGTTTCTGAGGAGGGACTGCGGCGTTGCTGAAATAACGTTAATCGCAAGGAAAACTCAGTGAACA
>JAPZDY010000011.1:5506123-5516623 GCA_029783645.1 Ctenochaetus hawaiiensis
TGTTAGACTCTGAACCTTTTTGGGTTAGATTAGAAAAGAGGGTTCTTCTTTACTGGCTTCTTGGATTTCTACTTTGATTTTTTCTAACTTGATTTGAGTATTTAATGAAATAGACCATTATTCATAATTGTATTGAAAGTCACTGACATTATCCTCACTAGTATCAGTACAAGAACGTGCTGAATTCACAGTTTGAAAACACATTGTAAAAGTATTGAAACATGTATAACAGAGGACGGAAGGGAATTAGAATATTTAACTTAAGAGTTTACTTAAGTGTTGTTTCTTTAATTGATTTCAGTAAAGCAAACTCTCAAACATAAAAAGTGAAATCATATTTCTTACATCTACCTCTGTGTTATAACAACAAATAAATAAAAAGTGCATTGAAACAATAAAATTTTCATCAGCTGTCTACTTTTAACTGTTCTGTAACTGGTTTTATTGACTTTAACTTATTGTCTGTGAGGATCCTCCAGCAGCCTGTTTCTCTGAGCTCTGGGCTTGTTCCCTGATAAGCAAGTTCACAGATATGTGCCTGGAGCAAGGATAATGCTGTTTTTGATTAAAATCCTTGACACAAATCCTCCGTCCCTTTTGAAGTTGCAGGCCCACTCTGATTTTTTTTTTTTTTTTTTATGTATTTTTACCGCTTTTTTTCTTTGGGCTGCAGGTGTTTGGTCATGATACCGCCTCAGGGATATGAAAAGATATAGATACAGTAAAGTGAATTTATGAGAACTTTCATCTTGAAGTGCGGTTGAACTGTTTGATTCAATAAGCGCCCACTTTTTATGTTGTTCCTGTTTGTTATATTTCTTGGCTCTTTCTACCTTAACTGCCTGGTTTTAAACCAAATGCTGTTTACTGATGGTGCTAATTGTGTTTGGTTTGGTTTAATGTAAGACCAATTTAAGTTTTCCTGAAAAGTTAATCGATGTTAATGATGATTAACACACGGAAGAACTCTTCTGTAGGGATTGCACATAAAAAAGGGTCAAGTCAGTGGCATAAATGTGATGTCTATTATTGAAGACCAGTAACCAGGTCATAAAAAACTCTGACTCTTGATATAAGTTAAGATTGCAGCCACATCGTAATAAAGGATGCTGGCAGCACAGAAAGAAATAGTTCAGGGTCAGTCCTTAGAGGCATGTTGGGTGGTGCTTATTAATAATACCAACATTATTATTCACTTCCAAGCATCCTTTTACCTGCAAGCATTCAAGCTAGGAGCAGTGCATTTGCGCAGTATATGCTGTCTGCTTTGACTAAGCTTTTTTTTTTTTTTGCTGTTGTTGTTATGTAAAAATATAAAAATGCATCTTTGTGTTGTGTTGAAAAGAAGCCATTACTAGGAGGATCAGAGAAAGTAGCTACTGCTGTGAGGATGCTTTCTCCTTAATGCTCCCAGCATGGCTATTAAAGTCCACCCAACAACTCAGCTCAGCCTGTGTCTTCCAGGTCTGATGGCTCCTCTGTGATCATTTATCAGTCAGCAAATGTTAGAGCCAGAAAATACAAGGGCAACTCAGGGAAGGAACAACTCTGAGCAGAGGTGGCAATATATATATATATATATATATATATATACATTCTCTTCCTGCCAAACTTTGAAGACAAGAAACTTTAAGGACAGCATATTTGTTGACGCTGGCCCTGCTGTTAATTCTTACTGATAGTATTCTTATAAATGGGGATCATTTTTTAAAACAGCTGTCCAAAGGGTGCCTATTTTTTCAACAAATGCTGGTCCAACGCAGTGCTTTTAAGACTCTTTAAAGTCACTGACTGAAATGTTGAATTGTTGTTAAGTGGTTCATTAGGTTTGGGTTTGAATGTGTGATGTGTTTTAGGGTGCATCATTAGTGACATAGTAAGAAATGTTGCTTTCTTTGCAAATCGGCAGAACAGCACATTAGGTACTTTAATGCGTGTGTTCTTCATGAGATGTCTGCATCCATTATACTAACAACAACAATGACGATGACAACAAAATAAATTACAACCAAAAAAAACAAAAAAAAAAAACACTGAGTGTCACACTGACATTTTTTAGCTTTAAAGTGTCTTAGAAATGGTAAGCAGGTAAATAAGACTGCAATTGTTGTTGGATATGTTAGACGTCATCATTCTGAACATGGTAACTAATCTACTCATAAGTCAGTCTGTAAGGCTGTGTATGTTTTATTTGTTAAATGTATTTAGGTCTCATTTGTTCAGTGTAAAAAACCATCCAGAGAGAAGTCAGGTGCACATGAAACCTTAAAGCTGAGCATTCTCTCTACGAAATATGCCCAAATACCAAAAGAACGATTTGAAAGCCATAGATTTGTTCCATTTTCAAGCAAAAAGATTAACCTCGCAGCATGAGGCTTGCTGCTGCCAAGCAACCTCCTCAACCTCCAAACTCAGTTTGATGATACAAAATGGAGGTACCTGAAAATCAGCAGCCCCAGATCAAGAGTGTTCTTTGTTTCAAATAACCCTTCTTTTATACCTGATTGAATATATGCCTGAAATTCAGATTGCATTTCATGCATGCTTCGCCTCGTGGGCCGGCACTGTTACTGTGACACTACTTGAGTACACATGCAAAGACCAAAATATGCATAAAACATGGATACATTTGTGCTAGTTTACTGAAAATGTTTGTGAGCTTTGTTGGCTAGTGCTCAAACAAGACAAGAGTAGCGTAGGTGGCAAGAGTTTTGTTTGGTGATGAGTAGGAGTGAAGGAGTTTGCTCAGTGTCAGAAATCACTGAAACATCTGTTACTTTACTCTGTTACCTGCACACTTGATGGCTGATGAATAATGTTGCCTCTCTGATGGCCCTGCAGGTGTATGACAGTGCAGTGAAAAATAGTTCGGATTAACATATTATTCTTTTGAGACTCGAATGTAGCTTATTTAAGGTTATTTGCCAAGTGATAGAGCAATTAAGAGAATGTTGCAATACACCTTGGCACAGATGCATAAAACTCTGCACATATGCATTCCTTTTGTCAGATTTATAAAGTTGTGTGTAGGCTGTTTTTCTAATTCTGATTGTGGAAACAAGAGCAAATGTACAAGCTTAACTGCTTTTTCCACTATTACCCAAAAATGGATTTAAATTGCCTTCAAACACCTGTTTGCATATTAATACTTGTGCCCACTCCACCACTCATTAGACCTGTGACCCGTTAATGAAAAGAACAGCAATAAAGAGAGCACATTTCAACCAGTTGTGTTTTATCAGCAAGGTTCTCCAAAAGCATTTCAATGCATGACTTAGCAATTTATCATTGCAATGATAAACCAGTCATTATAACTACAGATCAGAGGTATGATTAGCAATTAATTAATAGAGCTCATTTTTAAACGTACTTTATGAAATGCTTTTTAATTCAGGACCAAATGAGGAGATCAGGGAGCAGAGAAAGCATTGCAATAGCCAAACAATCTAAACAATCACCTTGTTTTTGACCTCATCATTTTACCTGACGCTATCTATTGAAAAAGTTATGTGGGGTTCACAAATTCATACCAAAATTCTTTCTTTATAATACCAGTTTGTGAAGGACGGGTCCTTACGTATACTGGTATTGGCATGTTTTGATTAGATGGATGGATGTCTGATTTGATATTTCAAGGTATAAAAAAAATAAAGCACTAATTTTAATACAAACAATCTTGAAACTGTAACATAAAATGGCTTTTGTAAATTGTTTCTTAAAGTGTCATATGTTATTATTATATATTTGATATTTCACTGTGTAAAAACAAACACAATAATGCTCTCTTATGAACAAACAACATAATAAAACGGTGACACTGTTTTTAAGTAGTCTTGATATCTTGGCAGTTCTGTTGTGGTATTTCTTGATAATTATCAGACTGTATGTACATCTATAAAAAGGCCATGGTGACTTGCATATCCTTGTACTAAACGATAAAAGAGAAGGTTTCTGAGACAACATAAATTAACTTTATGAAATGTATTTTCACCTTTAGTGTTCACCAGTCAACACAAACAAACTCATGCTGGAAGAAGTAGAATCTTGTATTTAATGGAAAAGACAAACAAAAAAAATATTATACAGATCTGACTGAATTTTCTTGAATGTTGTGTGGACTGAAAGTGTTTTTGTTTTCTGTAAAACATCTTATTATTACTCTGATTTATTCTGCAAACCCCCTGTGGGTTCATAATTGTTAAAATATTGGAACCGCTGAATGAACACTCGTACATTTATTTTTTTTTTAAGTCATTTTTCAACAAAAAAAGAAAACATTTCAAATCCATTCAGGATAAACTGCAAAACAACTGTCAAAACTGCAAAAGTTGGTAATTACTGCTCCCCATTTACCGATTTGTTCTCCAAATTAATCGGACCAATTACTGAAAAAAAAATGCAGAACACATCATCTATAACTGAAACTCTCTTGGATCCAGGCTGACCAAGTTTAGATTACAAGTGCAAAAACTGCTCATTTATGAGGTCGGCCAGGGTTTTTAATCATTCAGCGTTTCTGTTGAGGGTGATCACCTCAGTTAGGGTCCTCATACAAGCAGCAAACCTCACCAAGGGCAGCACACAGAAACAAAGAGGCTGAGCACATGAAAGCAGCAAAAGCCCTTCATAACATACTTGTTGTGCAGGCTCACAAGGCTCTGCTTTGTTTCCTTTGAGTAGCTTTATGGTTCAGGGACATCATCAATTTTCATTCGTCTATTTTCTGCCCAGGCAGTCTGAGGCACCTCCATCTCTCTGTCTGTAAACATCCCAACAAATATGGCAAGATCAAGTGAGGTTTCATCATTATCAGCCCTGGCAATGTCACACGGAGCTGTGGTCTTCGGCTAGGTCATTAGCAGTAAATCAAATGGAACATAACCACACTAATGAATGAAACGGCCAACACTATTTATACAGGGTATCTGGTGAGGCTGACCCCGGTGCAATGATTTGACATACTGACAATGTTTATCTAATTTCAGTTTATGTTCACGATACTATTAACTCTTTACACTGCTGCCTCAAAGAATAGTACTTTAACATTCACAACGTAGGCAGTATTACTGTGTCTCCACAAATTAAACTGAAGAAAGGCCTTCTGGAGTTAATGTATCAGCCAAGGAGTTCAAATACATTAACTTTCGAACAAAGACGGACCACCCTTGCCCTCACTGTATCCCTGCTGGAGCTTGCCTCAGCTCTCCCTTAATCTGACCAAAAGATCCCAGCAAAGCACTTTTTTTTCTTGGGGTTAATTGAATGTGACATCCATAATACAGCTTTGGTCAATGGTTATCTTCACTTGAATGGAGAGCAAGTTGTTTTACTCTTGCGTTATAAGTTTTTAAATGCTCTTTTTCTTCACACTAAAAAATAAATAAATAAATAAGAAAAAAAACATCTCATTATGCAATTGTTGTAAGAAAAGTTCAAATGCCTAATTAATTTAACATAAGAAAAATTGATTAATTTGACCTTTTCGAACTGGTAACAATCTTAGGCATAATGGCACATTATAAACATCATCATGATTAACGCTGATTAGAAATATTTAACATAAAAGAATCGTAAAATGTTTTGACATTTACTTGTTCTTTGGGGAAAAAAGGTAAAAGATCCAGAGCTAAATGGTTTCCTTACATTGAAACATCATGCATCACTCTTAAAATGACTTTAAAATTCATTTTATTCACAGTGTGATCACAGTATGTTATATTCAATTAAAATAAGAAGGTGCTGCTGCATTGGTCTCAATACTGTGCTGCTTGGCTGAACTGCTGCACTAATGATGAGGCTTAGGGAAGGCAAACTCCCACGGCTATCTGTGTCCCTTTATTAAGATAGAGGGGGTAGACAAATGCAGTGGGGAGAGCAACTGATGGGTTAAGCATCTTCCTCCAGAGGAACTTTATCTGCGGCTGAGAGCCACGGTAGTAAATTTTAATCACCACTCTCACACTCTACAATATAAATGCTCTCCGTCTGTACACACCTTGCTCCCGATGTGGACATTTTTTTTTTAATATATAACCAAGAGGATCCAAGGTGCGCTGTATTTTTTAGCTTTAAGTTTTTTTTTTCCTCTCAAAGCAGCAACATAATTGGGTCAGCCTTAGACTCTTGGTCACTGTGGCTGCTCTGTAAACCTGAAGTATTACTTCCATTAGTTGCATTTCTGTTCCCTTGGGCCATGGGGGACACATAAAAGGTAATTACAGAACATAATGTTACTAATTACTCTGGGTACTCACGCTATCATTGGTGCTGAACTTTCTGCATTTGAGGTTCTCAAAGCCAGGAAGGCCGAAGCACAAAGCCTAAGGTCAAGTGACCCACTCGTCTCCTGTCACTGAATGTGGAGAATCGTCTCCGCTCTCCTGTTTGCCCAGGTTTCTCAGTACTGCGTCTGTTTTTCCTGCTGCTGCTGTTGCTGTTGCTGTTGCCTGGCTAAAAAAGGAAACAAAAAAAGAATTATCCAATGTGGTCCCTTGCAGTCATCTGTGTCCTTACAGAGTATACAGAAAGAGGGGACCACTAATCACTAAAAATCACAGATACAAGTGGTTGTTTAAAACAAACCAGGTTAAACCATATCATTAGTGAGTATTATTATTATTATTATTATTATTATTATTATTATTATTATTATTACTGGCTGATTTGTCCTGGTGGGTAATGAGGCTCCCCTTCCATGTTAGTGTTGTCATTAAGCAAACTGTCTTCCCATTATAGTTGTGAAATTTCCCACCTCCAGCATGATCTCGCCATGATCTCATCCTTCATGCAGAGTTTATATATAGCTCAATTTAATCTCATTACTCAAGTGAGCCATATGCATGACTGTAATGATGAAAATACAAAATAGGTGGTATTTTTTGGGGGGGGCTCTTTGCAATGTGGAGACTTGGGAGCTCAAACTAATTGTGGAAAGCCTCAAGCTGACTCAAGCTTCTTTGTCAGTTTTTTACACATCCCGTGCTCGATAGGAGGATATTTTTTTGTAATTGCAACTTTATTCTTTCCCAGCAAACTTTGACATGATGTTTTAGGCTCTTATGTACTAGTAATGAGTTTTATTTGTGTTATCATGGCTAACTTTTGCTATCAAAGGGATTAAGCTAATTGACAGCTCAAAATGAAAAATACACCCAATTGCACTTAAATGCAATCACACATTCCTGCAAAAACAACCACCAATCTCAAAAGTAATTTTTTATCCAGCAAAGTCAACAGCTCTCTTTAATTAAGACTGTTGTTCCCCAGAAAATAAATAAGTGTATTATACTAGATTTAGCTTTATCTCTGCAAATATCACTGTTTGCTTTTATGCAAGTAAAGCTACAATATGCCATCCCCCCAACTCTGTATATCTAATATAAGCTTATTTAAATACGTCCAATAATCAGCAACTGTCTTTTATGTACCATATTATTAATTTTTATTGATATTTTATGTTCTTGAACCACTAAATATCTAATATTTTCAGCAAGGCTTCATCAACATTTTTTTTCAAATAAATATCAACGTATTTTCAATATCTATCTTGTGAAATGTTGTTTGATCATCTGTCATGAGCTTTGCACAGCAAGTTTGAGACTAGGAAAATATTTTATCTCTACATAAACATTAAAAAGCCTAGGGTTTGACTAGTCCTAAGCACAACATGTTTCATCCGGGTTGAGCCTTTGTGGTTTTATTTTGTGCTGTTCCGTTTTGTATTTAAGTTGGAGTAAAGCTTACAGCAAGATGAGCACAGAACTGCGTCAAGACACCACATTAGCATACAACCAAGGATCGGGTCTGATTCATTCTCTGCTGATTTCAAATTCAAAGCTGATAAAACAAAATACATTTATTCAACAGCTTGTCATCGCAGCTGTATTGGTCTAGGAGTAGGAACAAAAAAGAGAAGCTTACATGTTAACAAAGCCCGTGAAGGTCCTCCAGGAGGGAGGAATGATACCTCCTTTAATTCTTGCGGGACTCTTTGGCAGTTATGATACATTTACTTACTTACCTGAACAGAAATCATTTTCTTTCATCTCTGTTCATGCCTTACAGAGGATCAGTAAGATACATCTCTACCCGTCTGAAGTACTGTTACCTGGAGACACGCTGCTGGGCCGCCGCACTGAGCTTATTTGATATACTGAATTTTATGTCAACTGTGGCAATCCGCTCTATGCATCATGTCTAGTTTCAAGTGCGGGGAGAGGATGTAAGGACATGATGCTGCTATCCCTTAAAGCCACGGCTGCTGGCCTGCCTATTGTTATGATGTATTGTTACAGAGGCAGTTTACTGTCTGATCAGGAAGGGGAAGTGCAGGAGACCAACAGAGATAAGGTCTGCATTAGATAATCATCACTCAAAGCATCATTTCATTGTGACCACTGCTATTAAGATCATCTGATCATCAAACAGACTCTGAAACTTGTTATCTCCAGTGCACATACTTGCGAGTACAATGTACAAAAAGCAAGGACTGGTTAAAACATGAGTCTAAGATTTGTTCCCCAACTCTTACAATTTGAGGGTTTTGCCAGAATATCTCTTGATGATATCCTCTTTTTCTGGATAGACTAGATGTAAATTTATGTAAATAAATAAGAGCAAATACTCACTGTCTTTGGTTGAATTTACTTCACCTCCTTACTCCTTCAACCAAACCTACGCCTATGGATAAAAGCACGACTTAGCCCGAATCCCAAGTGATTAGCCGCTATGAGAGGACTTTCTTTTAAATTCCTGTATTTCCATGTGAATGAGATGTTAATCCTCTTGTAGAAAAAAAAAAAATGCTGAGAAGATAATAATCCAACAATCCTACTTGTCAGCGTGTGAGGATCTAAGCCGCTAACAGGTAAGAGCAGGTGTGTAATGTGTTATAGTAGCACTGTGTTCCCAAAGTGTCACATATCATTGTTTTTGTGTTTGGTTGTTTACAAACATTGTTCTGATATTTTAATACCTGGTTGCGGACTATTGTTCCCCATTGACTTGTTGTGTACCACCTCTTCACAGGCTTTTTTTTTTTTTTTTGTTCTAACAAAGGTGGGTGTTTAATAGTGTGAGAAAGAAGTATGAAAGACAACTGTTCAGATGACTCCAACACCGACAGGAACAGGGGGGTTGCTCAAATATTGGATTCTAAAGAGGGTTCCCTGCCAGTAAATGATGTTTTTACACAGCGTCCTTTTGAAAGACTTCCAAAGTATTAACTGGTCAAAAATGTTGTTTTAATGAAATGGTAAGGTTACTTTGGCAAGGTCAGCTGGGCAATTAAAACAAAGTTAAGGTGCACACTCTCATTTTCATGCATTGCATAACATAACAAACATCACCATTTATCTTAGGTGTCAATATTGTTCACATATTTGTACATAAAGAATTGCCCTCCACTTCTTGGAGCCATTATTGGCATTCGGGTCTGCTTGAAGGAAGTGGTGAGTCTCAAAAGGTCAGTCTGCTCTTGAGCTTTGTACCTCCCTCACCGACAGGTTTATTCTCCACCAAAGGGCCAAGGGGAGAGTGTAGCGCTTTCGGTGCGAGCCAATTAGGGCTTGTTTATTTTCCTCTGCTGTCTAATAAACGTCACTTTCTAGTTTTAATGGCTTTGAAAGAGAGTGTGATTAAAATTCAGCCTTGTGGTGTGACCAAACGTGAAACAGAGCCACTTCTTCTACAGAAGCCCTTCATCATGCAGAATGGCTCTCGGCACAACATTGTTATGGGAGGTTATGATAATAGAAATATTAATAACACCCTCCTGACCTCTGTGTGAAACAGCCAATGTGAGAACCGCACCTCCCACAAATAAAAGCAGAAAAAAACTAACACAACACCTGTAGGAGCTTATTGCTTGCATTATTAATTCAAAAGTCAGTGTAATTTATTTTTTTAAAAAAAAGCTACATACAGTATTTAAACATGTTATTCCACAACCCAAATTCCTTTAAGAAACCATCTCCTATGTATTTCAATTTGCTACTAACTTCTGTGTCAGTGGTTGAAACTGCATTCATCCTTGTTTATGAGATATTACAAGACATCTAACATCAACATAAAAGAAATGTTTGAAAAAAGAAGTTAAAAAGCACCTTAATCCCATTTACCTGACTACTAAAACTTATCCACAAACATGCATTAAATATTCATGACATGACTGTCCTCTTTTTTCTAATAATACACTGCATTACATCCTCATTAAATGTTTTTATTTTTTATTATTATTATTTTTTTAATCAGTGACATTTAAAAATGTCAACAGATTTCACTGCACGACAAGCATATGATGATGTAGCAGATGACTGGCTCATATTTATCAGGTGTCCTTTGTAGTTAAACAGTTTACTTTATCTTGTAGTTTTTACCAGTTTGTTGTTTGAAAACTCTAAAATTCTCAGCAAATGAACCAAAAAAAGTTCCTATGAATAGAAAGTGCAGTTATTTATTCACATCCAACCCCACCCCCCCCCACCCCTTCTGTGACGGATG
>JAPZDY010000011.1:5529479-5542757 GCA_029783645.1 Ctenochaetus hawaiiensis
GACTTACCTTCTCCTAATTGTCAAACTGTTCGTCTCAGTGGTCTACACTCTCTCAGCTGCTCTGTATTGCACATGTATTAGATTATTCCTTGTGATCTTCCCTCATGCACCTTCTAACCTTTGGTCTTCTTTGCCTAGAATCACCACTATACCACTCCAGCCTGCAGCCGTCAGCCTGTGCCAGCCTCTGTCATTCTTCTCTCTCATCTGCCTGCTTGCCCTCTGCCCTCCTCAGCCTCATCTTTCCAGAACTGCAGTATAATAAACTCACCCTTAGCATTCAGCTACTGTGTCAAGTCCCCCTAAAAACCTTAACCTCAATATCACACATCAAAAATGCCCTTAGCTGATATTTGATTGTTAATGTTTGTTTTTAGGTATTGTGTTACACCAACAGACATTGTTTAGTCTTATCAATAATGTTTGCAGTGCCTCATGGACTCTGTTGCGTAGCTCTCCAAACTCTAGAATGATCTCCAAACCTGTGAAAATAGCTTTGGCCATCACCCAAGATATAAAAGCAACTGAATTTTACTTGGGGGATTAATTTCAAATGGACTGTTTTTACAAGCTGGACTCCCTGCAGCCCCGTATCCCAATAATTAAGATGGTGTGTAAAATATCATCATAACCAAAACTCTCAATGATGCTTCATCTCATTACATTTATAGGATAACAATCGATGATAAAGAATGAGCTTGAAAACAACATCTGTGACCTTGAGGCCTGATCACACCTGCACCCCTTCCTCCCTCTTCTTCTCTGCCTGTAAGTTGAGGACAAACATTGTACCAAGCCAGAAAAAACAAAGGCAGAGAGGAGACTGAGCACTTTGTCAGATCAGCTAATTGAGTATTTGGCCCAAAGCAGGAGCCATTTATAAGACCCCTCCTCCCTCTAGGCTTGCCCAGCTGACTCCCATTCCTCTACTCCTGTCCAGCTGTGTGCTGCTGTGACACAGGACTTTGTCACCCCTGTTCCTGTACCTCCCCCTGCCTTTTCCTCATTCATCACAGCAGAGTGATTCCTGGGTTTAAGGGAAGGTGATAAAGATGCTAGCAAGCCCACTATGGACACAGCAGGACCCTCCAGACTTAAGTGCCCTGATCAATCAAAGTCCTTCTGGGTCAACTTGCCCTTCTGGTATCAGACTCAAGGAAACAAGACCATAACTTGACAGAAAACTAGCAAAACATTTAAAGCTTTAAGACAAACATACACCCTCACACACACTGACGTAAAAAGAACAACATCCCACCCTCGAGTTTGTCACTAATCTCAGTTGTTGTACTAATTTTGGCCAACTCACATCTTTTATTATGTTTGGTGCAGCAGGGAACTACTTCAACTTAGTTGAGGATGACAATTACGGGGCCACCAATGTGTAATCAGAGTGAGTGTCCCAGAATCATAATAAGAGTCTGCACCGTCTCCCACTCCTTCCCATTTGAACAGCTGTGACTCCAGCAGTGCTCTTGGCAGGCTTCATCCCCTGTTGCCTCATTTACTTGCAGCCTCTAAAGTATTTATTTGGAACAGTATGTAGCTCAAACAACTGGAGAAATTTGTACTGTTGTTTTAGACCTTGTCCTGTGGAGGTTTTTTGTAATTTTTTTCACAATTAATTACTATTAAAACATTTGTCCTGGGGGGTATTTAATTGCTACACTGGTTTAATTTCTTAAGCCATGGTCAAAAAACTGTAAAAGTATTCAACCATTATTTATTCACTTCAATTGTAACTATGTGGGAATACAGAACACCAACCCCAACAGGACCAGGACTTTCAATGATGACACGATGTGATACGTTGTTCTGCCCTGAAGGGAAATAGTATTTTTTAAGCAGGCCTTTGAGCCACAGAGGTCAGAGTTAATGGGCAAGATTTATTCAGCAGATCACATGGTTTAAAACCCCCAGTTTTCTCTTTGTGTTTTGCATTCTGGGAACAACATCTTGGGGCCCCTCTTACGGAAATATATCATACAAGTTCAGATTTGGTCATGTCTTATCTCAAGCACCCGTTAACAGTTTGGTAACATGACAAGTTATCTAAAATTCCCTAACTAGTCTCACTAAGTTGCTGGATAGGAAATTAAAGCTGGTAAAACTGTTCGTGGTTGGCAGGTTTTGATCATAGGGGTCATGGTGTATTCGTGCGATGGCTACTCTAATGTGGATGTTTATATGTTTCTGTTTATCATTTTATATTTACTTTTTGTATTTGATTCTGTGTTGGTCTGTTAACTTTGCATTGTGTTTCAGCTAACAAGGCGGAACATTGTTCTTGAGGGGTGCCAACCCTTTACACAGACCTCTCCTTCCTGGAGCTTGGAGGAAATGACAGATGGTCATCAGCAAACTGGAAAAACCTGGGCCCTGTGTGTCAGTATACTTTTAAAAACCTCCTTAAAAGCCATGCCTTGTACAAACTTACATGAGTATTAATCAAAACATAGCTAGGTGCAGATTGTATTCTACTTAACATCCTCTAGCTCATCCTCTCCTTTCAAGGATGTACGAAAACCTGCAGTTGTCGCAGAAGTTGCAAGCTATGCCAAAGGCCTCTTAAGAGCCAGTGTCTGGTTTGTCAATTCTGAGCTACTGTAGAAATGACAACAGAGGACCCACTCCCTCAGAAGACATAAAAGGCTCTTTCAAGGTTGGTTGGTTATTTATTTATTTATTTATTTATTTAAAAAAAAGTTAATTGAACAATGTATTCCTCCACTGAGTTGGAGACTTCTTTTCCTAAGTGGTTCCTGCTGTTAGTGTCAATGCAATAAAAAATAATTAATAAATAAATACATTTAAAAAATGTCTTTCTTGCACAACATCTGCCAAATAGTCAATTTTAAGGTCAGGGAAAGACCTGATCCGCCTGTTAGATGTCTACTGAATGCAGGACCATGTTTCAAGCCCATTTAATTTCCCATTCACTATACAGCCTCCTCTTCATTTCAGCATAATCAAATTGATACTTCTCAGTTTTTTCCATTTTGACTGTGCAATTGATTGGCAAATATTAAATCCCCTAAACATGCAATTAACATGCAAATTATGCTTTGAAAAATACTAGTTTGAATGCAAAACAAAACACCTTGTGTGTTTAATTTAATTACATTAACCAGTCATGCTAAACATAATTTCCCAGTTTCTAATAAATGGAAATCATAGCTTTAGGAAATCATCAGGGGTTTTTTTAGAACTTTTTTTTTTTTAGCTTTGTTCTAGTTTCTAGGCCCTCAGTCCATTTCTCAGGCTAAATCTCAAACATTATCTGACAAAATGAGTCAGTAATCTCAGCAGGAAGATGCAGTGATTTGCTCAAAGGGATCAGGATGAAACAATGTCTCTTGTCCCCTCCACTGTGCTGTCTTTAGTGGCATTAAAGCATTGCTATTCTTTGTAATCTGCCCCTCTGCCATAAAGTCAGCGTGATAGCATCTCTAGTTCATTGTAAGTGTGAGACTCTCACAAATGCAAATTCAAATACTGTTATGATATTTCAATCCACATTTTGTGTTAAATTTGAAATGGTTTTGTTTGCTTCTAGTATCCCGTTGATAATGTGCCTTCATGTATAGGCCACATTGTAAATTGCATCTTTTCTCATTAATATGGATATTTTTGAGTGCATCGCTGGATCCTTATGGTCCTATAGCCGAATGCTAGGATCACCTGCTGTGCAGGGTTATGTTGCTGAAAATGTGTTCACATTTAGGACACTTTCGGTCAAATAACCAACTAATGCTGGAGGATATTTAATAATATTCTGGAGATGGACCTTAGAAAAAAAGATGAAAAGAGAAAAATACAGACAAATGTACATGCATATGCTGCATATCTGATCATATCAGACAATTCTCCTACAATCCTATTTTTTATATTTAAGGAAAGAGTTATTGGGTTCTGCAAGGAACAAAAACTTGTTGAGACACATGGACAGAAAATGTAAACTAACTTTCACAATGAACCTGACCTTTACTGAGTGACTTTGCAGAGTCTTGATTAAGTATAATTTAGTTCACTGAATTGTGACATTTTACTTTTAAAAGGCATTACATTCAAGTTCATCTCCTTCAGAAAAGAAACACTGAAAGAGGCCCAAACTAGATGAATTTGCATCTGGTAACAATAATTTCCAAGGAATAATGAATGGAATTGCTCTAACATACTTGACTCACTGCAGAACACAATGTCCATCCGCAAAGAGAAGGCAGTCATATTTTCTTATCTCATTAACAGTTATTTTAGCAGATGTCTTTGCAGGCCAGAGCAGAGCGGCAGCAGTCAGTGTGCCTGTGGAAGAAGAAAGGCTTCTTCTCCTTGAGAACCCTGAGGACCTCCCGTCTAATGAAATGCTGTCAAGGTCCAGTGAGCTGAGCTGCCAGAAGAAAGCTACACAATGGAGAAAAACCCGACAACCATCACAAAGCGAGACGCAGATAGCAACCCCAACTCATACACTTATTACATTTTGGGAACCGCTCAGGCAGATAACGGTGGGAAGCCGCCTCATGCACACAAACAGAAATCTGTTGCTTCCTCTCAACCAGATATATTATTTACTCCGTGCTGTAACAGCAACTGATGACAACAGTTGTTAATTTAGATAAAGTAACTATCCCTTGAGCAGAAATAATTGGTCCAAATAAGAACTGAATGGAGAAGAATCCCAAAGGACTCAAGATAAAGACATTTAAAGGTAAATCTTTACACCATTAGACTCAGAGCTTATATGTGCAGAGAATGAGTTCCACTGAACAATGAAGCTCTTTGTTTGCTGTTCACACACAGATAGAATACTAAAAACAAATGAGTTTAATGTGCAGCAGAGGTTCAAATTTGTAATGTAAATGACGACTCCTGGGCATCTATCACCTCTAACTGGAGAGAACACTGAAGTATAAACAGCATAAATTTAGTGAGCTTGCTAAATTATATGACATACTTCTCTGGGAGTCGCATTTTTAGAGAAGTGGTGGCTCCGGCTATCAAGAAAAATTAAACCATTCAAACAAACTACCCAAGGAGAGAAGAGGGCTGTATTTCATGAGCTCCACGCCTCACGCTGACTTTTCCAGCTAATTAAACAAGAAGCCTATACAGACAGAGAGAGATGAGGACTGCAAGTGGGGACCAACCTGCAGCTGGTGTAAGAGAGAGAGAAAAAATCCCCCTGTCATAAAAGTGAAAAGCAAAGATAAGGTACTGTTATTTACATCCCTGTTTAAATCTGTTGCAATTGTCAGGGCAACATTTTCATTTCCATTTAAAAAAAAAAAAAAAAAAGCTTTATACTGATGACCAAGGCCACAATTGTAGTGGTTTGTTTTTCTGACAGCAAGGAAACATCACCTCCAATCGTCCCCTCTGTGTCCCTGTGACTATCAGGCGTTTGCACTGTTGTGTTTTTCTATTTCAGGTTTGAGCAGATTAGAGAATAGCACAGTATGTGGGGGCCTGTGGTGCAATCAGTTTCATGGTTGGGCTGCAAAAAAATTGCTCAGAGAAAGCACACATGAAAGCTGTTATTTATACCCACAGAAGGTAATGATAATTGTGCAACCCAGTCACAGTTTCTCCCGATGCTTTTTGGCAAAGAAAAAAAATCCATATATATATATATATAAATATATATTATGAAGGAGTGTGTCATTTGATCATTTGGAGGTGCCTTGGAATAGAGAAAGAGGCAGAGCATCAAGAAATGTAAAAACTGAAGGATAACAGTGTATTTATTCAAAAACATTTTCTATGCATAAGCCAAAACTGAGTCCATCAACTCAAACAAAAGAAAAGTTTTTAAGCTCAGGACAAACTAAAGAAACGAATGCTGAAAGCATGATTTACACTTTAACTTTAAGCAGCAGCCATAAACTGAAATCTGTTTGAGCTAACCCCAACCCCAACCCTAACCCTTATCCCTACCCTAACACTGGCCTGATACTACATCATTAGATTAGATCACAAAATGAAAAATTTCTGTTTTAAATATCACAATCTAATGAAATTCTCAGGCCAAGGTTATGTCCTCAGATTATTTGAAAAATCAACAACAACAACAACCGCAAAAACTAGAACTAATTAGGCAAGTTTATTAATAGGTTGACTACTTAAATTAACTCATAGTTTTTGTTTGTTTGTTCATTTTTCTTTTACACACTTATTTGGGTAAAGATCCACTGATAAAAGCCAGTTTTGTCGTTAAAATACAAGCATTTGTTAAAGTGAGTTATCAATCCTTTCCTAACTTTAAGTTGGTATGACAATATAAACAGAGTGTTTCTGGGGATTTCTGGCACTTGAGGAAACTGTTATTCCTGAGGAATGCTATTAAAATTCTCTTCTTCACACTGACACAATGACAGTGCACATTGTCAAGGAAGCCATACAAGCAATACATATTTGAGAAGAGCAATTTTATGAGTTTTTTTTTTTTTTCTTCTTCCTTTTCTTCTTTTTTAATGCTACACTCAAGAGAAATGCTGTGGGCAATTCCGGTCAGTGTAATAAACGTTTATTAGAATCTATAGATCGAATAAGTGTGTGGAACAGCTCGTATCTGTAAAATAATTGGCAGAGTAAACTCTACCAAAAAATGCAAAATTAGCTCAAGTTCAAAGCCTGGGGGATGAAAAGCACTTGGGTCATGTTGTTGAGTTTTGTGATTAAGACTGCAACACAAAACCCTCAGAGGAGTGAATGGTTTCTTCATCTCACAGTGGTCTTCGTTAGCTGGATTGTCTGGTCCAGTGCATAGGATGATTACAGCTCTCATTAAGGAGAGACTCGGACTGTGTAAATCCCAGGACAGTTCTTGTGAACAAGGAGGAGAACTGACAGAGCATGCTGCCATGATACATACTGTCTGTGCTATCTGTCTCCAGAGCCTGCTGCCATGATGAAGACAGTCTGGTAAAACAGCTTAATTTCTTAAGCCTTTGTGCAAATGTGTGTGCGCTGGAATGTGTATTTTTTTTTTAAACAGAGAGCAAGAATTATGTGATTGTGTTGTAAAGTGAGTATATTTCAAACCCATCACAATATGATCAGGGGCCTCTATGTATATTATTTCAAAGCACACTTTGAGTTCCCCTTCATTGATATGCTGTAGGCATTATGTGAGTTCACTCATAAGAACCAGTCTGCAGTCAAAGAGATGTCAAAGCATCAGAATCTCTACCCAATGGTTGTATAGTAAGGTTTCACTCTTTGAGGAAGGTTTTAATGGCCATCCTGGGGACATGCATAATTACAATATGTTTGTAGTCAGCTGAAGGCCAACATAAATGTGAATGAATTAACCAGATGACGTTACCACTGCAGCTATGCAACGCTTTATGTGCAGTTCTTATGTGCTGTTCTTATTTAAAACACAGATATGCTTAATTTAAAAATTAAAAAAGGATACAAATACATAGAGAATGTTTGTGGTCATAACAGAATAACTGATAACTGTAGAAGGAAAGGGAATATTGAACAATTTTAGTTGTTAAGTAGGTGTGTTTTGTTGACCTTTGCCCACCCTGAAGTTATCAAGTCCCCTGCATTTCTCAATTTCAAACTGCAATTAAATCCTATTTCTAACATTATTTTTTTCAAGATTTTGTCAGTGGTTGTTGTTCTGCCCTGAAATTTTGTCTACAGCTAAGATAACAGCTACTTTAAGTTAGCTGGCCCATCTGCCTGAGCAGAGAGCAGCTGTGGCCCTTGAATCGGGTTGTGGTTTGTGGGTTGCCAGGTTGTGTTGACAGATGGGTTGAAATTGTATGTTGTGTGTGGATTCTTTGTGTAGAATGTGTTTCAGAGAGAAACTGGTAACTTGGGTGACTTCTGGAAAACACACAAAACTTGCGGATCAGTGGATGATGTTTATTTATAAAAAAAAAAAAAAGTTTGAGAGCTATGCAAATTGTGGGTGTTTCCTTGGAGAGACAACAAAACTGGAGAGTGCTGGGAGATGGTCTTGAAATATGAGAGAACTCTGATAAAAATGGGACTTTTTCTGCCCCTCACTGGCAAACAATCAATTAACTGGGCTTAAACTCAGCTGTCAGAGGATAAATGGTTGGTCTCTATTATTTCCTGATGGTCCGAAAGTGCTAGAAAAACAATGATGAACTTTTTCAGGTCTTAAAAACCATCCCTCCCTGTCACACCATTAGGAAAGCCTGATAAAAAGCATGAAAATTCATGTATATCTTGGAAGAAATGTGTCTAGCCCAACCTCCTCTCCCACCCTGCTGAGTCAGAGAGGACACAGTAGCTGCCCTCACGGTGATGGTCCATCTGTCCATCAGATCTCATTAACAGTTCAATTGTCTGCAGGGAATCAGTGGTAGTCAGGGAGCGGCTCTCTGGTCGGAATGACAATTAGCATACAAAGCAAACGCAGTGCAAACAGAAGTAGCCTTGGCAAAGACTCCAGAAGTATGTAAGTCAGTGCAGACAATATGACAGTGTTTTGGCAGGCAGAATATCAATACAGGGATTAACAAAAGGACAAAAATGACATCACCACAGCAAAGATCTTTGTTTTTAAGCTTGTTGTTGATATTTTATACGGTGTTTCAATCAAGGAAGAAGCAGTAAAAAATAGTCTTTTTCATTTATTTGTTTAGGCTGAGGATTGCCTACGGTCCAAAGGGCAACAATGAGAGTTCTTTAAACTAAACAGTCATGTATGTACATAACGCCCATAGAATTAATATGTTTACTACATGAAAAGTATGGGAATATAAACAAGTCAAAAGCTAGAGAAATATTTACTGAAGGTCACATGCCGTTATATTTACTGTAAAGCTGTTGCATATGCAATAAGAATGTGGATACATTTGTAAGCAATTTTTCTGTACAGAATTTATTATTCAGGACACAAAAATGAGGAGGATGTATATAGTGATCGAGGGGTTAATAGGATGTGTATGTAACCAATGCCAACCAAACCAAAGCAATATATATATGTTTGTCAACTGCGTTTCCAATCTGTTCTTCAACTTTAATAGATATTGCAAAGATTTTCTCAAGCAACCACAAACTTATCCAATGCAGAAAAAATACCGACATTACACTGAAGGGCCATGTTGTGTTAATGCTCTGACTCATTTAGGAACCCAGTCAGTTTTCCTGAAGAAAACAAAAGCAAAGCAGGAAGGAAATCCAGATCCTATTTGAAGAGAATGTGCAAAAACAAGGGATGCCACGCTAACTCTTAATAGTAAAAGAGACTGATAAACAAAGTTTGGCCTCAGCTACCACCATAAAGTGTAAAAAAATCACTTTTTAAACTAAATAATACATAGGAACAGCAACTGACAGACTTAATAGATGCATGCGGCTCCTTAGGGAAGCTGACAGAGCTCACCTGCAGAGACAGCTGACTGTGGCAGAAAGACAGTGATCAGGCTGGTCTAGTGAATTATCCACAAACACACAGCCCTCTAGATGAAGATAACTATACCTAGACCTTTTAAGTCTGCTGCAACATGTAGAAAAAGGCACAAGGTTATGGGTCTCCCAGTCTTAAGAATTAAAAGTAGGATCTTAAGAGTAAAATTTAGGATCTGTATCCAGCCAAGGTTAGTAATGTTCATGTTTCCAATCGTCTGGAAAACCTGAGCCCCCAAGAAAAACCAAATAATAATGTGGAGAACATGCAAACTTTAGATAAAAAGGTCCTGCCCTAACTGGGGTCTAAACCCAGAAGATTTCTTGCTGTGAGGCAACAGCGCTGCCCACTGAGCCACCATACTTATTCTGACTTTCTGGAACTTTTTTGCACAGCATTTGTGTTTACATAGACAAACCAACTCTATTGTCTTTTACAAACAACATATGTTTCCTAAACAGTACCCATATCCATATGTCTTCTGCTCGCTCCAGCCGTCCTGCTAATTCATCTCATGTACATCTGCAGCAACATGGCTACAGTCAGAATTTTGGCCTGTAATAGAAGGAAAAAAAACTCATCTAACTCATGTCAATTTAGCAAAATTAGAGTGTATCTGAGAAATGTCTAAGCTATGTCATTTAAACACTTGAGACTTGCCCTGAAAATTGATGCAATTACATTCCTTCAGGCAGATTCTAAAGCATATATGTGGCTTATCCTGGCAATTACTGAACAACACTCGATCCCTCTTATTTCCTCTTTTGCTTTTCTCAGAAAAACGACAAGTCTGTGCAGGGACACAGGTAAACCTGAAGGAGGAGTTGGTATATTTTTATGTCTTTCACACACAGTATCACAATCTGAGACAGTATTCAATGTAGCTCAGAACTATTTTTAAATGCTGTTTGTTTTCTTTTTGCAGACTGCCATACATTATGTAGATCGAGAATGGAATATTTTTAGGCAGAGGAAACAAATTCACAGGAGAGAAATTACAAGATGAATCTAGCAACACCAGTGAAGTGTACTTAAATATATTGAAAATAAGGTTACAACTGGGACATTTAAGAATGTTCTCATGGTAGTGAAGAATCTAACAGGATAATTTGCTTTAATAGGCATCAAGGGTGCTCCAAGGGGAGACAAGAAAGTCTTAACTACATCATAGGGTCTTAACATTACTCCGACTTCAAAGTGATATGACCCAATCTCTTAAAAATCATTAAATTATAATCAGTCAAAGAGAAATCAAAGTGGACTTTACATTAAAGGCTTTTGATAAAATTTGAACTTTTTGTCCTTGCATATGATATGCCCTGCCAGAGTTCAAACAGGGTGCTATCTGTTTTTTTTTGTTGTTGTTGTTGTTGTTGTTTCTTTGTTTTTTTGTCATATCTGTATATTATCAGACTTATTGAGTCAGGCCAGGCCTATTTGCTGAATAAAATAGGAATTATTTTGAAGTTATTCTCGTTATTGGGTGATACAAATCTTTCTTTTTTTATTGTTAATCAGATACGGAAAGAGATATAAATTTTAAAAGTTACCCTTTTAACGAAAGATAATCTCACAAAATAACTCTGCCCATTCAAAGTCTGCCTATGTCCCATTCATTCATCTCTTTTCTGTGGACAAAGTGTTCCCGCTCAGTTGCTGTTCAACAAGTTAAGGTGCAGTACAAGGTGTGAGTTCATGTTTGTAAGTTATATAAGAAAGCAAGTGAAGCAGGAAAGCTGATGTAGGTTGTTGTTCAAAGTCTGGACCTCATGTTTAGTAGCAGTTTGATCCAGTGGGATCATCTGGCTCTCATGACATAGTGCTGCTTTATGTCAGATTTGACTGACTGTATGAAAATAACCTGCCATCTACATAAATAGATTCAGATGTCTGTAGTTTTGCATCTTCATAAAGTCTGGCACCCCACCTGAGAAATACAGCATCTCTGTTAGATTAAATAGGTAGTAACATTTGCAGATGCATCACTGGTCCTTAATTTTTTTTATTCCAAACAAAAAAAAACACGTAAGAATGTTTGAGGTAACTCCCATTTGCTTAGGCCATAGTAGTAGGTTTATGGTAGTAGGTACAGACAGATATAGTATATTTACTGGATTACAAAAAAAGTAAAATTTGTTCTTTTTATGCTTATAGATATTGCATAAATTAATAAAGTGAAATGCATAACAATAAGTAAAATCGTGCCTAACTACTGCATGAAAGGGTGGTCTTTAGTGAGAGGGTCTCGCCTCTGATTCTCAGTTAATTTCAAATGAGGGCAAAATCCAATTAATTGGATTCCAGCTTCAGGGTTGGTAGTCACGGGATGGTTGCTTTTCAATGAAAATTACACCTCCGAGGATAATAGCATAATCTATTTCCGGATGATATTACGATTGGGCATAAAGTCATTGAAAGAAGACCTCAGTTGATTGCTACCTATGCTATTTATATTCTTATACAAGATTTATGCTTCTTGTTTTGTTGTTTTGCTACAGTTTTTGGTGTCTCAGGGTTCACTTTGGGCAAAGACTGCTGAACTAAGTGAAACCAAGCCTGTTCTTGATATTGGAAAACAGCCCTTTGCCCTTAATTTGTCACCTTTTGAGAACAGAAAATTGATTGGATTGCTCCATGTATAATTGCTTTCACTCCCATAGTCAACCTGGAATCTAGACATGAACTTTAATCCATTTCCTCCTGCTCAATTAAGTGAGAGATTTCAATCTTCTCTTCTCACATTGTGATCATTCTTTTTTTTTTTTTTTTTTTTTTAGTTAGAAGAGAAAACCTATTTATATTCAGGGTTAGAGGAGGTGGGAAATTAATGACAAGATGAGTGGAAAAGTTTTATTTCCTATTGACAGATCTGCTTGAAAAAGGGAAAAAATTAAAGTGTAATGACCCCATGTTACAGAAAAAGTCAAGAAAATACAGGTTCAGTCAAGAGCAGTTGTTTAAACTCTTGGTTTATTACTTAAAGCAACACATTTACAAAGTTTTAGTGCAAAGTTAAAGGGGCATTATGGTTTATGCTGACGTCAGTGCACTGCTGTTTCACACTGAGTGAAATAAAGAGATTTCAAGGTTGGGTTATGTGCAGTGGTGCACACAGAGATAATTTGCTTTTTATGCTAATTTGGGTTGTGTGTCTATTCCATGAGTTTGTCAAGACTTTTATGGGTTTGTTAGTTTCTACACAGGCTGAGCAAAGTAATAAAATAATACAGCAATGAGGAAGTTGTATAATCTTACCTGGTAATAAAATATTGTAAGAATCAGATCATTTATTTGATTGAAAAATTAAAAAAAAAGAGTTTATTCAGAATAAAATATAGAAAAGAGAAGACTATTACAATTCACTCACTTTGATTTGGTTTAAATAAATGTTATTAAAATGTAATAACCATGAGAGATATTTCTGCATTAACAATTCTCAACCCTCTTTAATTGTTTTCACCACCAACTTTTAATGTCCTTAATGTCCTGAAGGCTGACAATTGAAGAGTTCTGACCTATCCGAACCTTTACAGCCTTGATCTCAATTGTACCTATAACCTTTATTCTTCTTAAAATATTAAGTTAGCACAAATAGAAAGGTCATTGGGAATAAAATGTCAAACTAAAGTCATAGAAAAATTTGATCCTGATGATGATAAAACCTGCTAAAAGGGGATCGCAAAAGTGAATAAATCTCTGAAGAATAGAAAATGTGTTAAATTACGTTGCAAACCATATAAAATACCTCATGATATTTCATTCAAAATTAGAAAAAAAGAAATAGTCAATCTGATTATTGGATTAGAGGAATAGTAACTGGATGAACGAAGTCATTTGGATTTATCCTCCAGTGACCATTTAATTTTTTTTTTTAAAAATAATGG
>JAPZDY010000011.1:5556440-5593038 GCA_029783645.1 Ctenochaetus hawaiiensis
GTGTGGTCATTGATCTTATCTCTCTCCGTTCAATTCTTGCTTCAAACAAACACTTGCTGTCTTTTTACCTGGACCACTTTTATTCCCTAACTTTTGCCAAGTAGTTCAAAACCACAAATTTCAATAATGGTGTTGGATCATTTTTTTTTTTTGTTTGTTTTTTTTACTTTTTGCAACAGTGATTTTGCAACTGTTAGTGGTCTGCTCTGACAAGCGATAATGTCCTAGTATCAGATCAGAAAATGCTGTTGTTCTGTAGGGAAATCAAAAACAATGTATTCTGTTGTTTCATTTGGAAAAAAAAATTTTGGATCGATAGCACTCACAAGTGTGTATGCTGAGTATGAAAGTACAGCAGGCAGCCAGCTAATTAAGCTCAGTAGCAAGACTGGTACACCAAAGTTACTGCAGCAAATTTGCTCTTCTAGTCCAACAAAATAGCTTGGCAACTCTAAAAATGAGAAATTATGATTTTTACACTTTGTTTTTCCTTGTAATAACTGAACAAACACTGAGAAAAAAAAATCCATGTGGTTTAACAAATTGTACTCACAGATTCACAATCCACACCGGCAATGAAGAAATCTAAATCTGAGGGCTCAGATCACCAAGGAATGGTTTAAAAAAGAGCGTACAGATTTTTAAACCAAAAGAATGGATTCAGATATGGCTTTTCTAATTTTCTAAGATTACACCAGAGGGGCTCTGTACAAACAGCTAAAATTTAAAGTGCTAATAGATGTGCTTGTTTGTTTGCTCTTTTACCATCTGTTCCTCCCTTATTTAGTCTCTGTGCGATGCTAAGTTAGTCAACTGTTCATTGTATCTTTATATTTACCATTATATATGGTAATCTCCTCATATGCCACCATACATATACAGATGTCTCCCCTTTCTTAGCATGTGCACAGCATGCAGATCAAAAACGCTTTGATTTAGTGTGTTTTATGGAAATGAGGACAGATATGAAGAGTCAAAGGTCATGTATGTGTTTCTTTAACTCTTAGTTTCACATAACGATGATTTGGTGTCTTTTACACGAGTTACACAAGTAAAAAAAGCTAAGGGCTGACCATCCTCTGCTTCATTTTCACTTCACCAGATTAAAATCAAGAAAAACATAATATTATGCACACATATACTGATAAATACATGGAGATATAAGGGGCAGAGTAACCATCATCCCCATGAGGCTTGTTTTACAACACTACAAATTGTAAAATATTTTAGCGGAGTCCAAGTGCTAGCAGGGGAATGTGGAAGTTTGTATTTAATGAATACACAACGGAGAGACACAACTGGTAGCAGGGCAAATAAGACACCTTACAGTGAATTTCCCAGTCAAATACGCCCTCCTGTGTTTCTTCAAAAACACAGAGATTCAATAGAGGAAAAGAACATTTTGCTTTATAGAGAGAAAAGCAGTGTAACTGAGCATATGACCAAGAAACTTCAGAATCTGTTATATTGAGAATATCACTGTGACATTTTTTGTTCACACGGGTTAGTTTATAATTGAGGACAGTGGCAATAATGTGAGCTGTGATAAGCAATTTAACAGACCACATATAGAGTCAGATACTGAAACGACTTTAATGGTAGATGCTACTCAGGGAATGGTGAACAAGGCTACTTCTGAACTTGGTGACATTATATTACACTCTCTATACAGGACTGGCTCCAGTTTTTTAAAATCTTCTGTGGGACCAGAAAAGTAAAAAAATAACAAGACTTGCACCAAATAGGCCTCCATTAAAGTCAGATGACATTTTTTTCAGGTCTGTGGAAGAGACGAGACCAATTTAAAGCTGCTTCTGGCGCCTGTAGATACAAACCTCTACAGCCACAAAGTTGTCATAGTGGCTGAAGAGTCTTGTGTGCTCAAGCGAAGCAGAGCTTAAGTCAAAGGCCCTAATGTTCATAATGTTAGTATGCTTATGTTTTGCAGAAATTATGTTGGCCATTTTAGTTTAGCATATTAGCCTGGTTACATTTGCTAAGACTGTGGGGATGTTATGCGTCATAAACCAAAGTATGAACATAAATGTCAGTGCCAGTTTAACAAAAATCCACCCAAAAGTTGTGACATTTCATCCAAAACCACAAACCTCATGCTGATATTAGAGACAAGAAGTCAGGACGTCCCCAAAGTTCTTAGGATGCATTATTTAGGAACTATGAATGTCTCTGCAAAATTATCCAATAATACATTCAAGAGATGTTGAGATCCTTCACTGAACTGGATAAAACCTTACCTGCTGGTGACACTTGGAGAAAGGTCTTTATATCTATTTCATGCACAGAGTTGGCCTGGAAAGAGGAGCTCTGCTACAACGAGCCTTTGACAGCAGACCCTCTGGTTCAGTTCCCTTTTTTATTATAACCTGTCCCCTTCCTAATTTCTGTGGAGCAGGTTGCTCACTTGAGAAGATTGCCTCAAGCTAAGTGCAACAACTTTGTATGCAGTTGTTAGGCTGTGTTTTCCAATACTTGAAAGTGCAAGTTGACCTAATTAATGAAGTTAACTTAAGGTCATTCCTGTCCTTGTCAAACTAGGAAAAGGAAAAACTGAATCTGGGCAAACTTGAACACAACAGGCAGAAACCGTAACATGGCAGGTAAAACATTTAAGTCATGATTTACAAGGCGTAATGTCATGGCAAACAAGAAAATTGATATTGGACTGTTCTGCAAACCCTTGTTTAAATTCATTTAATACTAAATATTGTGATCTGATATTGTATTGTGAGAACTGATCCAAAAGAAATGTAAATTCTGTGGGGGTTTTTGTTGTTTGTTTTGTTTTCATCAAGAAGTAACCCCACCTCCTGATGTTTAGTGTTGAATAACAAGAATAGGCACCATGTGGCCCTCATGATACAACCAAGAGACACCAGAGTTCGGATAAGGGTGCACTGTCGGTGAACCCTTAGATGCCGCAGAGAATTTAGATGACGATCCGTTATGCACCTCCAAAATGCTGGCATCAATCTGACATCAGAAAGACTGGCAGCCTTCCCACACTTCTCATGGTGCTCATCACAGTGTCAAACACATCAGTGAGAAGTGAAAGTGGGGGGTTTCTGCATAATCTTCAGTGTGGCAGGTTATGATCCAGACTCAAGAAAAAAATGAGAAGTATTTGTCTCAGCTGAACTCTGAGTACCTCATTATGTGGTTTTCAGAGAGGGATTTCGTATGCGTTACTAAAGTGATATTTGCTGTACGGTATACTCCTCTGCCCCATGATGCTGCCCACAGGATGTTAACTAGGTTGTGCAGAGAAAAGCCACCAAATATGCAAAACAAATGAAAGCAAACAATATTTGGAGGGTTTTTTGTGCTTTGAAGTCTTTGCATTAATGTAGCCACCTTACACATCGCCTTAGACCACCTACATATTTGAACATGTTCTGTCTTCAATTAACCACACTGAATAATTTACAGCATGCTTAATCCTGAGAGACCAGATTTGCTGAAAAGAAGGTGGATAATATGAAGGAATTTAGGAGTGTAATCAATTAACCACACATGGTGCATGATTAAGATGTCATACCTTTGTATTGTCGTTTAGACACGCAAGTATTTACCCACTTTAGTACTTAACCATGTGCAGCTAGATGAGGAGTTTATTGTTTCTCATTAGCAGTTAAACCACAATATTTTGAGGTGCTGCTGGACTTCAAAACTGCCTCTCTGCCTGATCTGAGAGGTCAAATATAATGTTTTAATTTTTCCCTTTGTTTTGTGTCATGACTGTATTTGTACCTGTGACTCCAGTTTCCAGCCTTTCTACTGGGTTGCTTTTTTTTCATTTTCATTCTTACAAACTTAATTTAACTCATTTTAATACTAATTATTCCACATCTATCATGCCAAGAACTACTTTTACATACTTAATAACATTGCTGCTATTTCAGAATGACTGTGTCGATTGTTCAGGAAAATGCTGTTACAGAAAACTGCAAAGTTAAACAGAAGAAGAAAAATAAATTTGGTTTCATCTTGAAGCACTATTCTAGAGGAGAAAAGATAGTTTAAACTAAACTTGCTTGTTATAGTTTTGCCATCTGGCTGATTTAGAACAAACTGTTCAATTATTTGTTGATGTACAACTCATATGAAGGTTTAAAAAAAAAGGATGAAATAAAATGTAGACAAAACAACAGCTTTAATGAGGCTGGAGTTCCAGTTCCAGGTTCCCTTCAGGAGTGTTCAAAAGTAGGTGGAAAAAAATCTGCCATGATTGATATTTTGTTTTAATTGATTTTCCTAAATCAAAAGTTAGAGGAAAATCTAAAAAGGGAATGGAAACACATCTACACTATATTCCTCACCTAATAAATTCTGGATCCAACAATCTCAGGCCTGCTGCTTCCTGGTTGTGCTTGGTTAACCTAAGAGCAGTGTGCTTTGAGATAGCTACAGCAAAAACACAAATATCTAGCCATGTAAGTTTCAACCACAGTCAAGTTAGCATCTTTTATTTTAATTTTTTTTCTTTATTCGTTTATGAGCTTGTAACTGCACTTGCTGACACGACATTAGTTGCTATAATATAAACTCTCATTTCTGTGTACTGACAAGTCCGCTGTTTGCTTGAGATTTCAGGCTTCTTTGCCAGCTATATTTCTCCACTTTGTACTTTCTCCCTTTCTTCTTTTCTCTAACTCTGTCCTTTTTCTCTCATCAATCAACCTAACTACGCCTTTAGTAGAGACTCTGTCGTAAGCCAGAGAGAGAACACAACACTGCTCTTTCTGAGGAGACAGCAAAGGCAACATGTCCAGTGGAAATGGATGTAATTAGTGTCTTAGAGTTGTACAAAAGCTGCAGGACAGCGACATTTTTCAGAGTTGTCCCCCACAGCCTGAACGAGACAAATCTAAAAAGCACTGTGGAAAGTATTAACTACTAGTGTGATTGTTCCACCAATACGACTGCATTGTGACATTGTATACAGACATAGTGACAAACCAGAGTTAAGGCACCGGTCAGCACCATCACATTTGAGTTTCTCAGTTATTTTCTGCGCAAGAAAAAAAATGAAGTAAGCCTTTACTTTGACAGAATCCATTCATTGTACATGTAGTTTTCCAAAAGAGAAAATACTCAACGGATTTGTAACACACAGACAACAGGGAGACGGATAATAAAATAACGTGTAAAGAACAGTTTTAAAGCAAAAGCAGAGGTGAAATACAAGGTAACATTTTTTTTTATCAGCTTATATCTGCACTTCCCTTTTCAAAGCAGGGTAGAAACTACTGCATATATTAACATAGAGATTGCCACATCAATTATTATTGTTACTAAAAAAATTGTGTTCACATTATATCCACAATGCAGCTTAATTTAGGAAACATTTATATTAAAGGAACCTATAAAGAAACAAAGGAATGGTTATAGCTGTATTTTTCAAACATAATACATAGGAATAAGCACAAATACAGATGAGACTGTGCTAATGGATCAATAATCACCACAAACCTAAGTACACTGACAAAAATATAGTAAGAGAAAGAGAGAGGAAGCAGTAATAGCAAAGTTTATGATATTCATGCCAACCTTGCCATGCCTCCTTTTTCTGGGCCCTCTTTGCCTAAATTGCAATGACCATCACATTACACAAACAGCTAGCAAGACTGGGGACTAAACAACCAGATGGAGGGATGGTTCCTAACTTTAGATGCAAAAAGCAAACTAGCTTGCAAAACTCACGAAAGCAATGGTTTGATATATTTAAGTAATTCCATTGCATTTTTACATGGATGAAAAAAAAGGAATATTGCTCCCATTAAACACTCGAGCAACTGTCAGGGTCTCAGCCCCTCCTTCCCTGTTTCCCTGTGTTTTCCTGTTTTTTTTCTCTCCTGGTGTTTCTATGTGTCCCCAGTCTGAAACAAAATGACACATCCTGGCATCAAATTTGTCGTTTTTAAGTGATTTTAGTTAAATATATCAAACACAGCTGCATCTTCTGTCCATTGTTTTCTTACAAACAGCCACTGTTCTTCATCATTTCTGTCAGATGAACTTAACACTGTTCATGACAACTTACGCATTAACTTTCCAAATAAAGAGAAAAAATAGATGTCTAAAAAAAATATATTTTCTCTCCCACTCTCTCTTGCTGCACTGTTCCAGGATGTGCTACACAAACAGTGAAGGACAGAAAGTTCATTCCATGGTTTGTATATTTGAGCTGTGTGTCGCCTCTTTTTAACAGCACAGAAGATAAAAAAGACTTTTGACAAGGATACACCTGTGTGTCCTTGTTCAGGGCTCCTCCAGCAAACCTCTCCTTTCCCAGCTCCTGCATCTTTTAATGTATTTCAGGAATTGATATAAGGGCACTTCATTCAAGATTAAAGGATGACAGAGCATGAAATTTGCGTTATATGAGATGTTTGCCGCATACAGTTCAAGGCTTATTAAAGATTTATGGACTTTTCATTACAAAATACAGAACAATTTTAAGATGTTAATTAGTCATGAAATATTTTACAGTTATATAGTATTCTAGTCTGTGTAATGAGACTTAAACCACAAAGAAGTCACACAGTGCTTTTTACTTTCACAGGCACACTTAATATAATCTTGCCACCATCAACTGATGATAGAAAAAAGAATAAAAACATACAGTATGAATGCAAAGTTCATTAATATTCCTTCATTATTTCAGATAACCACTGTCTTGGGTCAAATCCAGCCCACAGACGGCAGCTCAAGGAGGAGAAATGATTCATGATGTCTCATATAGTAGAACAGCAGTAGAGGAGTTTCCCCCCTCAGCATAATGGGGACCTTATTAGAAAAGAAGAAGAAAAAAAAACTGTTTTTCCTTTTTTCTTTGAATTATGAAACTGAGTAGCCTCAATTTTGCCTCTCCCTCTGTGCAGTGGCATCAGATATTCCGACACAAGTCAACCCACTTGTGACAGCACCTACATATCAGCAAAAACTCTGTTAAATATTGTACCATTATTTTCATGTTACTCAGAGAACCTCGGTTTCATTAGGTGCCTGTTTTCAGCAATGAGAAAAACCAATGATCGAGCCTCAGTCTGATACTTCATTAACTCATTTGTTAACTGAAAACTAATTATCCCATTATCTTTTTCAATTAAATGGGTTGTTATAATGGCAGTTTCCCCGAGGACTGCTGAGTAATGTCTCAGATAAACCATATATGCACAGATTTTTTACATACTGCGCTTGAATCAAATTTAATTACTATCGATCTGCAGCTATGGAGGTGCAGACGTCCTTTTGTGTTTGGGGGAATTTAGTAACACAGCCAGCATTTCATAGAAACACACTGCAAAAATATGCTGTAAATACTTAACCATCTTCAGTAAAAATGAAAAAATCTATATTTACAACATGAATGAGGCTTACAAATCTGACAGCAGTTAGTCAAAAGATACACTGTTATTGCGTCCATACAACTGTCTAATGGCGCAAAAGACATTAAAATAAAATAAAATAAAAAATAAATAAATAAAACACTTCTGTCCTCAGTGTAACAGTCCTCAGTTAAACTCAAGGCAACTACAGCTTTGTCAAAAAAAAACACTAAATGCATTGCAGATGTTGAAAAGAGCTGCAGTTTGGATTATACTGTCATGAATCAAAGCTCGATTGCAAAGAGGCATCCTGTTACACCAGTAATTCAGTTTTGACACTGCTGTGGAGATTGATTTGACCTTTTAGCGGATCTGTGATCGAGGATCGACAAAGGACTCTGAGTAAATTTTGAGGGAAAGAAAATCTCCCCTGCTGCCTCAATCAAGCCTTCTGCTCCTCCGCCCCAAAGGGAACTGTCTCTGATGCTTTGTGTTGCAGCCTTGTGGACTATTATTGTTTTTTTGGATGTTATAAATGGATTCCAAAGGCTCACTGGGAAATGTGACCTCTACGTCTGAAACAACTTATAAGCACCGTGAGTTATGTTTTAGGGAGTTGATAAAACAAAGTTGGCCTGTTATACGCTGGGTTGAGGTTGAAAGTTAAAAATGTTCTCGCTTGCTCTGAGATTAGAGTTGTGAGATGAGTCATGCAGGATGGAGCGCCGCACGCAAGTGAGACGCAATGCAGCAGAATAGTAAACAACAATGACAGTGATGGAGTAGTAGCTTTGACTAAGTTGATGACACTGACACGAATTTCCCTATTCAGGTATGTGCTATCTCAGCAGGCCAGTGATAGAGATGCAGTGGAAACAAGTGTGGCAATTAGTGCAAATTTAAATATTACAATTATTACTGGGCGCAAATCTGAGGCCTCCCTGCTCAAAGATATAAAGCCTATGGCCTACAAAAGGTATCAGGGAGTATGCTGCATCACTGAGGAGGATCTTCAACTCATATGGACATTGTGTTCTATTAAAAAAAAACATAGGTTTTATTAGGGAAACGCCAAAATTGTCAGGGGCACTTTTAGTTGTCTAGAAATGGTGAGACTGCAGATGACGGTGGGCACCATCCAGACTTTACTCAGTTTGTTGGTCTTTTTTAGCAGGTTATGCAGCACACTGAGCCTAAAGAACATTTGCATAACATATCTGAAGAGCTGGAAGGGTTCATTAGCGATGGGCTGGCATAAGCACTCTCTCCTTTGTGTTAATCCATTCCAGATGTGGTATATGTGCTCAGCTACATTGGAGTAAGACACAAAAGGTCATGTAGCTTGGCATTAATAATAGCATGTTATGGAACTGTCACATAGGTGCCTGGTGTAATATATGTACATATACGTAAAAGTATCCACAGACATATAAGACCTAGCTGTCATGGAAACTGGTATTAATGCAGGTGAAAGGCCATTAAGTTGAGATGGTTTATTAGCCAGCCATAATAGTTTGCAACTGTGTGGTCAAGCTCAGGCTTTTAAAACACATAGGTTATGGGTTAGAAAGGAGAAAGGTGTAAATATTTTAACAGGTCTCTCTCATGCTTCAATACACCTTTTTTAATATTTAAACAAATTCATGATTTTTACCCGCGATATGCCAAGTGATTAAAGTTGCCAAAACACAAACATGAAAAAATAATCACCCTTAAATGTCACAGGCAGGTATTGTAGGGAAAATACCATATGTCGTTTGTTTAACCTTCATGACTGCAGATATATTCATTAAAAGCATTCAATATTTATAAATAATGTAATCTGTCATGTTTTGGAGACCAGGTTGCTCAAAGGATTTCACACATGATTAGAAGGTAAGCATAAAGCAAAGAGAGGTTCTTTAAGCAAGCAAGGAAGAAGATTTGGAAAGAATCATCCTGCAGGGCACAATAATCTAGCCTGGATTATGCAAAAGTAGTCTTAAAAGTCTTAAATCAAGTGTAAGAAAATCATTTAAACAGCATAATATGAATACAAAATGTGAAACAGGGAACTAAAAACAAATGCAAACTACTGTAAGGTGTTACTTAGCAATGTACTAATAATTCTAAGCATCCCTTTGGCTACTTTCCAAAATGTGAACACACAAGGGAACATATATATAAAAAGATAATTAAACATTTGAATAAATTTGTTTTATGTTGGCAACAAATTAGTACACTCAGCTCTAAATGGCAGCATTACTATTATTCCAGCAAAATAAAAACAAAAGAAAATCTTGGCATGTTATTTAGCTTAATTAATTTCACTTGCAAATAATGTGTTCACATTATTTAGACTACACAATATTTTTTAACACTGACTTTTCTATTCTTTTGCTGTAACCTTAAGGAAACAAAGTAATGCTATAAGGTATTAACATACAAAATAACATACTGTTATTTAACCAGTAGGCCAAAAATGCCCAGAAGCATCAGACATGCCTATGGTAAGGTGCATTGATGCCTGAATTTACTGAAGCAGCACAACCTTAATGCTACATTACCGAACAGCAGGTATTCAGCTTTGTAGACAATTTAATTAACAACTTTTAATTTGCTCTTAAACCTAATCTGCATATTATTATTTTACTGGTAAAATCAAAGTTTTTTGAAGTAAACAGATTTGCATTTAATCATAAAACAATTAAAAACTGACAGTAGAAACAAAAGGGCTGCAGAATAGAGACTTATTTTTGTCAACAAAACTGAGTGTGTTTCAGTCGGACCCAAAAGTAAAGTGATGGATGATCACACTGTCACAGTTCTATAACACTACGGGTGTTATGGATGAGGGGTGTCTTTTAGGATCCCTTAAGTTTTTACACACAACCAGAGACACATTTCTCCAAGCATTCTTTTGACATTGAGGCTCTACTTTGACATGTTTTTTTATTTTCATTATTTTTTTTTTTTCAGAGTCTAGTGATTCTCCTACGGAGTTTCGAGTTTCTTGATCCTCCTGTGCGCTGTCTCTCCCTGCATGTCCAGATTGTTCATTTCTGCAGCTCCCAGGCTGCTTGGTTTTGGCGGGGCTTTGCTATCTGGTTCTTTGTCTTCCCTGTGGCTCTGTGTATCTCAGGTGTCCTTCCATCTTCCCCAAAACTTCCCCCATTCTCTCCACTATCTGGGCTCTCCTTTTTATGACTGAGTCTCCCAACTGTGCGTCTGTATTCTCACTCAATGCTACATACTGATTCAAACCAGCTTTTGAGTAGGTATACACACTGGAAATGTGGAAAAAATAAGTGCACTCACTGTGAATTTGAGCATGGTATGGACTGACTCTAGCTATAGGCATTCTTTGGAGAAGACATTTTGACTCACAGGAACAGACAATAGTCAAAATGTTAACTATTGAAAGATGATGTCAGATCAGTAAGATCAGATCAGATCAGATGTCAGTAAGCCATGACAGTGTAGGGGCCAGGATGTCCAAAATTGCAACAACTTGCAGTGAACTCAGTGTATTCCAATAAAATCGGTGGAAGGTCAAGTAAAATTTGATGGATGGATGTCGTTGGACAATAGCAGTCCGATTGTTAGCAGAGGCTGCTTAACTTTGTTTCAGTTACCTGTGTTGACAAAACTAACGATCCTCTGATGCTCCAGTTTTCAGTCAGTCACCTTACAGTGACACTAGTAGACTAGCAAAACTGATAACTGAGCTATTAGCTAAGGGCAGCTTTTAAGATCGCTAAAGCAAATAGTGAGCATCAGTTAGTTGTTACTCTGGTGAGCTGCTGCTCCCCATTTGCGACTATTTACCAGTGGCAATGAGATACACATTGAACTTTTAAACTATCCAATAGTAATTCTACAATATGGTTTTACAACTTTTAATTAAGCTAAGTGATCTCAATACTTTTTCCAACTCTTAATTTCCAACACTAGGATCTGGAGAGTATAGAAGGAAAAAAAAATCAACCATAATTGATTTTATTGTTTGCACCTGTGCTTTTCCTAGGTCAATATATCTTTCAGGAAACAAACAACAAACGATTTGCAGTTGGTGGTGGAGCAGCTCTGGATTCTTCCAGCACTTTGGAAAAGACATGGATTCCTTTTAAAATATTCAGTGAGTAAGGAAGGGAGTTATCAAGAAAATGGGCTGTTTAAATTCCAATTGGTTTGGCTTCCTTCTTTCGTCCCCTTATAGTGACAACCCAATTTGTCAGGCTGTGAGCACAAAGAGGAAAGTGATTACATCATAGACCAATGAAGATAACACAAAGACATTGATGGGCCTGATATTGAGAAGCGATTACTGTCAGCATTAGTTTTCACAGTCAGACCTGTGAAGCTATTTTTTTTTCTTTTCATCTGTTCAGGCAACTCACGTCCCCTGCAGGTCTCTCTAATTGGAAAAAAAATGAATAATCAATCCTAGACACGTCTTTTATGAGAGTGTAAATAAATATGGATTGAGTTCATCCACTGCTGACGTTTAAGAACATGTGAAGACCATTACATGAACTTGCTCTTTTTGCAGCACATTAGAAGGTAAAATATGCCAAATTTACAAGTTAAAGACATTATAGCATCTAAAAACTATATGTCATGGTACGACTGTGCCTCTCCCTAATTTCCAGTGTTCCTCAGCTGGCTTCCTCTTCCTTATATGTCTTATTTGTTCCCTGTTTGTTCTCTCTCTCTCTCTCTCTTTGGCTGTCTCTGTGTCATCTGTCTAAGCGTGGCGATCCGTCTTCCTTCTGCAGCCAGTCACCTGCCTCCTGCTGCCAATCAGCCTGCACACCTGCAACCAATCCACTAATCAAGCTCCAGCAGTTACACCCGCGCTCTTCGCTCCAGTCCGCGCCAGATCATTCAGTCTGCCCGCGTGGCATTGATGCAACGGCCAGTTTCTTGTCTAGTTAATATTCTCTTTGTGTATACGCCCGAACGTTTGCTAATCCTAAAACTCCCCATGCCTCAAGTTCAGCTGCTCCTTATGATTTCCGTCTGCTCGCCCTCACCCACAGTTTGCCGGGCTTCCTTGCAGTCCACTACTTAGCCCTCTCTGCTTGCCCATTTCCTCCTTTGACCTGAATCAGCTCTGCCGTCCTCTACTTTTATACATCTTTTGCAATAAATCTTCAATTTAATGGTTTTCTCTGCATGTCAGGGTGCTGCTCTTTTGGGTCCAACGACTAAAACTGTTCATTAAGATCTAAGAGAAATTATAGAGCTGAAGAAGAACAGATATTTTTTTTTGGTTATTGACTTCTGAACCCTGACACATGGAGGCAACTTCTTTTTGAATTTTGTTACAGTGTTTTTTTATATATCAGGACAAATTTTCAAGTAAAGGTCAGACACATTTTTTGGTACATATAGTACAGTTGCATATTTGGATGAACTTGAAGAAAGTTGTCCTTTAGCATTTTGATTCACTGACCCACAGCTCCCCTCATCTTAGTTCCAAAATTCTTATGGGCATGGAAAACTGCCTCTGAATCCACGTTTTGGTGACAGGGCCACATTCATGCACTTCAGAGAGCATTTCATAGCAGCCAAAGTTTTAAGAGTTTGAATGACAAACTTTGCAACTTAATTTAATGCTTTTTTTTTCAAACTGTGATTCCATTTTGTCTATTAGAGTAACCATTATGTTATACATTTAATTGGCCAAAGCTCTGAGATCATGACTGACTCATTTTCCATTTGCATGAATCACCCTCGCAAATAGCACCAGTGCTCCTGGACAGCATGTAGAAAGCATGTGGGCAGTCACCCAGGATAGCCCAGAGCATATATTTTTGCATAACATAAAGTAATCAGCATCAGAGCAACAATTTCATGAACATTTTTTTTTTTTTTTTTTAATCAATGTTACCAAGCAAAACTTAACACTGAACAACATGGCCCTCAGCTTTTAGTAAGAACCGCAGAATGTAAAGCAGCAGAAGGTTCTTCATCATCTCCTAATGATGTAACTGAGGATGTGAGACAAGGTGAGCTCATATAGAGGGAACTAAAAGTTATCCAAGCAATGATTTATGAAGGTTTCAAATGAAAGGAGCAAGACTAACATTAAGTCTGTTTTATTGAAAGTTTGACTGTAAGCAGGTTAAGGTCGAACCATCAGGCTAATGCAAATATGCAAGATTATTATTACTTGTTTTAATGTGGTATGAGCAAATTCATAAGTGAGTACACTTATAACTACAGATTTCTTTGTACAGTTACTGGCTCCATTCCATTTCAAAATTAAATAGACATGTTTCAAGGGGGGACATAGACCACTTATGCACAGGATCTACATTTTTATGCTACAGTCCTGCTTTTCTGCAACACTTATTTATCAGCTCTGTTGTGGTTTCAGAGAATAATGTATTTTGCATATTTAAGAGCACCCAAGGATGGTAAAGTGGTGGGTGATGCACGATCTGGGCCAAAATTGCCAGTGGCCATTCTTTGGTTCCAGTCCAACCCTGGAAACATAACAAAAATAAAAAAAAACTAAAATAAAAAAATCATTGTTGTTGTTGTGAAAGTAAAAGTATTATGGGTGCTATTCAAATGATACATACCTCTTAGATATCTACTTATATTTGCAGGAATGAGTCATCTGTTTTTGAAATGTAAAAGAAAAGGATAACCTCTTTGGAATCCTACCATTTCGTTACACTCGAGACTTAAAAAAATTGTATACATTTAAGTTAGTTTTGATGGCTTTAATGTAGTGTTTGTTTTTCAAACTGAAAGCACCTATACAAAGTGAACTCATAAGTCATTGTGAATAATAATGTTTGCAGGTTTGGTCTGTGATGCCCAAACACAAAAGCAAGAAGGAACAGCTGTGCCTGTTACTCTATTAATTCCAGAGATTGCTTGTGCAAACGGTGTGAAGAAATATGTTGAAAAGGCTATTACAGCACTGTTTTCCAAACTTATCAAAATGACAGGAAATGATTGAATATTAGCCCATTCAAGTGAGTCTCTTTGTTCAGCTGTGTGCAGCGGTGTACAGCTTTGTCTGACTTATTAGCTTTTTAATACTGTGCATAAATCCATTTACAAAGTCTGTACATATATGGCATGTGCGCAGGAGTGTGTGTGTGTGTGTGTTGCGGGGTACTTAGGCTACTATAGGGAGAATTGAGGCCAGTTAATTGAGGGCAGCTAATACAAATGGAGAGAAAAGCTTTGCCAGGGTGGTGTTAAGTGTTAGGGTTAAGGTGAATGATAGGGTTAGGCAAAACAGGTTATATTTAGAGTTGGGTTTAAGTTTAAGCATGTAAATAACTATGTAAATAAGTAAACAACTTTATAAACAATAAAAGAAAGGAAGCAGAAGTCACAAACTCAATTATACTGGGACTACATTTTGTCTTCTGCAATCCTTTCTAATTGTTTAAACCTTTATTTTATTAACTTTACCTTTGTAAATAAGTTTTTTTTTTCAGCTTGTTTGTCAAAATAGCTGCTCGGGAGAGACTATAACTTATTGACAATGTCTAGACAATAATTTTCCAGCCTACTGCTGAGACATTAAACCCATGACAGCTTGAATTAAGGAACTAATCGTGGAATTAATAAGATGTGATGCGGGCTGCTTTTACGTCGCTGAGCGCCGAACAATCTGTTTAGCAGACCAAAATCACTGTGTCACAAGCCTCCTCCTGCTGTTTACTTATTCAAGTTTCTTGCACATAAGAGCAGTTGTGAGCTATCTCCTGACTCACTCATTGTAGAGCATGATGCCTCAGTGAAAACTAGGCCTTGTAACTGGGCCAACTCTGTCAGCTTCTAGACTCAGGAGTGTTAGGATTGCAGCTCTGTTGTTCTCGAGGTTAAGTTGCAGCTGAATCTCAATAAATTAGTGGCTAAAATTTAAATGAGATGCCTTTGCCCCAACTATAGGTTAATGAAATGTTAATCCTTTTTTTTGTTTAAACTGATTTAAATCGACTTCATATCTGCCATCTTATTAAAATGTATGTGAACTTAATTCATCAGACCCCGATCTGCACCCTAGCCACAATGGGGAAAGAATTGATCTCCTTTGCAACTTTAAATAGCCAAAATAAGTTTCCTTGGCTGGATGTCTGGGGCTCACCCTAAGGGACAGGGGTAAGAAGCCTGGACATCAGTTTGAGCTATGAATTTATTCGTGGCACCTTTTGGGTTGTGAGGAGACAGATGAGGCCGTTCAAGATGCCTCTGGAGTGTCTTTCTGCAGAGGTATTTCCAACTGGGAAAAAACCTTGAGGCTGACCAAGAAAACAAGCCGGAGGGGTTATATATGCCATCTTGCCTGGAGATGCTTTGGGACTCCCCTTGAGAGGCTGGAGGACAAAGTTGGGAGAAAGGCCGTCTGTCTGTTGCCGTCATGACGTGGACTTAGAAAAGAAAATAATGATTAAAGATTCCCAATGCAACTTTTTAAAGGGATAATGCATATAGATGGGAGAGAGAGACAAAAAATACAAGGACTATCTGTTTGTCAAGAGCTAGCGTAACTTTTAGATCTACTGAAAGTCATTTTTTTACATTTAAATGATTAATAGATCACAAAAGAACAAGAAACATGACTCATCTCGGTTAAACAAAACTGTTACTGAGAGCAGTCAAATTACTCTGGAAAATTCATGGTCTTGCATTGTTATATGATACATACTGTGACAAAATCGTGTATACCTTGACAAAGGATGCAACAAAATAATTAAGCGATTGATTAAAAAGACCATTCTTACTTGTTATGTTACTTAAGAGGGATATTTATCTGTTGGATATCTTTATTATCTGTTCATCTGGATCATTTCTGGACTGGAATTATACCTATTCACAACTTTTTAAATCAAAAGACTTAATAATTTGGAAGAGAACCGCATGCTTTCTACCTTTCAAAGATTTTCACACTCCTTTAGGACATCCATGTGTCAGCTGCCTTCATTAGTCCAGCCACATGTTGCTTTTTTTGCCCTTCTCCTCTCAGAAGGGACAGGTATCTGGGCCACATTTTGTCACCTTTATTAGAGATATCTCTCCCTCAGCGACCATGCCAAGAGTGGGGGCATTATTCTGCAGTCGCCTTTACATCTGAGGCCTCCCATGGGCAGTTCCTCTTAGCTGGAACAGATTTGGAGGCAGCGCAGGCCACCAAACCTTATCAAAGTTTAATATCATCTGTCCTGCAGGTGACTGTTTGCCCTTTGATAGATTTTTATCAGGAGTGGTGGCACTTCAGCATGCTAACTGAGCGGATTTTTGAGAAGTCCTCTTCTGAGAGCAGACTGTATCTCGGTCATGCAAACGATGTCCCAGCTTAACCTTGGTTTTCTTAATTACCACTCATATCTCAACTTTGCTCAATGATTAAATAGGACTGGTGTTGTGCCCACTGAAGACTGTTTAAGTTGGAGAAACGATTAATCCAACAGAGCCACACAGTTTGGGTCATTTCAGTAGTGTACCTTAGCCTTGAAGGAGATATCAAAAGGTTGTAGAAGATGTTCCTGCCAGATTGAGAGAGGGCTTAGAGCAGTGTTAGTAGTTCATGGGAAAGACTTGATACTGGTTCCCAACAAAATAAGAGATGTGAGACTCATTGCAAGATCTGTCCCAGTGGTGGAAAAAGTAGACAGCGACACAAAAATCTTCTCCTGGTGCTTTGATATATTACTAACTCCAGTTAAGTGGGAGGTGCAGTTTGGTAAATGTGAATTGTAAACATGTACGAACATGGGAACCATTAATAAATAAGTAAATATATTGTAAAGATCCATCATTTGAGTAGTTTTTAGTTCAGTTAATTCCTGTGTTATTTGAGTTTTGCTGTTAAGTTTTTGGTTCTTGCATATACAGCCCTCGTTTTCTTGTGTTTCCTGTGGAAACTTCACTTCTTTGTTCGTTGTCTACCCATGTCCTGTCAAGTTTCCCTCCTTTTGTGATCACCTTCCCCATCCTAATGTGTTTCACCTGTGTTGATTACCACGCCTGTGTCTCATTGCTCCCAGTGTGTATATATTTTCTCTGTTTCTGCTTTATCTTTGTCAGATTGTCTGTTGTCATCCCCTGGCCCTGTTTTCGCTCCCTCGTTCTGTGCCTGTCCTGACTTTTCCTCCCAGTTTGTTGTATTATTTTGGGGTTTTTTTTTTTTCATTTTGTAATTTTTGTATTTTAATTTTGTATTTTTGCCTGTGGTTTTTGCTTTGTATCAGCTTTATTTTGAATAAAGCTCACTTTTTGTTTCAACCAGCCGATTTTACATGTATTCATTTAGGTCCTTATTTTTGTGAGTGTCACAATGAAATACTTTTAAAAAATTTTGTCAACAGAATTTCAGGCAAAAGCTGCACTCTTGGAAGAGGCCACCTAGCTCTCTACCTGAAGCACATCCTCAAAAAAAACAGTTAAATATCAATCAAGCAATGATTTAATAATTTACATTAAAGAAATATTTAATGTATTCTGACACTGAGGTATCATGATTGTATACTTAATAAGACCCTCGACATTTTTCAGTGCTAATAGAAATGCCCCTCTTTGTTTATTTGGTACATTCTGGGTCCCCTCTGTAAAAAACAACTTTGGACTTTCCCAATTCTTGTTGGCAGTTGAAGCAGGAAACAGCAAAAAGAACAGACAAGCATTTGGTGAGTGAAATGTATGTGAAGTTAAATTGCATTTTCTTGATCATAGTTCTTTCAGTTAGTTGTGACAAAACAAAGTGATTAGTTGGCAAACGCAATAGTTTACCACCCTGATGCAACCTACAATGCTAATGCTCATTTTAGCTTTTTAGATCAGTGTTTTTCAACCGGTGTGCCACGGCACACACCTGACGATTGTCAGAGATTGTCAGGTGTGACACGGCACACCGGTTGAAAAACACTGTTTTAGATTTTCAATGACACATAAGCACCTGGAAAGTAGTGCAATGACAGTGTTAGCATAGTATATCATAGGTTGAAGCAATCACAAGGACTGTCAAGATAGAATTAAAAATTAAACTGCATGTTCGTAGGTGATGTGTAAGAGCTCTGCTCTACCTACTTATTAGAAGGCATGGGGTGACTTCACAGCACTCATTCTATATCTTTACCTGCCAGCACTGCATGCAAATGTGAGATTGCCGAGCGCTTACCTTTTAAAAATTCGATGTGCCCCTAAGGCATGCTTTGTGCTCCTCCTACCAAACAGGTAAAAAAAAAAGCAAATCATGGGAGTATATGTAAATTAAAAGAAGCCAACTGATCCAGAGAGGGTGGTGAACCTCATTTTGTGGATGCCAGTTGTTCCTTCATAATAGATGGCACTTCAAAAGTTAAAAATTTATACCCAAGACAGTTTTTAGTCAAAGTTGTTTTTTTAATAGTGTAGTAAGTACAGCTATGACACCTGCTACGATGGCTCTACAGGTATATGTGTAACAGCTGGTAGATTCTGTGGGATTGTGGTGGATGTCATACTAAGGAGCTCATCAGCACACCTATGTGCAGCACTAGTGAGGTCCAGCCACAGAGCAAAGAGGTGCAGTAGGGAGCAATAAACCTACACACCATATGGTTTATTATTTCTTGCCCTTCCATCTTAGTTCCTTGTCTATCAGTTTGTAGTGACAGGCTGATGATGTTGTACAGGGCAGTATCCAGACCCACAGGAGAGAGTCTGTCTGACAAAGACCATCTGGCATTGCATCATTATTCAAAGCAAACCTCAGACCCTCAGGACAGAGCCTGCCTATCATATAACCTTGACTGGTATCCAGCCCCATGGCAAAACACTGCTACATACCTGAAATGAAAACAATAATACACATTAGTATTACAAACCATTGCATTACTGATTTAATGTCCCATCAAGGTAATTTAGCAAATAAGCTCCACATAAAGATGACTAAAACAACACCTTTTTTTAAATTTCCACACAACAGCTTCAGCCATTTAAGAAATGATTGGAATGTAAATAATGCACATATCTGTTAAGCTAGAGTTTGGGGTCTGTTAGATGCAAGTTTTTTGTTTGGCCCCTCATCTTGTATCAGTGAGCCACTTCCTTTAGTGGGCAGGGGTTCCCATAAAACCTGAGGAAAAAAGGACGTCTCTTTTTTTAACATTATCATCCCATCCAGGAATAATCCCTGTAGTATAAATTCTGTGATTAGGAGTCTGAACCCTCTTGGAAAGTTTGTTTCCTTGTGTGTAAAAGTTAGGCTGGTATTGTTGGTCTGCTCCTTCAGCTTTTACAAAACTGACAAAACACTGCACCACAGCTGTTCTAAAGACAATGAGAGGAGCTGATTTGACTGGCTATAACTGATTTAAGATATGATGCACATTCTTATGATCTATTCTTTTAACTTAACCACTGCACCAGGCTGGGCTCCAAATGTGTTTCTGTGTGTATTCACCAAATGAACAGAAAGTTTGGTCCCATCTATATGCACTCTCAGCACACAGAACTATGACCTTTTGTTGCCCTGCTCATAGATTTACAAAAATAGAACCTTCATGTATCAGCATGCTCATTTTCAAGAATGGATCCCCTTTATTCTCCAGATCAAGCAGATCACCCACTGACTTTTTCCATTTTTACTCTCAACATATTTTCCTCATAAAATTAGGAAAGCAAGCTTATTTTAATTTAGATGGCCTTTGCACTTTGCTGTTATAAATGTCTGTAGCATAGCAACAAGGCTGACCTAACGCCTCTGGTGTTCTTTCCTCCTCTCACATACTTGTAACAATCACAGTTTTGCTTTACATTTCTGCTGAGGAAAAAGAGTTCATACAATAACAGCCTTATAGTCATCAGATTAAATAAGCAGGCCATATGGGGGCTGAAAAAGGATGGAAACCTTCGTCTGACAGAGCGTCATTATCAAGTGTTACCTCTGAGGAAATGTAAAATAAGATTGCAAATAGTGATTTTAATTGGAATGAAAGTTCTTTCTCTGGTTACTTGCAAGCTGTCATCTTTTGTAGTTTAGTTTATGATTACATTTTCAAGGGTTACCCTGTAATTATATGTGGGGGTCACTGACACTCACTCTGATACTGATAAGTATGTCCAGAGACTTTTAGCACATTCAAACTTGATGTGAGGATAAGTCATTAGCAGAATGAGCTGAATGTGTTTTAATAAATGTGGACAGCAAGTAAGAAATTTAACACAACCATCAGCCTCCTCACTGCATCCTTTTCACACAGACAGGTTCACGATGCTCAGGGGGAGTCTTTAACATTAGTCGCCTCGTTTAAGACTGATCAGCACTGATTTATCTGGAGTGTCAGCGAGGTCGACAAAGCAGCAAGATTTAGAAATGGATTAATCACTATGTCGATAATGTTTGTAGAGTTTGGCCCCAAATGTGAAGCATCTCCTCTGTTTGAGCTTTATTGCTGTAAAGAACCTCACTTTGGTCTTAACATCAGACAAAACCATTTTAATATCAATTTTTTTCTTGACTTTTCACTCAATTCTCCGTCTCCTCTTTATTCACCTTTGTACAGATGAGTGCAGTGTGTTTTCTTTAGGTCTTGTCCACCCATGCAGGGAAGAGAAAGGAAGGTATTAAGGTTAGAAAACTGGAATGAAAGTTACATTTTTCAGCTTCACATGTGAGGTTTTCTCATGCACCTTCCGCAAAAAACCCTTGACAATCAAAATCAATAAACAGCTATAACCTTTAGACCAAGAGGCAGGATAATGATATGATTGCTCTTCATGAAGACAGGTGCTTTTGTGTCCCTATTCTTACTGTGCATGATAGAAGTGTGATTTAAGGAGCAGAGAAGCCAGGGACGATGAGTCTGCTTTGATCAGGGAACACAGACTGTGGAGACCAGCCTTTCGCTTCACCCACCCTATTTTATCTCCGCTGTGCGTGGGAGGAAGAGCGCAGCGGTGCCTGCCTGAACCTTGTGTTGAGAGACATGAATGTTGAAAACATACCGGTCGAATATGAAGCAGGTTAAGGACAAGCAAAACACCACAGGCACCTTGTTTTTTGGAGAGTAGACATTTGTTATTTTTTTACAGCTGCCTAAATCAGTATTTTTATATTAACAATGGATTCGAAACACTATGTGTAGCCATAAAATCACAGAGAATTGTCACCCTACTTTGCAGTTCCTCTCAGCTCTATGGACCATTTTATTATCTCTCAGCTCATTGTTTTGGTTTTATGGCCTGCAACTTTACTGTTCTGGTTAAGTCTCACTACACTCGCAACCTCATTTACACCCACAGCAGGCAGCTGTTTCATTGAAAAGCTCCCTGTATGCTATCTGCCCAGGAAACAAGCACAGTTAGAAATTAGCTGTTGAGCCAACTATTTCCCTTACAATGCTAAAAGGAGACTGAACACTGGAATTATATTTGGCAGGTGTCAGAAAACAGGTCTCCAAATGAATGCTAATATACCTGCTTGGATGTTTAAACAGGTGACCCTTTGCTACCAGGCTATTAATATGAAGTTTATAAAAGGATAATATGCCAATTATGTCTTTAAAGCTTGTTAGGCAGCCTCTAAGTGAACAAACATCAGTTAATAGCAGCTTTAATGCATAAATTGTTGGCAAAAAATGTAACAATAAGCTTAGATACACAGAATGTGTCCACCCTATATCAGTAAAATATCAATTCCCTTCTCAGCTCTAGTTTAAGCTAAAATATTCTTGGAAGGAAAAAGTTTATCTCTTTAGCTGCTAAATTTTTGTTCAGCAGCCCGAGGCATTAGCATTAGCAATAGCATTCAGAGTTTGTTTGCTAAGAAAAAGATTGCTGCCTGTTGCTGCAGGATTGATTGCAAGCAATTAGACCATACAGTACATTAGTAATACATACAATGTTGATAACCCTGGATAAAGGTGCAGACATACAGTTTCCTCTTGTTTAACTTTACAGCTTCTAAACAAAACAATTATTCTTGCAACCAGATGAAAGAAAAATACAAGCAACCCTAAAGGAGACATACACTTAACTGATCATATAAATAAAAAAACAGCTTTAAGATCATTTAGTAGAAAAATCATTTCAAAGCTGCATCATAAAACAACATAAATACAACACATGGGCTGAGGATCAATCATAAAATATGAAGTATATCAAAGTTATCCAACCCATTCATTAAAAATTAAAACATCATCACCCAGAATGACCCATCATCCTTTATATGAAAAGCTAATCATCAGCTGCATGTAAGATAAAGTGGATATCCTGTTGGAACTTCAAAGGAGACTAGCTTGAATTTTTCAGTGATAAAAAGGACACTACTCACTTTTGAAGCCTTTAAAATCATTCTCTTGGTTTAAATGAGAACTTGTTTAACACCTCTCTTGCTTTTGGTCACTTTTTACTGTTACGTAACCTGTTCTTGTCACCCATGGAGAGATTACCAAGCCATGGAATGATAAAAAAGTAACAGCTGAATCTACCAGGGGGTTGTCAAGTGTTTCACAAGCTCCTCATAAATCTTAAACAAGTTTAGCTTCTTTTATTTTCTGTCTTTCAACCTCTCAAGGGATTTGTGCTCTGATTATATATCCTGTTAGAAATACTGGGTCTAATTTTAAAATCAGCATATGCATTTTAAGTTTGTATTACATTTAGTTGTGAGGATATAGATATAAAATACAAATAAGTAATAAAAAATATAAAATAGTTGCATGCAGTCCTTCTGTTTGGATTTTAATGCCAACTACAAACATACCAGGTTTTTATACTTACATCCCATTACTCATCAACCTTGTCTGTCTAACATTAAACTGATCAATAAAGTTTTATTCTACAGTCTATATCGCAAGGTTTAAATTGCTACAGCAAGGATTTGCCTAAAGACTGTAAATACACATATATAAAACTGAGCCCGAGTGAAATCAAACTGCCTGAGGCCTGTAAGCTTGAACTCTTTCTGCCTCTGTCCTTATTGACATTCCTGCCTGTGGCACATCTTTTGAGAATTAAATGCTGAATTGATTATCAAGTAAATGTGGAAACATGAAAAAGTGTGGATGAACAATATCCTATACAGGATTACTCTGTTAGTCACCTATTTAAACAAAACTTTACATATAAGAATTTCTACTGAATGTGCTTTTTGTCTTGAAACAAAAGAGGACAAAATGTTTTACAAAGCTAAATATAATATGTAAGGCTTGTGAGAGTGAATGGTGGCTTCTGTATAAAGGTGAATACATGGAATATTTTCAGCTCCATGTCCGGCCCCACCTGCCCTTTTTTGCCACTTAGGTATCCGAGCAGGTGTTCATGAGTTGCGCAAGTGAGGGAAAATAGAGTTGTCCTGTCCTCAACTTAGTGCTATGAATGATGAATGTTTTAACAGAGGGCAAAGGTCACTGCTGAAGCAGGTCACAGAAGAAGATCAAAGTAGTTCTAGTTAACGACGCAGGTTTCCTCTTCATCACTTTACTCTTTTAACTCACGCTCTCCAGGTGAAGTATGAGGACACTCCTGGATGGATTTCACTCTCTTTCCCTTCCTCCTGCTCACTTTCAATCTTTCTCTCTCTAACTCACATACCTCTTCACACACACTCGGGTACTTTTTCTAAAAGCAAGACAGGTCTAATAAAAGTTTTGTCAAGCAAGTACAATATAGTATTGTTCTCTATCCACATAGATTTATCAATTGAACTGTCTTTTTTCTCTTCATCGCTTCTGAAACATTTGTTTACTTGACACACAAGTACACCAAGAGAGGGTAATGGGGTGCAATACCTGGCAACAGTGCATCACAAGCCACCAATAACACACCCATCCATCTCCCACAAATATATAAGAGGAAAAAGGAAAATGAAACAAATGTACTGAGAGAATTATGGGTGTTATATTCCTTCTGTCATGCTGCACACCACCTCTTCCGGTCCTTGTCTGTGTCCCTGTCAGTGGATTATATTTTGTTTTGAATTTTTACAAACAGCCCAGCTCTTTTTAAGATGGTTTCCTTTCATATTTTGCTTCATAGAGTAATATTAGGATTTCCACCTCCTTTTTTTTAGTGAGCAAGATTATCTGTCTCAGCTCTTTCTGCTCCAAACAGTCATTGAGTCAGAACCAGTTTCAGCTTTTATAACTTAGTCAGATTTAGCAGTGTTTTGACCTATAATTGGTAGGTGTGCTCTCTATTACCTAAATTACTTAATTATGTCAAACACTTTAATTTCCAGAACATTACAATTTTACATTATCCTTGATATTAAATGTTACCTAATATAAAATATCAACAACTATTACACATGGGTATTAAACATTTTTTCAATATAAATTATTAAACATCTTATTCGTATTGTTGTTGTTGTTGTTGCTGTTGTTGTTGTTGTTGTGCATTAGTTGTAATTTTATGACCAAAGTAAGAGGTTTCCTGCTTGTAATTAATAAATATGATTAGATCATACTTTTCCTCAATTTGTTTTTATTTATAAGAGAAAAAAAGAATAATGAAAAAGATACCAGTTCTCGGTCAGGAGTGAGCTCATGTGTCTAACTCCTTCATGATCATCAGAATCTCAGAGCACTCACTTTCTCTAAGGGCCCTCGACATTCTGGAGAGCAGGGATGCCGAACTTATGTTTAGGGGAAGGCCCCTGACAGATAAGTGATTACACCTCAACATGGAGTGGATCTGGTTTGTGAAGTCAGAGGTGGGACTGTTCATCAATTGAAGCCCACCTCAGCCTATTTGCATGCTGCATTTTGGAGCTGCAGCGGGGTCATTCTCTCAGACACCCACCTTTGTTCCCTGAAACATCAGGAGCCCCTGTAGGTCAAAGTGATAGCATTGGATGTTTTTTGACCTCCATCCAGTGCAGGGGACAGGGAGGCAAAACTCTATTTGCTTTGCCTGGTATGTGACTTTGTATGTGCAATGCATGTGACTCTCATATTAACTCGGCTAGTAAAGCTCTGTCCAAAAAAAAAACACCTTGCTGGTTGTTTCCTTAAGTGCATCACCCCCAGCTTATAAACTGGCAGGAAGAAATCATCTCATGTTAGTGGTTTGCAGATTTACTTCATGTAGCATGTCAATGTTGCAAACCCCGTCAGTGTGATGAGTTTCCAGGACTTATGCACAGCAACCCTGTGGTCTGGCCGTACGCAGTCATGCAGTTTTACCTCTTTGACATGTCGGGCTCCTTTTAGTGGTCTTTGCTTGCTGGCATGCTGCAGAACTGGTGAAAAGGATGTTAGGAGTGTTGGCCGTGTTCTTCCTGAATCGCCCCAGGCAGGTTATTCCCTGTGTCTTGTTGTCCTCGGGTGTAGGGTGTGTAGGATGTGTTATGCATGTATTAGCCTGCAAGGTTAGGCCATCCACCCACCTCTAAGTGAGAGTGCATTGAGTGTAATTGGGCTACCAACATTTCTGTTTAGGTTTTTGGTCACAAACCAGGAAATAGGCTCTGGCAACTGACCTTTAGCCAGTCAGATTCAGGTGTGTTAATCTGATGACAAGGCGCAGAAAGGTGAACGATCATTTGACCTTGCCCTCTGTAGCTACAGAGCCCAGTGGAGCCTGTACAGTTATAGAAGCCCTTTGCTTATGGACCCTGCTGCTCCTACACTGCTTGCTGATGTTTGCTTGCTGACACACATCCAAATTTCAGTGGGCGTATGCATGCACGCTATTGGAGGAGATTATTACCCAGGGAGTCAGTGAAGGGCTTCTGTGCTTATAAATACAAAATTTAACAATTCTACTTTAGTCATCATGATAATAAAGGTTACAATGTTTCTACCCTAAAGTGGTCATGCTGTCATATTGTTTGGTTAAAATATCTCCCACTGTGCTTTCAAAATGAGATTTACTGTGGTGCAAGGGAATAATGAATCATATGTAACTCTGTGGATGAAATGCTTAGGTGTTGCTGGATAAATTACAAATATACAGAATATAAATACTGGTTTGCACAAGCACTTGTGTTTTTAATGAGGGTTAATTGATACTATATTACCATTACAAAAGTGTTAATGGTAATGCTTTTGCAAAATGTTAATATCTCCCATTCAATCTACATTATTTATAGTAAAAGAGTCCAGTGGACTCACATTTGTTATGTTGTTTTTAATCACACAAACGGGTACAAATTTACTTATTGTGACTCATTACTTTCCCTCAGGATTGCAAAGCAAATGTTAATGAACACCACACGATGAATAAGCTGTGCATATGTCTCCCTGGCGGTAAAACATCAGCGATCAATACTCTCCAATCTTTAAAAAGAGGAGTTTAGTTTGTCCTGTCATCAGCAGAACTGATCCTGTTGTGCAATAAAAATGGCTGTTAAAAGCCTTAATTTTGATTGGTCTCTTTGTTTAAGGGAGAGGACAGATTAATGGTGTACATGTGTTTTATCTTGTGTTGCTGCCTTTGTGGAAGATGCCATAGACACACAAAACACAACTGCATCTTTGTGTATTTTGAATTTTCATCAGTATGACGTGATTTTGACAGCAGCCTTCAAAAAAAGAATGAATACACTTTGTAGATGAGGAAGCCAGTATTTTTTTTTTGTCTTCAAATCTCAATCTGATCCTGAAGCCTGTGACCCACATTTGACTGTATCATTGAGCTCAAATCCTAATTCATATCAGCATTGTCATGTCTGTGAGCAATAGGGACTGCGTGATGAAAGTGACATCCCTTGTCATTCTTACACTGCGCAGGCATGTCTGTCTGACAAAACTGTCAGGTCAGATTGGTATATGGGTTATATTCTTGGACAGATATGACCAACTATCAAACAACTGTCATATAAACATAGATTTTGAATTTGGCACAAATGCTTCATGAATACAGCTTTGAAAAATCCAAAGTTGAAAAACTTTTGTTTATTTTTTTTCAACACTGAAATGGAATAATAACAACAGTGATAATAATAACAAAAATAATCATAATAATAATGATAATAATGGTAATAATAATAATAAAAATGTAATAATTGCAATTATAGTAATAATAGTAATAATAGTAATAATAATAATTGATAATGATGACGATAATGATAATGATAATGATAATGATAATGATAATAATAATAATAATAATAATAATAATAATAATAATAATAATAATACATCTTTTTTTAATAGCTATTAGTGTCTCACAGTGATGACAGGCAATAAACATAAGAGAAGGATGGCATATGTCACAGCTTTACACTTTGCTTGTACAAGTGCTCTCGGTGTTCAGCTCTTTTGAGATTTACGCACTCCAGCTCCACTCCTAATGAGAGTGCTAATCATCCAATGCATTGGACCAGTCAGACAATACTTTATCTATCCTCAGGGTACAGACGGAAAAATAATGATTCATTAACTCAGGTGAAGGAAACCATGTGATTGAGTCAATATTTTTGTTACAGCCTCCTCCATCTGAACCCTTTATTTAAGAGCACGAAGGCTGTTTCTTATGTTTGTTCTCATCATTGTCAGTGAAGATTATTACTGACATGTCAGTCTGAGGGTTGCCCTTTTTTATAGAGTTTTTTTTTCCAGTCTTGTAAGTTATTATATGAACCCAAAATTATGACTACATAGACTACTACTATGTGACTATGTTCAACTATAATACAATCAACATTAGCTCTGCAGGGCTTCTAAGATATGTTGCACCTGTTTCTCAAAAGGAAGCACAGACATTGCTGAAAAACAGGTGAGGTGCATTATTTTATCAAGGTTCTATCAATGACACTTGCCCTAGCTGCTCATTAAGTGGTCCTCATAAATTTTATCATATAAAAGTCAGGCAGTATCACAGTATATTAAAAAATGGAAAGGCTTCTCATTTAATGAATTTTTGGCTAGAATTTCATCCCATTTCTGGATACTTTAAGAGTGGACAGTCTCCAGCTCTACAAAGTAAAATTGATGCAGAAGTACCTCAAAGATGTATTTATTGCAATGACCAGCAGGGAGCAACTCCACTGATAGCAAAAGCAAGCTTAGCTGTATGAAATCATATAACAAACTGACCACACACCTCAATTAATTTGAGTCTTTAGTAAACAGTTTTTTTAAGAAGGTAATGGCCTCAATCACTATTTACAAGTCTCTTTTAATACAGCACAATGTTTATCTTGTAAGTTTTGCCTCTTTTTAGAGTGACAATAAAGCAGGGTTTACATTAGAGCATGGCTACCTCGTCATTGACAAGTTAATACCATGGCATGTTCAAGTTCTCAGTCAGAGTCAGTCAGGATGGAGGATTAGCATTGTGTATCATCCCCTACTCCACTCATATCCAAGTATGCTAACTTCTTCCAAAAACCAAGATGGCACTGAACATAATGCCAGTCTCATGGCTTCAGAATGGTAGATAAACAAATAACTAATGTCACTTAGGTTTGCACTTGTTCCCGCTCCAGTTTCCTCAATTACAATTTCCCACTTCAAAGTCTTCTATCATACATTCAAACATCACCATTTGTAACCGATGACCTTTCTAACTGCATCTCTGAAGTCAATTACATCCTTGGATGCTGTTCTGTTTAAATCGTTCTGATACTGGCCTCAAGATCAACTATTTTGTAATTTTCCTAACCCTAAATTTACCACCATCATTAACATCACAATGTTCTGGGAATGGTAAAACTCAATCTCCCTCTCCCTTAAGGAAGTTTCCATTGTTTACCTGCTAGCTTTACTCCACCAGCAGCATTAAGGAGACTTAAGGTGTTCCTTTTATTTATACTACTCAGGACTGATATGGTGTAATTGTAATTCTTTCTTGGATTCAGAATCAGCTTCAATAGCCATGTATGTGTATAAATATTGGGGGTATGGCTCCCATTTTACACTGCTTTCAGTGTACTTGCACAGATATAAATATACAGCTCACAACAAGGTCAATAAAAGCTTGAACAAATAAAGAACAAACACTGGCTAAGTGTACATTCATCAAATGGACAGTGTACATCATATCCATGTATACATGTCCATTTATGTTAGGTATGTAAGGCATGGGGATTTTTATTGACAAATATTTACGTCAAGTAGCATATATGTTGACACTGGTCGTATATGATGATATGAACATAAAATAAACTGTACATTTTCATTGATTTCAGTGTTCTTTACAGTAATGGCCTGTGGGAAGAAACTGCTCTTCTGTCCTGTTGTGTTGGCATACAGGGTTTTGTAGCCAGAGGTGAGAAAATGGAGCACATCATGTCCAGAGTCAGATGGGTCAGCAGCGAGACTTCCTGCCTGTTTCCCGACTCTTGAGATTTATAAGTCCTGAGAAGCAGGCATGTTAGATTATCTGAATGTTTGCTGCAGTCTTCTGCTTCCCTTTTTGGTGTTGATGACCTATCCTTCCCAAATTTCCTAATTCTTCAAATGATGTAATAAAAGTTTTGAAGGAAATTGGTGCTGTAAACACCAAACCTTTGGTTTATAAATATGTGCAGCTTTATTCGTGCTAACCAGTAGGACGTAATGTTAGCTAAACTAAAAAGGTGTGCATGATGAATGTTAGCTCCACGTCATTATGTCAGCATTGTCATTGTAAGCAGTTGGACGTAGGCGGGAGGAGACTGCTTGTAACTTTTTTTTGCTAAGGCACCAAAGCTGTATTTTGGGCTTAGTGTAACCTTAGTGAGTGTTTTAAAAAAATATAAACAAAATAGAGTGATGTAGGGTTTTTCTTCTTTCTTTCTTTCTATTTTTAAAAATACAGCACAAGGACAAATGGTGCTAGAAGACCTTTCATCAGTGCTTACATGGGGCTGTGGAGAGGGCTTTGCTATATCAGACTATTTTTACAGAACAGTTACTCAAAGGGGAACATGAGACTAACGTATAATATCAACAGGACACTTATGTACCTAACTGATTTCTGAAAGGGCTTTTCACACATGGTTTTAATGCCACAGGATGCAACATGTTACTCTCTTGGCACTTAGAAACATAAAAACAGGCAAAGATGGCAGCCTTCAGGACAGCTGCATGGATGAGTGACAAATTTTATGAGGATGTATATGTGAGACTGTCGGTCCCTGCGGTGGAATAACTTAGTGACTCAACATGAAGCTGTCAGCGAATGACACGATGACGAGGGCACAGGAGGGATTGAGTCCACTCCATCACACCTTGGCGAAGCAAACACAGGAGCTTTTAATGGCTGCTTCAGCAGGATTTAAAGGATATTTATCCCAGTGATGGAAAATATTCAAGAACAAAAATTAAGGAGCCAGATATAAAACCCCTCCAACTGTGTTTGAAGATAGCGTAACTGATTGAAACCTGCCGGTGACAGCCAGAGCCTTTGAAATTAAACACTACCTTTTAAAAAAAATATGTGGTAGGGCTTAACTGTATTTGATAGACATCTGTATCCACTTCCTTTCTCATGTCACAAGATCCTCAAGCCAGCACACTAATCAAAGAGAACAGCACTGACTCCTTTTCATGTAATTGGGTTTAGACCTTTGAATATGCCTTCGATAAAGAGGGAGACATCAATGGGGGAAATTCATCACTCTGACTGGCCTTTGAATTGGCCCTTGACGTCTCAGGCTGATGGAATTTTGTGCATGTATACAAGAAGTGTGGCTCTATCAATTGTCCTGCTAGTTCCCCTCAGCATCATTTGAACTGAATGCGGTTTTGCAATTCAAATACAACAATAGTTCATGTTTTATTATCTCAAAAGACCAATTTTCTGGGACTTTAGGACCACTTCAACAAGAAAAATATAGCCTTGGACTAAAAAAGAAAATATATAACATAATACTTTATTGATCCCTGTTGGGTAATTGGCTTTCTGCTTCCTCCTCCACAAGCCACAAAGAGGTAAGAATCAGCAACAGAGCAGAGCTGCAGGTGCCAAGTATTCAGTATCTTGCTCAAGGACACTTGGATGGCTTGGATGGTGATTTTTTTTTTTAAGGCCCAGATTCTCCGTAGTCACTGCACCATCCTGCTCCCCTGATCTATGGTTGTGTTAGTTTACAGTTATGTGGTGTGAGAGTTTTCACCTTTCAAAAGTCCCTGGACACAGTGCGCCACTCCTGCAGCATCACAGGGAGAGTGGAGGCACAGATGAATAGGTGCACTGACGCTTGGCTCTGTAAAGGGCAACCTTTAAGGATCACCAGACGAAGCATTTGTTGTCACACTCACTATGCATTACAATGGCTCTCACAGAGAGAGTGTGTCAGCTCAAAATGCAGTGATATGTTTTGGAGTGTTAATAAGTGTTACTCACTGTACCCACAGTAACCACACTGGTGAAATACTGTGGAGTTGCATAGTGAAGGTTTGAGACAACTATTTTATATTGTACAAACTACATTTTTGCAATACACATAAAAGGTGAATGTAAACACTTGCACATAAGATGTCGAAAGCTAATTCACATTGATCTTAATATTTCCAGTCATTTTTTAATACTATGGCTTTAGAGATGACAAAGAGACTCAGTTAGAAAAATTTTGGGCTGAGTGAAAAATCACAGCAATTAATTTAATGGCTGTGCAAACATGTGTTATCCCCAGAGGATGACGCCTATATTCTGCCTTTCCTAAAGTATCACTCTGAGGTTGACATTTTGGGGTTTTAACGTGAAGGCCATTTGATCGATTGCTATGAAATTTAATGTGCCCCAAAGGATGATTTAACTTTTTATGAATAGCTATCACAGATCTAACATCTATCCCATCTTTGTGTTTACTGTTGACTAGCAAAACATTACATGCTAACACCCTAAATTAAATGGGGGTCCTGCTGGGGACACTGCAGGCTTGATGTCTTAACAATAAGTCTTGTTTAATTAATACTATATTGACAGGTTTTTATTGCCAATAAATGTGCATTTTTTAAGTAAGGTAATCTACCTTATTCTCATTTTTTCTCTCAATAATACTGATAACAAAGTGAAAATCAGAATCAGAAATAGTTCACAATAACTTGTTTCAATATTTTTTTCAGAGTTCAATAAAAGACGATGTACTTGATCAAACAAAGATCCTTGAAGCAAAGAAATACCTCAGCCAAATGCAGAGTTCAACAGCCAGGCTTGTGTATCTGATAGAGATGTATCCTGCTTTGCTATGTTTTTGATGAAGAAAGGGAATGTGCATGTTCAGAAATGAAGATGCCCGTGAATCTCTTTAAATCCACTGTACAAATCAAACTAAGAGTACAGCTCTCAACCTTTTTTTTTTACTGAAAATGCATTCAGACAACTAGTCATTAACTGGAGCCTTGGGAAAATAAATAAATAAATACATAAAATAATAATAACTGAAAGGCCAATGGAACAGCGTGAAAGTTTCTCTGCAGAGATGGCAGAATTGTACAGAAGGACAGCCCTCACTGCAGCACTCCATCCATCATGCCCTTATGGTACAGTGGCTAGACACAAGTGGCTGCTGAATAAATGGCATATGACAGCTTGCCTGGAGTTTGCCAAATGGCACCTAAAGATCTCCCACAGCATGAGTAATGAACATTATCAGGTCTTCTGAGACGAAAAAATTTTATTCTCTGGTCTGAATGCCAAGCACTACATCTGGCGAAAATAAGGTAGCACTAAACATACTTAATGTCATCCCTTCGGTGGAGACTCACGGCCACAGAATGATGCTCAGGAGACTAAAAGACCATTTGAAGGACCATGTAAACAAACCGAGACAGTTTCTTCTCAGTTTTCTCTTAATGTCCTTGAGCTTGAACAGAAAGTTCATTGAAAGCTGTAAGAACTGACGTGAGGTTAATAGAAACTTCTATTAAATCTAACAGAGCAAAGAAGATTTCAAAGAAAAAACGGAAAATCTACAGATAATAAAGAAAGTAAAGCTTACACAGTAACAATAACAATGATAGGGTCAGTTAGTGTTTGCTAACATTCTAATTGCTTGTGTTTAATCACAGTTGTGATCTTATAATATATGCATGTTCACACATATGACTGCCAAGTTCAAATCAGGTTGCCATGAGATGCATCACTTTCTTGGCTAAAAAAACACTGTATGTGCTTAGAATATATTGGTACAAAACAGTCTTTTGTTCATTTTTTTTCCCAGCATTTATCCCGATATGAACATCTGACTTGGCACCCTTGTCTCTATGTTAATCTTTAAGCTATGTCCTCATTTCTATATTTGCTTACATATTCCTCTACATTCAAAGCAATATTCAGTGGTACAAAATACAAAATGCATTAATTTGAAACAAGTGGAGAGCTAATAATTGTTTTCTCTTGGCATTAACTAGAGCATGCATAATGCAGTCTTATGTTAATAAATCCCTTCCTGCAAGTGGCTTTTTACACAATACTTCACACCTGATACATCTCAACACCAAAAATAAAACTTATTTAAAATGAGAATTTTGCTCCATGCAGTGTGTCAAAGCAATTTTGCAGGTGGTTAGCATCCAGGAGTATTTCAAAAACAAAATCATTAGTGACTACATAATCATTTGGTTGATACAGGTTACAGTTATTTCAGTAAATGAAGGGGAATATTCCCCTGCTCTGTCTTAATTAGTTCAGTGATGGTAGGAATCAAAAAAAAAAACATTGTGTGCTGTGCAAATGTGCACTGATGGGGTTAGAAAATTACACATGGTGTTCTTGATGGTGCTTACTTGAGCTGACATTTCCCTCATGAGCACATGGCGTGTAGTATAAATACTTAGACAAGATACAAAATCAGCTATCAGTGAAATTACAACATAAAATTGATTCATGTGGCTCAGTGCTGGTTTCTTCTGGGACATATTGAGAGAATTGGGCAATCTCTGTAATTATGATTCTGCTGTATATGCTGCAGAGCTGTACCCGTAATGGCATTAAATATAGTCAGGCTGGATGACGAGAACAAGCAAGCAAGCAAGCGTGTGTTAGAAAGGTCTTTGATAAAAAAAGAAAATGCCATCCCACAAATGTGCACATATAAACAAGGAGGTAAATAATGGGGTGGGTTATCTGCTCCAGCTTTGGTACAGTGCAGCATTTTTTTTCTCCACAACAGCAGGTTGTTTTCTATTCTGCTCTGAGCTGATTCACTGTTAATTGGCTGAAAATGGCCTCCAGAATGTCGATTCGGGTGCAGTTCATTAAGCTGCATAGATAAGCTCATCATAATTTTCACATTGAACGGGTACCTCTCCGTGTTTTTCTCATTTATATTATAGTCTCATGGTGGATGATACCACCTCAGCTCATTTGGTTGAAAACAAAACACACGATCATGACAATAACAGCAGCACTCAGCAGCCCAGGCAATATGGTATTTTGTTAAGCTTATCAGATTGGTGAACAACCCATAATACTAATGTAAACCTTATCCTGCTCCACAAATGGCCAAATGTCCTGCAATGCTTTGTACACTACCAGCCTGAAAAAAAAAAAAGGTGGGGGCCCAAAATATTAATTAAAGGACATCTCATTCGTCCTCTTCCCACCTCCTCTGCAGTGGACATGACTATTAGCTGTGAAGTAATTAAAAGTGGCACAGACATATGAAAACCTTACTAATGACTCCATAAACCTTTCATTCTGGGACTATCAGCTGCTCACCCAAGTGGAAGGAGCTCATTGTGCCGTACTGTGAGCTGGAGAGCTGGTGAGACGGTTATACCACCGCCCAGGAGACAGGAAGAGGATTATTATTGTAAACTGAGCTACTCAAAAATAAGTAGTGGGGTTCTGTGGGGTTGAAACTAAATCCCTTTGCCTTTAAGATGTTTTGTTGCTTTAATGGATAAATTTGAAACTTTTGCTGTCAAATTAAAAAAAAGAAAAAATGAATAGATTGCATTTAATTAGAAATAAGCCAGGTTAAATAAAAGTGCACCTTGTCTTTTTTCTGTTCTGTTGGATATGCGCCTACTACAAAGAGGTGGGAGGAATATGATGGCTTGAGTGTTTCACCCAAGATCTCATCTTTTTCTATTATAATCTATTAATTGGCAAGCTCTCCAATCCCGCTGGCACTTCTAATTAGTGCTTTGTTAAAGGCAAGTGCACTGGAAAGGTCATCCACCAGAACCCATATGTTACTGTAATGACATGTAGACTGTGTGAGGATGATTTATTAAATAAAGATGCAGTAAGCTGACAGATGTAGGGCTCATGTTATACGTACAAAAAAAGGAAATGAAAAAGTTGCATCTAATTAGAAGTTTACTCCTGCAACAATTTGTTTGTTAGTTAAAAAGAAACAGATGCTTTTTATTAAGAGAAACTGAAATAATTAGCAGCAATATTAAGGGCGACAAAACCAGGTGTTTAAATCCATTTTTTCCAATCCCACATAAGGGGCTTTTGTACCCAAACCTAACCAGATCTCACTTACCAAAATGTAAAGTTTTACTGAAAAAAAAAATCAACATGTTTGGGGTTTACAAAAACATACAATGCCAAAATTTAATCCTGATCATTGGTTATTGTTCTGAGAGAAATGTCTTTACTTCTAATGGACCAATTGAAATGTGATAAACTATGCGAACTTTTGCATTTTTATTCTTTGACAATTCATCTGTAAAATGTAACAAGCCTGTAGTTTCAAACTAGATGTTAATAAATTTGCAGGTGTATGTGGTTTACTGTACCAGACTTCCCTCACATGCACAGCTGTCACTGCTTCTGTTACACACAGAGGATTCATGACTCAAATCCCATTGTGGCTTATTATATACTCTTTTCCAGTTTTATACATAAGACCATAGTTTTTCTTCAACACATGCAGCCTTGGTGTGTGTTCACATTTTCCCCTGCATATTTACAGCTTCCTGATCAAACTGAATGTACATGTCAAGCATTGTAATAAACCTCTTTCTGGTATTAAAATGTAAGTTGTATTTTTCTTGAATTTTTCAGACAATACGCAAACTTTTGAGTTCCCTAGTGTTCCTCAACAATCGTCTGAGTGGTGCAAGAAAGTTGGCACAGACAAACAAATAAATGAAAGACTGCAAAAGACTAGTGGCACCAATTAAAAACTCATTGGCCGTGAGAACTTTAGAGCTTCATTTAATCACCCATTTCATTATTTCAATTACATGCACTTTCCCCTAAAAGGGTCAAGTACAGTGACTGGAGTTTGAAGTCATATGGTCCTGTAGGTAAAACTGCAATAAACATTTGATCTCTCCAGTGGCGTGCCATCTTCTGCTTTTGCATTCCTTGTGTCAGTAAAACATTAGTTTGCTTTGCTCTGCTTACTGGCTTTACTAATGCTTGTACTTTAGAGATGTTTTCAAAAGTGCATGTGATAAGTTGACACAGAAAAAAAT